>BLFK01000265.1:575886-598386 GCA_014634185.1 Astreopora myriophthalma
CACAATGTGGTCATGTGATACCGGTCAGTGGCTATCCCGTTTTGACAGCTGTCAATTGACCATGTGAATGTCCAATATAAAAGATGTGGATTTGCCAAGACACGCCTGAGATACCCCTCCCTTCCTTTTGATAGTCTCCCCTACCCTACCCGTACAATCTGTAGACGCGTACGTACGTACGTACGTACGTACGCTCGGTCAGTCACGTGACAACCAAACGAAAAGAGGTTGACCATATTCCATGAGTATGGGGCTCTGTCCCACGCGCGCTTCGCGCGCGTGAGAGCCCCGCTAAAAACGTTTAATGAATTCCTCCAACGACATGGAACAATATTTCACGAATAATACAATAATGTAGGAACTCAGATCAGTACTAGTCCAACTTTGACTCATATTGTAGTATCTTTCGCTAATTTGCTAATATGCAATTGTTTGTTATATCATCTTCGTGCCACAGGTTGATGCGCTGCGCGCACTGCTTCCTTTCAGCTGCGTCAGTAGTGCAAGTCTTCTCAAGTGAACTCTCCATTTCAATTCTGCAATCAACATGACGTGTGCTTGCTCCACCGATATTTTTTTTTCAGTGATGCGTACTCCTCATTTCGAGTTGCTGTTTTTACGATGTAAATTTTTAGCATTGCTTCTCTCAGTAACCTTGCTCACACTGTGGGAGGCTCCTCCTAAAATAAATCCTAATTGGTTTAGGATTTAATGGAGACGAAACCATTTGTGAAATTCCACATATTTTAGGCTTCCTACTGGTAATTGGTTACGGTCCTTACGTATTAAATTTACTCTAGCAGAGGTCATTTATTGGAATTGCAATAGTTAAAGTAAAGAAAAGAGTACAGTCCTCATTGTTGACAATGAAACGCTCCAGTGTTATGCGTCAATATCGAGCTAGGTTATGCATCGTGCTCTCGTCATTCCAGGGCTTGTACAACCCTGACATAAAAATAAATATGTTTTTGAAGTAAATTCACACACAGTATTCAAAACGCAATCGATTTGACAGCGCTTGGAACAATTGACAGGTGGCGACCTGTTTCATTCAAGAATCTTGGCACGAACTACGCTAGTGCATGACGCAATCTAGCTCTTCGAAAAATTTATAATTGGACGATGAAAACTTGTTTCGGATGAGGTTATCACCGTCCCCTAATTCTTTGAAAACTTGTTTAACATTCAGTAAATTACGGTAGTAATCTGAAATTTTAGCCGTCTCCTCCTAGGGTTAGGGAGGAGACGGCTGAAATTTCAGACCAATAAATTAGTTGAAAGTAATATTTCGGTTGACTTAGTTTTAGCAATGAAATATCAGCATTTTAAAGCTAAACTGGAATGCCTTTCAGAAACCATGTCGAAACATTTTAAGAATCACTAGATATTAAAATTGTCTCTCTTTAGTCTGACCTTATTTAATATAGTTCTACGTCGAAAAGCAAGTTTTGTACCACGTATGAAATCTTTTTACACTTATGTATCCCTCTTGCTCAAACACCAATACATAAGATGTCGGTGGCTTCAAGTTCTTTGAACACGATCCGATGCAGTTTTGTCCCCCTCCCAGCATCTTCAGTTTGTGCACAGAGAAAAAAAAATCTATTTGTTTTGTCTTGCAGAACTTTTGACGGAGGGAACATTGGTACCATTAAATTTGAGGGCGGTTGCACAGTTCGCCTGTGAGTCGTTTGACCATATGAACCGGAAGATACCCCTGTATTAGCAAAGTTTGTCCCATGTTCATGAGTTCCACTTTTTTTCTTTCAACTGCTTTCTGTGGGCCAGTTTCTTGAAGTGTATGAACGTTAAAGGTAAAGTTGAAGTTGACGGACGCCAAGATTAAGAGCTTTACCTGACCCTGCGCTTATGAATTAGCTATTCAGGCATTTTCCGGATAAAATGTAACGTCATAATTCCTGCGTACGTTTGCTTGAGTTGGAAAAATTTTCAGGGGCACCCAACGAACAAATTGAGCAAAAAAGATTTTTATGGATATTTCTAGGCTCCTGTAATGTTTAAAGACTGTTTAAAGAGATGTTTTTATCAGCTAGAAAAATTTGATCTATTCGGAATTGGAGTGCCCGAAAATTTTAGGGAATGAAATCGTCATTTCAGAAATTGCTAGCTGAACGTTACCTTTGAAAAACTTCTCAGCGAACTATTTGCTTACCCGAAAATGCAAGGTGACCTTTTTAACAGCCAAAATTTGCAAAAATATCCCTTCCGAAAATGTAAGAGACTATTTTTCCCTGGATTTCCCTGATTGCGAATCTTTTTGGTGATGTTTTAGTTAAGAAATCAATAGATTTTTGGCACTGTAGAATCCGGAAGTCTTAGAACGGGTAGACTCTCGCGAATAGATATTTCACTGAAGTTTCTCGTTGGGTACCCCTGAATTTTGTACTCTGTTTATATCCACCTTGATTCTCAGTATAGCAAACAACATACGACTTTCCTGAGAGCATATAAGCGAATTCATTCATTCATTTATTCTTTCATTTCTACGCCGTTTTTGAGAGTTTTAATTCGAAGTTCTGATATGAATAACCATGGAAAACGACCAGTGTAGGATAAGACGAAAGTTATCCAACGCCACGAAAACAGCGTCCAACCCGTCTTTCGTTTGTTAGTAAATGTTGGTGGTTTTGAGTCATTTTGGCAGCTTTTCTTGGAGGTTGTAAGTTGTTTTGGGTGGTTGCAGAATGGTCCTTAGTGGGCTTTCATTTATTAGCACGTGGGGGGTAGGGGGTGTTGGCAAAATTACATGGAAAGTCCTTCATACATTATCCAACCCCCTCTATGGCAATGGCAGCAATTACATAACCCTCTACTTTATCCAGCATTATACCTCGACCCCCCTCTCTCCCTCATACACATGACAGCCACTCAACTTATATATCAAAGCAGAACAGCTCAGCCAGTTCATCCAGTGCATTGATAATATTGCATTAGAATGTTTATATTTAACATATATATATATATTTTTGCTTATTGAATTCCTTTTTACTACACAAACAGTGAATCAACTATACTATATATGTTTATTATCAATTCCCTCTTTTTAAATCGTTGGTCAACAAAAAAGTGGACCTTTGCAGCCTGTAAAGAGGGGGGCGCAGGTGCACCCATCGCATTCCTCTTCCCTACGGGCCTGTATATATATTTAAACTGTCCAAACTAGACGAATACATTAAGGGTCATACAATATCTGCATCACCACAAAGGTTGCAACGATGTGTATGAATTATTGTAGGGAAAATTTGGATATAGAAATTGTTGAGTTGCACTTCCTTATGCTATTCTTGTAGCTCAGTTGTACACGTAATGACTAGTATTGAGTACCAGTGTATGTGGTAGGCTAAATGAGTGTCAAAATAAAAGACTTGTACCTTTGCTTCATTCAGCTTTGAAGGCAGCAGAGTGAAGTGAAAACCCAACATAAATTTTCAAACAACCCCACCCCCCACCCCCCACCCTTCAAAAGGCTTCTCAATATGTGACAACCCCAATTCATACTTTTCCAAAATAACGTAACCCCCACCTCTCAACAATTTTGCCAACCCCCCCTCCAAATGTGGTAATAAATGAAAGACCTGTAATAGTTGATGATTTCCTAGCAGTTCCAAAAAGACATTTCGAGTACTTTGAACTTTCAATTTCTATTCAAGGCAAATATTAAAGTTCTGCTCACAGTTTCTTCAGATTTAGAGCATGCAGAAAGTGCAACATGTTTTTCCTTTTGTTTTTTGTTGTTGTTTTGCTTTTGTTTGCTTTTGCTTTGCTTTTTTTTCTTTTTGTTTGTTTTTGACAATCGCTTAATATTTGCATATTCTTGTGTCTGGGACTTGAGCTGAAGCTGACAAATTTTAGAGGACATTCTTTAAAATCTTTCTCGGTTTTTTTGTTTGTTTCTTTTTGCACTTTTATTAGTGGTGTAACGAAAGAAGTCATCAGGATCCCAAATGCACCTTCTCGGTCCTTGCAAGTTAAGTTGCGTGAGGTTTTTGCCCGGGCTGGATTTGCCAACCGATCTATTGGTATAGATGACCTTCTTCCATGTTCTTCTGGGACATTTGTGAATTCTTCTGAAAGCGTTGCCAAGTGCTTAGATTGCCCTGCTGGTAAGCTCCATTATTAAAAACACCCAATTTGTACTGGAAATATAACAAATAAAAATATATAAATAAAGTCAGTTGATTGACCGGGAAGGTTTTCATAGCCCTTGCCTTGCTATGTGGATACTTCAAATGAATCACGAGATAACTGAAAACCGTTCTAAAAGGAGACAGCTGTTAAATGTATTATACATTTATGTTATTCACCAACTGGGTGGTCCACATAGCAAGAAACTGTGGCTAAGGTCTTGAAAGTGCTGCCTGAGTCCGCAGGCCAAGGGCAGCATTTTCAATCCCGATGTCACATTTTCCACTATAAGGGCTGACCCTAAGCCGGTAACTTATTTATTTGTTTGCTTGTTTACTTATCATCTATCTATCTATCGATTGATCAATCTATCCATCGATCTATCTACCCATCAACCTATGTGCTCTCACTGAAATCACTTTTATAATAATTGTTCACCTTTTCCATGCATACCTAGTGCTTTATAACCAATGTAGTAAGGTACTTTAAAAAAATCTCAAAGAGAAATAATTTATATAATTTTTTCATATTACTTCCAAGTTTTTTTGGCTAATAGAAATCTGTGTTGAAAATAGCCTTTGTAAGTAAATGTGTTTGGTGTAAAAAAAGAGAGAGATTACAAAAATACAAATATAAACCTAAGGATAACATCTCAGAGAGCGTTGCTATGCCAATAGGCGTCCTCAGACTTCTTACTATTGTGTTCCCTGACAGTCGTGATGAAGGGTACTCTAATAGTTACCTGTACATGGAACATATGAATACTGCTTCCTTACTAATTCTTCCAGTAAAAATTAAACAGATGGTTGTTTTTTTAAGGTGGCTCAAAATGGTTTTAAGACAAACTTCATATAGTCAGTGATTTGGGATAATAACTGATCTTGGGATCGAGGTACAGCGGGAATGTTACCTCTGGAACCGAGAAAGCATCATAGATTTATTTTACAATATTTTTACCGCAAGACCTGTCACCATAGCAACCCAATGACGTAGCCTACTGGACCTCCCGTGCCTTATTTTGAAAATGGGATGGTTATTTTGTTTCATGTCTGGCTATAATAAAGTTCTCAGAAATATCTTCAAATTAATGAATAAAAAAATAATGACAAAAATTATATAGGGTAGTTTGCAAGAAGAGTGAATTTTCACAATAACTGCCTGGACTTTTTCTCCTACCGACAGACTTTTTTTTTTCCAAGAAAAATGCACCAAACCAATTACAGTTGTGACTGACAAGAAGAGAAAATTCCCTCACTGGAAGTGCAAATATAAGCCACTGAAGTTACATAACTTGAAAATTTTCGAGACAAACAGTCGCACGCATTTTACTACATAATTTTTTGTTTGCACCTGTCTTGAGTGATTTCAGCTTCATTGACCACTTTTCTCTCCCCATCAAATTGCCTGTATGTATTTTAGGACACTTATCGATTTTTTTCTTAACTTTGATTTACAAGTCAATAAACAACATTAATCACGTCTTTTTACGAGTTTATAAAAAACGATAAGCATTTCAGCATAAGGTTCTGTGCAAACGGCTGCATGGAAATAGCAACACATTAATTATGCATCATACCGATGTACCGATGCAAGTCCCAAGATTGCTGGGAGTTGCTGTGTCCATTTGCACACCACTGGCAACACGATGATCTATCCAACATTCTTGGGCCAGCAATGTTGGGACTTGTTGCACTCGTTTGTACATGCCTAAGCTGGCGCAAGCAGCTCAGGTATGGCATCTGTTGCTTATGCAGGCGCGATCAGCTAACAACCCTTTCGAGCCTCCTTAATTAAAGGGAAAATCATTTGTATGTTCCTCATTGCTATCGGCTCTATAACCATTGGTAATGTTCTTCATCACTGAGAGATCAAAATAAATGCATTTAAAGTCGCTTCATTTTAACACTGGTTATACTAACCTACATGAAAAGTTCAATATCATTACGAATATCCCTTTCAGGTGGTTACTATTCCGACACTGTGGCTTATGTCAACAGCAGCTGCTTGAGGTGTCGAAATGGCTCGTTCGTCCACTACGATATAGCACCTGGAAAAAGCGCATTTGATTGTACTGCTTGTCCCCTAGGTAAAATATCGACACGTTTCAAACAAGGAATCCTTGTGTCAACGACCGTGCTCAAAAACGTCGCTGCCCCTTCCCATTAGATAGACCTTTCAATTTTAATTTTTTCCTCCTTTTTTTTAATAAGTGTCTCTTGCTTTTACGTGTGCACTATTTTGCGTGAAGCTCTAGGTTTTGAAAAGTGACAAGCTACTATATAGTTTCAAACATATAAAATGGTGATCATAATTCCCTTTGAAATGAATATTTAGCTATCCACTCAGGCGGCGGGTTACGTGACAAAAATGAAATCGCATCCACCAGGCGTTGGCAGCGTTGCTAAGTTGACGCGAGATTCCTTAAATATCACCACAGGCAGCCTAAGTTCGCGTCACTAGAGAGCGTGGGAAAATGACGAGTGCAATCGGCAGCCGTTGAGAATTTAAACGCGTTATAAGACTTTGTACGGGAAATAAAATACCTTCGATTATGAAACCTAAAAAAACGCTAAATTTAACGTTCATTCAACAAAATGAATAAAACTGACTCACCTCTGGTGTATACTTGGGTGTTTTGGTGCTTATTTTACCGTTTCAGGCATTCCGTGAAATCACTGTCATTCCCTTCATAAGACGAAGTCAAGGCAGCACACTAAGATTTCGACCATAAGCTCGCGTAGTCAGCTCAGAGGCGGTTTGCGCCTCGAAAATCCGTCCCAGCGGCGATTTTTTCACGAAAAGCTAAGGCCCCATCATTTGCGAACCTCGGTGAATGTTTCGTCGTCAAAAATCTCCACGCACTTGGCTGGAAATGAGCATTTTCTGCTTCCGATTCCACGATTTTCCACGATAGCAGTAGCTGATGATTTTGAAAATGGACACGGAGCTTGGGTCTGAGGTCAAATTAACTCCACCCGATGAGGCACAGTCATCTCATGTACAACACTTACCCCGTCCCCACAGCGGCTTCTCGAACAGCTCGATTGTTACGAGCGCTGTGGGGACGGGGTAAGTGTGATACATGAAATGACGTTAAATTTAGCGTTTTTTTAGGCTTCATAATCGACGGTATTTTATTTCCCATACAAAGTCTTATAACGCGTTTAAATTTTCACCGGCTACCGCTTGCACTCGCCATTTTCCCACGCTCTCTAGTGGCGCGAACTTGGACTGCCTGTGATTTCACACTTTCGATCTTGCTTTACACTCTTTCTGTCTCGTGTTTCAGAATATTCGAATCAAAGTTAATGTAACAGTGATACTTTCTTTGTTTCTAACGTGCAACTCTCTTTGAACACGTAGTTATTTTCCTACGTAAGTTATACCTTTTTTGTTTCTATATGTGCTTGGGATAGTAGGCTTCGCGGTCATGGCCGCCATTTTGTACGTACGGCTAAAACCTCGGACAGACTGGGGCGATTCACAAAGATGGTGGACACATTTTTTACGCTGCAGTGATAGACCATGATACGGGTGGGCACGATCACTGCTGTGTGGATCTCTGCGGCAACGACAAACGACCTGGGAAACGAAAGCCAAAGGAAAATATCCAAAGAATCCATGTCGAAGAACTTGTTTTCCACACGTTTTCTAATGATGAAGCAAGAAGAGCTGTTTGGATTTCCCAGGTGAGAAAAGGGTGGTCAAATTTTGAGTGGGGCTAAGGAACGCGAATATGCTCCAATCATTTCCAGGATGGCAAACCCACCAGTGAGAATCCGTACTCAACTTTGTTTCTTTGCAATCGCGACTTTGAGGCTTCATCGCCGAGAAAGAGAAAGATGGTAAGGAAAGGCTGCCACAAATATAAACGAAAATCCTGGGCTTTGTAGTGAGCAATTTAAAAAGGGCACGCCAGCCTGCGAGGAGAAATGTACCCAAGCTAATTTGGACCTCGCATTGCATTTCCATCATATTAATCGCGAAAGTACTGTTCAAGTCTTCACTAGGTTGCGATCGACAGTTATTTTTGAAACGTTATTCGCATAGCTTGTGGTCAAGACAAGACAAGACAGTACTGGGAAGGAGAAAAAGTGACACGGCCGCCTGTAGCGTATAGTCGCAACGTAGAGTCTGAAGCAAGATATGGGCCTTCACAGAGTCTAACCCTTGATCAAGAATTCCTAATGGTCTTGATGCGACTGAGAATGGCACTTCTTGTGGAGGTTTTGGCTGTAAGGTTTAATATTACCATCTCACAAGTGTCTTGCATCTTTACAACTTGGATCAAATTGCTTTCAAGAGAATAGGGGGTTTTGATTATGTGGCCCTCAAAGTTTCAAGTAAAGAAAACAATGCCTTATTTCTTTAGAAAAATGTGTCCAAACTGCCATGTCATAATAGATTGTACAGAGGTTAACACCGAGACACCTACTGCCCTTGACATAGTAGCTGCTCTGTGGTCCGATTACAAGCATCACCACAAAATTTTGGTGGCCATTACTCAAAGGGGTACTATATCATGGGTGTCTCCTGTATATGGGGGCCATGCCTCTGACATTCACACTGTCCAGGACAGTGGGTTTTTAAATAATATTCAAAGGTACGATTTGGTTATGGCAGACAACAGTTTCAAAATAAGAGAAGACCTAATAGCCACTGGCTCAAACCTGGCAATCCCTCCCAGCTCAGCAGCATCCATGCAGATGCGGGCTCAAGATGTGAAGGAGACCTCACAAATTACAAACTTGCGCATCCAGGTGGAGAGGGCAATAAGGAGGATCAAGGTCTTCCAGATTGTTAAAGAGGAAATGTGATTAAATATTGTTCTGCTTGCAAATGACATAGTTCATGTATATGCTTCCTTAAGCAATCTGTTGGAGCCCCTTATTATACATACATACACTTTATTGAGCATCCCTAAAAAGGGTTTTTCAGCATCAATATAACATAAATTAAATAAATGAATAAGTTAATCATTTAACTAATTAATGAAAAAGCTATGTACAACAATAACTAAATAAAGATAATGATATACAATAATTGTCATCTAACATAGGTCATACTTCAAATCAATTCTTTGATCAAGCGTCTCTTAAAAGCTGTAGCATTTGTCTCCCTTAAGTCTTTGCTTAAATTATTCCATATTTTCACGCCACGATAATAAAAGGCACGTTGGCCAGCAGTGATTCTACAAGATGGAATGTTGAGGCAGTTTCTATATCTTGTCTGCCCGTTGTGGATAGTAGCTCGAGTTGAAAATTTTCTAAGACAAGTAGCTAGGTGACAGTCCATTACAACATTTATGCATCATAACTGCATCATTGACCATCAGTCCTTGTTTGACATTTGGCTATCGTAGCGATCTTAGACCTTCAGAGATATGGTCGTATTCGCGGAGCCCCAAGCTAATTCTGGCTGCAAAGTTTTGAACAAGCTGAAGCTTATGGATCTTAGTCGCCGAGGTATTGCTCCAAACTGAGCAGCAATAAAAAAGCCTACTAAAAACAAAACTAATAATAATTAGTAGAAATAAAAGAGGAATTGAAAAGTTTATACTGGCTAAAAATATCGTCTCGGACGTTTCAGCTGCAACTGTTGCCTTCTTCAGCAAAGATAAAAATGCAAATGTTTAATGGCGTCCTGTACAGTAATATTAAATATCTCGAAAAAATTTCTTAAGGTAACAAGTCGCTAGTCCCTAGAGCATTATGACGCTAGAAGTTGTTAATGTTTTTGTAAATGCTAGGCAGCGCTATGTGCTCGTTTATAGAGTTTTCATCTTGCACGGAATACCACGCTTCAAGAATTAGTCTTTGTCGCCACGTCGGTGACCTGTCCACAATTTCCACATTCTCCAAATCTATTTCATGACTGTGGAGCATATGGTGTTTGGCCAACAAAGAATTTTCATCCGATGTTGCCATGGCCTTTGCGTGTTCTTTCACGCGTGTTTTTAGCGAGCGTGATGTCTGAGCAACGTAAACACAATCACAATCTTTACATTTGATCTTATACACGATTCCTCTGGAATCTTCTTTTTGGATTTTGTCTTTTGGTTTTTTGAGTATGTTGGAGATGGTATAAATAAATAGGTTTGTGGGCGACCTTAATGCTGAAACTTCGAAGTACTTTTGCGACTTTCTCTGAAAAACCTTTGGCGTAGGGCAGGATAACCAAAACACGCTGGTCACCACTTTTCATTTCTTGTCGTCTATTTGGTTGGCGGTCATTGTGAATGAAATTAGCAGGGTAGTTATTAGCGGCCAGGGCTTTCGCTACTCGCTTAGTTTCCCTAAAAGCTTCCTTCTTGGTGGAAGGAATGTTCTTTGCGCGATCCATGAGAGTGCGTACGACCGAGTGTTTATGCTGGGGATGGTGGTGTGATTTGAAATCAAGGTAACGGTCGGTATGGGTGGCTTTCCTGTAAACAGACACCGTGATTGCGCCATCTTCCTGTCTGGTCGTTTTGGTGTCAAGAAAGGCAAAGGAACCTTCTGATTCTATCTCGATTGTAAATTTGATGTGAGGGTTGATGGAATTGAGATGTGCGTGGAATCGTCTACGCATTCCCGTAGCGAGTAGCAAAAGCCATCGCCGCTAATAATTACCCTGCTAATTTCATTCACAATGACCGCCAACCAAATAGACGACAAGAAATTAATAGTACTGACCAGCGTGGTTTGGTTATCCTGCCCTACGCCGTTTTTCAGAGAAAGTCGCAAAAGTTCTTCGAAGTTTCAGCATTAAGGTCGCCCACAAACCTATTTATACCATTTCCAACATACTCAAAAAAGCAAAAGACAAAGTCGAAAAAGAAGATTCCAGAGGAATTGTGTATAAGATCAAATGTAAAGATTGTGATTGTGTTTACGTTGCTCAGACATCACGCTCGCTAAAAACACGCGTGAAAGAACACGCAAAGGCCATGGCAACATCGGATGAAAATTCTTTGTTGGCCAAACACCATATGCTCCACAGTCATGAAATAGATTTGGAGAATGTGGAAATTGTGGACAGGTCGCCGACGTGGCGACAAAGACTAGTTCTTGGAGCGTGGTATTCCGTGCAAGATAAAAACTCTATAAACGAGCACATAGCGCTGCCTAGCGTTTACAAAAACATTAACAACTTCTAGCGTCATCAATAATGCTCTAGGGACTAGCGACTTGTTACCTTAAGAAATTTTCTCGAGATATTTAATATTACTGTACAGGACGCCGTTAAACATTTGCATTTTTATCTTTGCTGAAGAAGGCAACAGTTGTAGCCGAAACGTCCGAGACGATATTTTTAGCCAGTGTAAACTTTTCAATACCTCTTTTATTTCTAACATGTCTGGCTACAATAGCACCATTTCCTTATCAGGGAAATGTTTAATTCTATTAATCTGGATTACTTTGTTCATACAACCAGCCACAGTTTTACGCATGTGTTCATCATAGGTGAGGCACTGATCTAAAAACACTCCAAGATCCTTCGCTACAGGTGTCAGTTATATTGGTTTACCACAAAGTGTTATTGTAAAATCAGGTAACCGTCGTAACAATTGTGGCACACCAATAACAAGAAGTTTGGTTTTATTGTATAAAGGGATCTTATTGTGCAAAGTATATAATTCCTCGATTGAAATTATATAAAAGTATATAATTCCTCGATTGATTCCATCTTGTAGAATCACTGCTAGCCAACGTGCCTTTTATTATCGTGGCATGAAAATATACATAAAAATATATATATATATTATTTTGTAAAGGGACCTTTTAAAAGTGTTGTAAAGTACGGAGTATATGAAATGACATACCCTTGAAATGCGGATATCAAATGGTTTCACATCAGAAGGATCATTGGTGTTGAGGAAGCAAAGAAGCCTGACGAAATCCGGGCTTGAATCGCGCTGCTCTACCACTGAGCTATCAAACGATCTGGGAGCTGGTCAATTGAGGTGAATGTGAAATATAGTATATTATGAAATGAAATATATATATTATCTGCAGACCGACCTAACTGCATACCTACCAGCTGTAGCTGCCTCAAAAATGTTGTATTTCATTAACTCTGGTGGGCTTGTCAGACTTTTTGTTAGTGTTCTTTCAGCAGGATTGAGTATTATGAAATATGTTACATTACTTACATGTAAGAGATAATGTGTTCAATAGTTTAACAGATGTTGTAGTGGATGGGAACTGGCAGGTATTCTGTACCATACAAGTTTATTACTATTTCAGCTAACCAAAGAAACTATCAATAATAATACAACTATTAGCAGTTATGATTAATTATTCATGTGGTCAGTTGCCAGATGACCTAGAACGTTCTGTGTTATTACGATGGATTCTATTTATAAACTAGGCAATGGTGACTCAGCATGACACGGCGCGTTCCAGAACATTAACAACATTACACTACAGAAGTAATATTTTGTAATTTTCAGAAAAAAAAATCAGTTTTCAGAATATGATTTCTAAAAATTTAATAAAAATAATGCATAATGCACATTTATATTCTCTTCTATATCTCTGTAACCTTTTTTTCCCTCATGGGTAAACTGAACCAACAGCTTTGATCACTGAGTAAGTCAGGCCTAGGATCAAGGATGCACATTCAGCCATAATACATTTAGGTTAGATCCATTTAATGACAGCTCTGTGTATCTGAATCTGAGTTGATATTGCTGAAGTTGGCTATGTCAAATATGCAGCTAGGACAAACAAACACATCAGGGACCTCTTCCTCATTGCTTATCCCTCCACACTGCCAATGTCACCAAATGTCACACTGATCACAACACACTGACTTTTCTCCTAGCTTGACAATTTCCTCTCTCTCAAGCACAACTTTTTTGCATTTAGGGCAGTGACATAGCTTTTTTCCCTAGTAAAACAGATAAAATGTACCCCTTAAAAAATAGAGTCGCAGCATCATGCAGTCGTTTCCATCTGCTTTGATCTAACTGAACTTTCTTAATAAAGTGATCAACCGTAGTCCACACGATATTAGTGACCTTTAGATTGGAGTACGAGTACGACTATGAGTACGGGTTTTCCGTACTCAGCACACGCATTAGGTTTGGAGATCGAATTTTTTCGAAGTGCGTGCACTTGAAACGAAAAACTCGTACTCCAATCTAAAGGTCCCTAATAACCACGAGAACAATCTTTGAGTGCTGTTTCTGCTGTAAGTTGAGAATAGTACTTATGACTCCTTTTGAGTCTTAAAGTACCATGAAACATTTCAAGAAAGTCAACTTTTTTTATAGTTTCCCTTGATATTTTGGTCTTTGATATTGCAAGTGCATCTAGCTTCTAGAACAGCAGTACCACAACACCTGCAACAGAACAATCCATCAGGTGATGCACCTGTAAATGGCTCATCAGTCTTCACCAGCAATCCATATTTTCTGACATTGTTGAGACCACCATCGTGTTTTGTGGCTTTCTCGCTCTGCCATGAACATTTTGATGGCATCATCTTCATGGGTTTTTCCTACTTTACGGACTCTAGCATGTCAATATCAGGACTGCCATTTACAATTCAGATCTGCTGGATTGTGACTGGTTAGTCTTCGCCTGTATTCCACATTAAGTTCGGCAGATATTTTTTTCCTGAGGAAATTTTACAGGAATATTTAGTTCATAGCCATCGAAAGTCCTTGCTACTTCTTCTTATTTCCCTGACTTGCTGAGGCTTCGCTTGGCCAGGTAGTCTTGCAACGAAGTCATGGGTAAGTGCAAAAATTCCTCGAACGTTTTGTGCGTGTTGTCTGAATGTAAGCTCGTCCCACTCTGTCCGAGGTTTTAGCCTTCCTACAAAATGGGAGCCACGACCGTGAAACCTACTAAGGCTGTGGTTACGTCTTTGGGGTGATCTGGGTAGGAGAATCATGTTAGCGACTAGCAATTTTGTTTCTCTCTTTGAATCACGTTTTGTTATTGTTGTTTTTTTAGGGACTGATGCGGAGTCCTTTGCTGGATTTCGGGCTTGTAACTGTCAGGAGGGATTCTTCCGAAGACATCGGTTTGAAGGGTGCGAGGCATGTGAAGAACATCCTGGATTAAAATGCGAAAATGAGGGTGTTACTCTTAAGCACGGTTACTGGTGGGTGTGGGTGAATGAAACAAACAAAAAACTTTACAAAACGTTTAGCGACAACCTGCGTTGGAAAACGTCTGTTAAAAATCTATCCCTCATTTCTTATCCACACGCTCTTCCCCAACCACATCCATGCCCAAGACCAGATTCATGTCTGGGAGGTATGGAGTCTCCTTGTGCCATTGGTTATGAGGGTCCATTGTGTGAAGTGTGCAGTTTTGGATATTATAAGCAACTGAAGACATGCCAGCAGTGCCCATCAAAGAAATGGATGATTGGACAGCTTTCGATAATAGCGGCAGTAGTTCTGCTCGTCACTGCTGTTGTGGTTTGGAGGAGCAAGAAACAAAGTAAAAAGGGAAAGGGCCGGTCTCTAGTTGATCTCATCCTTGGGAGACTAAAAATCGTCATTGGTTTCTACCAAGTGACGTTTGGCGTTCTCGATGCATTCGCATACATCAAATGGCCAGACTCTCTCGCCCTCATTGGCAAATATTCGGAGATGTTGCAGCTGAACATTTTCCAGATCGCTCCCATCCATTGTTTGTTTCCAAATCTTAAAGTCGATGCTTTTGGAAGATTGTTTGCCATGCTTGGTGTAAATGCTGCGGTCATCATTTCAGCATTTATTGCTCTCGGAATTAGGAAGCTCTCAATAACCCGGTCGACCCTAAGCCAAGAGGAAAAAGCAAAGAAAATTTCGGAAACGAAGCAGTTGGCTTACAAAGCAGTTTTCTTCTTACTTCATGTAACCTACCTGAGCACCTGCTCGAAGACGGCAAATGTTCTTCCTCCTGCTTGTCGTACACTGTGCTATGATGAAAAACAAGAAAAGTGCGAGAAGTTCCTCAGAGTTGACTTCAATATCAATTGTTCCAGCCAAGAGTTCTATAATCCTGTGATTGCTGCATACTGTGCTGTTGTGTACATCCTGTTTCTGCCCACTGCATCCCTGATAGTACTTTGGAGACATCGAAAGTCCCAGAGGAAATATGGCGATGAAGGCGAGCAAGAAACGACAGATTCTCAACGGCCAAACCCCGAGGTTGTCACAGGTTTACAATTTCTTTTCCAAAATTACTGCGATCATTCATGGTATTGGGAAGTTCTTGAAACAGCTCGAAAGGTGATCTTAACGTCAGGCATCATCTTGATAGGAGCGGAGAGCAGAGCCTATGTTGGGTTAGCGTTCCTCATGTCAGGTCTCTATGGGATGTTCTTCGCATACAAGAAGCCTATAGTGGATCCTTCCGAAAACAAGTTGATGCTGTCCTCACTTGCTGTCACGTTTGTCAACCTTGCAATAGGTGTTGTGAGTAGAATTTCAACAGAGGATCTACCACCCAAAGTCGACGCATACATGGATCACATTATGTTCAAGGCACTGGTGTTTGGAGCAAATTTCTTAGTAATTGCGATTCTTGCAGGTAAGCATTATATTTTGTTTCTTAATTGAACTAAATTAAGTCGTATTACCTAGCTGTCATCTATTACTCTGCTTACTTCATTTATTTATTTATCTACTGAGCCTTGCCTGATGATACACAATAAAGAAAAATTGAACAGAAGAAATGCAAAACATGACGAGGTATGGAAACAAATTCGACCCTAAAACACAGATTACATAAGCAGGGACATCCCAACAGTTTGCACCAATTACATTGTCCTGCCCTGTGTTAGCAGTATGTGCCTGCTCCCAAGCACAGAGCATTGTATCTTACAGTTAGTTATATTAATAACAATATTACGATAGTTATATAGCGCCATTTCCAATGATGTCCAATAGCGTTTTACAGTACAGATAAAAGCACTAACCTAAATCACAATGTTAAAGACCCAGTATTGCCCATTATGCACTGTGTGCTGAGATCACTCAAAAAACAACAGACGCCTCGCTCCCGTGAAAACCAAAACAACAACAGAGGCGCGTGCAGCATAATGGGCAATACTGGGTCTTTAAGACGATTAAAATGTAGAATGGCTAATTTCTTAATTTACATGAAAGAAGTAAAAATAAAATAAGTAATGTAATAAAAAAGCAGATTGTAGCTAGCATCGAGCAGACGATGACTATTTGCAGATCGTAAAGTATCAGCCACCCTTAAAATTGCCATTTTTCCATATTTGAGGTTTCAACGTTTTCAAATAGATATGCTTGAGAGCTTTCTTCACAACACGTGGGAATTGTCTTCGTGTTGTTTATAGCCTTTAGTATTCTCCGTGGATATTTAGCGTTTGCTTCGGTGAAAATGCCGCCAAAAATGTATTTTGTATTTTATCTCCGAACGCAAATTTTGCCGATCGACCCTTACATTTTGAACTCCAAGTCGGCAGCCTTTCAATCAATTTGGCTAAAATTTGGCCAGAGTGATGCCATATATCTCTTCTACAAAACCGTGCCTGCGAATTTTAATACTCCTTTTGATTTTAAAGCTAGAGCTTTTTTTCCACAGGGAGTGTTGACCAATTGCCTTCCCCAACTTCATTTGCTAATAAAAGAGAAACAAACGCACTTGTCAAAAATCTGAGACACGGTTTTTTAGTGGAACGTGTTGAGAAGCGAATGCGGTGTTAATTGTTTTCTTCCATTTATTTCCGGCGGGAGTGGAACATAATTTATAGAGACGTGTGCTTTTACACAAAGCGTTCCAATTTCGAAACACATTTAAGTAAATAGTTTTTGTTAGTTCAAATCCATAATCTGGAATTATTAAGCTTTTAAAAAATATATGGTTTATAGGGGTTTTTATAAAAACAACTAACGCTACAGCAATCCGCGTGCGGACGTTCCTGAAGGGTGGCTGATACCTTAAGCTGCGCCGAGGAATGTACCTCGTCTTGTACACTTCTTTTCAAATGTTGAAAAGAATTTGTACGCTTCCTTTCAACTGAAAGGAAATAGGATGCTAACATAAGGGAACGCATGCTCGCAACAGATGTGGCTTCATAGCTCAGTTGGTTGAGCACCGCACCGGTACGATGGAGTTCATGGATTCAATGAATCCTGTTAAAGCCATTAGTTTTTTAGACTTCTCCGGGTGTCAGTTGCTTGTATTGCGAGGATCTTTCTTCATTCTCACGTTTATTTTCAACAAGCTAAGCATTTTGACACGGTTATTTTTGTGTCTATGATTGGTTCTGTATTGTTTAGGACAAAATAACATATTTTAAAACTATTCTCAGTCACTCTAGAAACACTTGTAGAATGGTATAAATTACACAGTAAGGGTGAAGAGAGCGTCACAATTGCGGTTATTAATCCGATTTTACAGCGTTTTCTTGAGTTCCCGCAATCGTAAGAGAACTGGTCTCGCACCAATTTGTCATTCCCTAAAGTAGTCATCATATGTGGATTTATTTTGTTGGTTCCCCACTCTGCGGCTCCCAGACGTTTTTCTTCACAATCTCCTCAGAAAACATAACATCTGTCTTTGACTCCATTTGATTTCTAGGGTGTCCCCAGTTAGTCTTGTAGCGCTATAATTACTTCAAATTGACTGAAACAAAGTTCAGTATTATCATTAATACCATCACAGCACCTTGTGAGGTGATGCTTATGGATGCTTATTTAGTAACTTGTTTATTTTTTTGCTGTTGAACATTGCTTAATTTCGTTTCTTCTGCGGTACATAACTGTGCTAATGAGGCTGGTTTCGCTTCCATTGTCGCAGTGAGGGACGACGGTTGATGCAGCACCATTGGTATTATCTGTCACGCCCAAATGCTGAGAGCAGTAACGTTAAATAAGTAGCATGGACAGTTTGAATTTCTTTGACAAATTGCAATTGTTCCTCCCCTGAGGTCAAGTAGCGTTCAATGCAAGTCAATTTCGCTGTGAACTGGTTTTACTATTACTTTTTGCAACTGCATTCGAAGACTATGGCCTAGTAGAGGTGATGTGGGTTGAAGTATGGTAGTATGGTCCTTACACTAACGTACGAGAACCCTATTCAGCAAGCCTAGGACTGCTCAAATCCAATGCATGTCACAATCTAAGGCTGGTACTGAGTACATGTATCCTAAACCAGCAGAGAATTTGTCAACAACCCCACTAAATCATTACACCAAGTTAAAGCCACCTGATTCCACAAAATGTTTTAATTACTTTCATAAGAATCCTTGAGCCCTGAGTGGGTACTAAAACCTCGGTACATTTAACACACAGATCTTTAGAGAACTGGCTGCATAAAATAAAATTCAATAATTCGCTGGCTGGAATTAGCGTTGCAATGTGCGCAAAACATCCCCTTTGTGGGCTGTCGAGCTGATGGCAGTATTTCGGCCAGAGCACATGCTTGATAAGAGAGAGATTAAGCACCGCGTATTTTTTCCCGCAAACGGCAGAGAGGGTCACGTGACCTGACATTTCCCGCGTTTGCCGTTTGCCGGCCGCCATTTCTACTCGAGGAGGACATTTTTACCGTTTGTAGGGAACGCCAAAACGTGAGTATTTGTAGCCCATTTTAACCGACTATTTCTCTATTTTGATCACTTGCTTTTATAGCTAAGCTTCGTTTATCATCCTACTTCTACATGAACTCCTTATAAAGCTAAAAGAGTTTCAAATTCAAGCGGAAAATACATAACTTCTCCATATCCATTTTTTCTAGTCGCAGTGAATGGCGACCGAGAACATTTGCCTTAGGAAAATTAAGAAATATGAGCCTGGCCTGTACTGAACTGTAACTGTATTTCAGTTAATATTTTTAACAATAAGTTGAAAAAGTTTATTTTTCAACGAACATTTAGTTAATACCTAGTTAATTTCAAATGTTTGAGACAGTTTTTGTAAGCTTACATATTTTTAGCACCCTCGTTTTTGTTTTGAACTTCTCTCACTTAAGTAAATCGCTTTAGAACTTTTGATTTAGCCCATAGAAATTGTAATTGTAATGGAAAGCCGTTTCTGTTGTTTTATTTAATAGTTAAAGTCATGCCTCCGTTTCGGTGGCCAAAAGTAGAACACGATTTGGCCCTTGTCAAAGAATACACAGAATTTCCGCCGTGTCGTCGGGAAGCTTAAACAGACGAACATCGCGTTCGCCATTTTCGCGGTGCTTAATCTAACTCATGCCCACATTTTATTTACAGTTACGGGTGACACTTTAGTTTTATGGGCATTTGTTTTATATGGCATGGCTCCTGTTTCATTATTTTTGTTGGTTTTTTGTTTTGTTTTGCTTCGTTTTGTGCGTTTTTGTGGCTGTACATGTGTGCATGCAATGGCAATCACAGCATATTTGTTATTTTCAGTCCAGTACCTCTCATACATCTATCACTATATCCAAGAATGGCATAAAAATCCACAATGGTCGCTTTCATGTTGCCTGGCGTTGCTTCTGCCTCTTAATGAGCTCCAGGGTGAGATACGTGGAATGGCAGGAACAGATTTGCTGAACCAACAACTGCAAAGTGGTAACATCGACATGCCATCAGTGTCTGCTGCATTCAAAGAAAGTGGAGCAGTTACCTTTGACCTTGAAGGTGTCGAGTCCAATCAGAGAGAAGATGAAAATGGGGGGGAAATGACAGCAAGAAAGAGCAGAGGAGAGGAGCAAGCCATCATTACCGGCACCACCAACGTTCATGAGGAACTGAGGGAGTCAAATGAAAGCGGGGCAGTGAACCTCGGAAGTGCAAAGCATGCAACGGGACAGCGAAAACAAGAATATGCTGACAACATTGCAGTCAGCAAGGGAAAGAAAATGGAGCAAGCCATCGTTACAATTGCCAGTGTTCATGAGGAGCCAAAAGGAAGAAAGAAAGGTGGAGCAGTTAACGTCGGATTTGTACAAGGCGCAACTGGACAGAGAAAAGAGCAAATGGCTAACAAGATGGCAGGCAACATAGGAAGAGACGTGGAGCAAGCCATCGTTACAATCACCAGTGTTCATGAGCAACCTAGAGATACAGGGACAACCAGGCACAAAAAAGAAGAAAATGCTGACAATACAATCAACAAGGGAGAGAGAGTGGAACAAGTCAGCCTTACCGTGGACAGTGTTCATGACGGGCCGAAAGGAAGAAACAAAGGTGAGACTGTTCAATTTGGCCTTAAAGAAAGTGGTTCCAGGCAGGGAGAAGAAGAAAGTGGCGATAAGGTGACGATCAACATGAGAGAGAGAGTGGAGCACGCCATCATCACTTTTGCCAGCACCCCTGAACAAGAGCCTATGGAAACAAACGATACCCGTCTGTAACTGGTATTTAAAATGCATTGATCCTGACCATGAACTAACTGCACGAATATCAAAGTTACTTGTACACACTTGTAGAAATAGAGAACCATATGTGACCTATCTGGACAGCATGCAAGTCTCGATTGCCCGTCATTAGCTAGTGTTACTCACCTCTTAGATTTAAAAACTAGATGTTTGCTTTGCAAGGTATCAATCATGTGATAAAAGATAAAGTGATCACTTTTTAAGTATTTAATCGCTGTAAAGCTAATTTCAGGACAATGTTGATTCAGTGTTTACTAGTGCCAGGCTTCAATGTTTTTGGTAGTGTTTGATGATCAAAGTTCATATGTTTTCCTAGCTGTCTTTTCAAAACTGTTTTCAGTAACAGTGTCTAGTAAAAAGGTTTAAAAGCTTCATTAAGATAGCTCAATGTGAGGTGAATTCTTATCGATTTCATTGGTTGGCTCACCTTTATCTGGCCTGAAGCCCGCTAAGGTCTTCTTTTCCTTTCCAATGGCGGCCACTGCGAAAACTGTATCGCTCACTAACAGCAGGAACCATATGGGGCTGGAACGCCTACGGCTAGACCTGCTAAACATTTTAAGACAAAAGGAAATCATTTATGGATTTTTGAAAACATCCATTATAGGAAAAGTGTTTTCTTTCAAGAATACCACTTGTAACTGATTTCTTGAGGTAGTATTCCCACTTGCCTGGTAGTGGTTTTGCATGCATAATAGATCATTAGTACTGTTCGGTGATACCAACGTGATCTCGTGTAGGAAACAAATGTATACTGATATATACACTGTTGCCAGTTACTTGTTTAAGATAAGTGGAAGGGGTGATTTATTGCAGTGAGATAAATAAAGTTTAAACGGCATGGTCAATCTTTTTTAGTCTTCTGGAGTGGTCCTTAGGTTGAAAAGCAAGTTATATTACAATAGCACTTGACATTCCTGTTTAATACATAGCAGCCCCTTTGTCGCCTGAGGATTAACCTACTCTGCGAGTAGTGGATTCTCTTCTCTTATTCGCTTTGCCAGCAAAACGAGAGAGAAACTACTGCGACGGCTGACGACACCCATCACGTCATCAAATCACGTCACATTATCGCACATGTTATGCTCAAATTGCAAATACTGGTTTGCAAACTAGTTTTTTCAGTTCTATTTTAATTTATTCGTCCCTGAATCAGGACTGAGCGGATCGCTTCCTCGCAGTGGTTTCTCTCTCGCTACCAAAGCGTATAAAAGACGAGAATCCACTGCTTGCAGGGTAGGATTAACCAGGTCAGTTTTCTTTAACCGCCCGGCCAACCGGTTAAGTCAGTTGGTAGACCATCGAACTACCGTGTTGTAGGTCGTGGGCTGAGATCATTACTCAGGTCCTTAATCAGTTAATAAATAACTGAGGAGAAAGTGACATCGGCAAATCGTTCAACTTTCTAGCTATTGTCTCATCGGATGACGATAAACCATAGGCACAGTCTCACAACTCTTGATACGTTTACCGTTGATTCTGTGGAAGTTAAAGAACCACTAGTGGGAGCGTAATGAACCCCTTGTCGTGGAGTTTGCGCTAACTCAAATGTCCCCATGGCAATCTACCAAATGAAGCGGCGTGTTTTTTTAAAGAGAACTCTTTTCCTCGGGAAGTGAATCAGTCAATCCTTCCACCGCGAACGTGATCAGTACGAACCGATTATCATCAACGAACACGTTTTAGGCAGGGAGTGTGAATATTCTAGTAGCAAATGAAATGGAGTTGTAGTTTGGTGTTCTAAACAAAATTAATTGCATGGTTATTTAGCAGTCTCAGCAAAATTGGATTGTAGTTTTGCATGCTCGGCAACCCCCTATTGTCCAATCCCTCAGGTCTAGTGGTCGGCTTCGTGTAATCTTCATAAGAATAATCACATACGAATAATCACCAACAATGGTCAAAACTGACCAAGGAGTCCAAGTGCTGAGAGAGATAACTAAAGTTGTAAATGTTTGAGCCCACACATTCCGCACGCAGCTTTCTTTACGACAGCATGCAATACAACTAACGTGGTGGCTGAAAAGTGTGCAGGTGA
>BLFK01000265.1:603386-625886 GCA_014634185.1 Astreopora myriophthalma
ATTTAGCGTTGACGTGTAGGGTTTATTCCACGGTTGATGTGTTTACAGTTCTTTGCATGCGAAATAGCACAATCATCAGAGAAAATTATCATCTGAGTTACCTATAGCCTTCCGAATGGTTCATAAACAACGAATTAAATTACACAGGCTTGGGTGATAGCGAGCAAAGGCGAAAAAGTAGTTTGATTCATGGACATGCGGAGAAGTAAGAACCCCTCCCTTTAACTGAGAGTTGTCAGAAGATGGTACACATACATGTAGGTCATCTTTTTTCTCCCAACCACACCCCCACCACACCCACCCCATTCCATGCAAATCATTAACTGAAACTCAGAAAGTACAACATTTGTTATAGCTGCAACTGTTTTATTTCCATAAACGAAATATGTACTGATTACATGTGATGGCGGTTGCTTTAAAGAACAGAATTTCAGTTGGCAGTATGGGAAGTGATTTAAGTGATGTAATTTTCTCTTTGTTATGAGTGAATAGTTGCTAGGCAAGACTGGGGGGGAGGGGGAATGGATAAGAAATGGCTATATTTTAGTAAAAAAATTCCATTTCCTTTGAGTTTCATCTGCTGACTATTCAGTAATGAAGCTGTTTGACTGTACTTTGTATATCCAATTTTGATATTGACCAAAAAGTACTAAATTACAAAAGTTATGTCTGTACAATGAATTGTAATTTTGTTGTCACTTACCTTGGAGAAGAATTTAGGATATAAAGATTAATGTTTATGTTACATCTATACTGGCAACACTAGCTGAACTAAAATGTATGAAATAAATGTTATGTTCAAATGAAATTCCTGAAAGTGTACTTTTCTTTCAATCACTTACCTTCAAATATGAAAAAAATATCTAGCATTTAGAAAGTGGGTATGTGAGATTTTAAGATGAAGCTGCATTTGTGAAATATAGGCGCTTGATGTTTGTGCAAATTATTAGCGGTGGTGATATTGACGTGAGGTGATTTCAGCCAGTTCTTGTAATCGTTCCTCCTCTCTTAGCCTTTGTTGTAATTGCTTGCTTTTACCTATCACCTGGAGTCGTTGAAAGGACAATGGCTGGAGAACTACATTATCTAAAGAGCGTACTCTGGAGAGTGCTACAAAACTACATCCTGCAGCTCTTTCAGCTTTTCCTAGGTCAATAACCACAGTGGATAATGTTTGTCCTTGCGACTTGTGGATGGTCATTGCATAGCTTAAACGAAGTGGCAGTTGCTGTCTTGACAATCGTTGGCCTTCAGTTTCCCATTCAAATAAGTGTGGTGGTATTGGGACAATCTGAGGGTGTGCGTGCAGGAAAGGTGGTCCTGTGTAGTGCTGAAAATCCATCAGTGCTGCAATAGGCAAACACGGGGGAGGGCGTTCAGGGTGGAAGATGAGGTCATGTACAACACCTGATGCACCATTACACAGTCCAACTTCCTGCCAAAGGTTACATGTTAGCATGACAGCTGCTCCTCTTGCGAGAAATATGAGAGCCTCAAGACCTCCTGCGTCATCTGATGTGGCAGCCTTTGCATTTCTGCCTGAATGAACAGCAGAGATGCGAGCAACTGGTGTTCCGAGGTTGCTAAGTTTCTCATAATTGTAGTTGGCTACACTTGCTTTGTCGAAAAATAACCTTGGCGCATCTTTGAAGTTGTCCATGTTGATGTGCTGTGGTGTTCGTTCGCAAAGTTTCTGCCAGTCGCATTCCGTGCTCTGACCATTTCGCATACGCATAAGAAGTTCTCTGAAAACTTCAGCCTGTAGGTTAATTCCAGCTTGTCTAATGTTTTGCCTTAGCATCACAACTGTTTTGAAAAGAGTATATATTGAATAACCATGTTGACCTAGTATTGAACTGGGGGATGTAGCATAAATAGGCTTGTCTCCAACAGGTGGCAATTGTGCAAAATCTCTAAGCAAGATCATTGAAAGTCCTCCAAGCGGTTCATTAAGTTTACCTGTAGCCTGGCGCAGACGCTTATCGACCCAAGCCAATGTCCTCTGTCCGAGCATAGACATCTCATCAGTAATAAGGTAATGCTTGCCAGTAAAGCGAAGTTGTAGTCGTTGTAGTGCTTGTCCTTGCAAGTCAGAATTGTTGTGGTTACGCACTGGCAGCTGCAATGCGGAGTGTAATGTGCAACCCTGAATGCTGTATCCAGCAATTCCAGTAGTTGCTGTCAGCGTACACTTATCTCCTAGAATGGTCATTAATGCATTGATTAAAAATGACTTGCCTGATCCTGCTGTCCCAGTAATTATCATGCGAAGTGGCTCATTTGGTGTCTGACTGTTGAGAGCTTCATGATGCATTGCCACTATGTTGTAAGCAAGGCGCTGATCTACATTTAGTTGTTCTTGATTAACAGGCTGGTGCTGTTGCCTGTGTACAACAGTTGGGTGTTCGCGTGCTTCGTTTCTCCTTTTTGTGATCCAATTTGCAGATTCACGAACTAAACCAGGAGGCATTGTCATTCCTGCTGTCGTCCAGTCAAAGTGGAAGTTTTGCTGAGTGAGGTTTTCTTGTGAGACCCTTTGGTCATATTGTTGATTTAAGCGGCAAAGGAGCATCCACTCTTCAGGTTCTTCTTCATGCTGTGGTTCTTCGTCATCACCATCATCGTCTTCTTCTTCATCAGTGTAATGTTGAGCTCGTTGTTGCTCTTGCGCTAACATGGGCATGTAATCTCCAGCATTGTCCAATGTAAGAAATGCATGGTAACATTGTATGTGAATGTCATCTGAGTCTTCAAGTCCATTCCAAGCAGTATTAAGTTCTCCAGACCATGGTTTGTATTTAATCAGCTGATATTTACAGTACTTTCCATAGTTCTGTCCGGATGGATTGGGGGAAAAATTGGGAAACGTTCGAATGATTACTTCTTGCTTACGACGTTTGAGCTCTCCTTTCGAGACATAGTATGCTGAAGCAAATTGAACGAAGTTGAGATCAAGAATATTTGGGATCTGTTCTTGCCAGTTAGCTCGAATAGCATAAGTGTCAAGTACTGAAGGGTCTAATGCGTCATCGCCTTGATTGTCATTTTCGTCTTGCCCTGTCCGAACTCTTCGACTACCATCTAATGACACACATAGAAAGGAGAATGTTGATGAATACAAGGGTTTCCCAAGAAGCAGGTGAGCCGTTTCTTGTGACCCTATGTCACGCTCTCCAACAACTTGGATCATTGCACTTCGCAATGCCGTTGTGGGCATGTCTGTGTCACGAAGCTTGTTTACACAGAGACTCAGGATTTCATTGGCTGAGTGGTATCTTGGTTCACCTTTGGTAGCATACTTAGCCATGTAGCGAATGCATTGGTCAGTATCAACAATAGCTTGAAGATCAACATTGGCTCTCCAGTGCTGTAGCATTACTCGGTTGTGGGAGTTAATACGACTGTCATTGCGTTTAGTAGTTAGGGTTACTTTAACTCGAGCTTGGGTGACTTCTTCAACTGTCAGTTCCTGGTCTTCAGTGCCAGCTTTTCTTATCAGTTGGAAGTCAAGTGATGTTTCTTCTTGACAGTCCTTTGGGAAATTAAAGCGACATGTTGCTTCCTGCCCAGGTTTCTTTCGAAGGCAGTATGCTGTACTGCATTTTGTGTGGCGTTCAACTGAATTGACAAGGGCTTGGTAGTCATCATTAAAATTTTGCACGTTTTGAATTACTAAAGATGATGGATGTGGGGAAGGGACAACCCAGTTTTCCTGGGGAAGGGCCTCATTAATTGTGGTTACTAACCAGTCTGCATATTTGATAACAGTTGTTGTTGCTTGATGTCCTGCTTCAATTTGGTGTTGAAAATCAGCTACCATCTGTTCATAGGTTGGTTGTTGCATTTGTTGTTGGAGAATCTGCTGTAGTTTCCACCCTTGCACAGCTGTGTTTACGAGGTTGCACAGGCCTGGATCATTTCTTAGCTTTGCACAACCATGTGCATGAATACTGCCGCGCGCCTGCCACTCAAAACGATGCCACTTCCATTGTGTGTGCAAGACTCGATCTAGCCAAATGTTGGAAAATTCATCCAGTCTTGAAACAAAGTAAGAATCTGTCAAGTGTGGATTGTCTGTGACAGCTTTAATACGAATGGAAGGTGTTGCATTGTTTGGCTCCTGTAGCAGTCGGTGTAAATCTGGCCAGTAGTTGTCAGCTGCACTGAAAGTGAAGAAAAAGGTGGGAGCCCCTTTTTGTGTAATGATAGCTTTAAGTTCCTGGTAGCGTTGATACCAGTACTGCTTTGTCCCTTGAATCTTGGAAACGTAACGTTGAAGGCGATTCATGAGCTGGTTGGCTGACATCTGTCCTACCATTTGACGAAGTTCCTCAATTGTTAAATTGGAGTCTTCTGGATTTTGCATGAGATAGATGCGAGCTTGGGACAACAGTTGATGGCGTTGTTTCATGTTGAGTGCCCAATATGGAAATCGAGGGTGTGATGCAAAGCGCCAGGAAAAGGTTTGTGCTGTCGAACAGTCTACATACTTAATAAGGTGTTTGAAGCCTTCTGTTAAAGAAACTTCTCGAAGCCGTGTTTTCTTAGTGGGATCCCCTTTTCCATAAGGGAAAAGAGTTGGAAATGCCATAGTAGCCAAACCCTCTGTACGGAATTCATTGATAGGATCACCATCATTGGATGGCCAGTCTAATGGATCTTCTCCATTGATTAAAGCTCTTATTGCATCCTGTTCTGACTGTTGAGCTTGAGGAAGTGGGAGGAAGGAATGACTGTGCTGAGAATCTTGGCCATCATCATTGTTCTGAGGTGTGTCTTCTTCAGCAGTGTGTTCTTGTGCATTTGGCTGTGGATCCTCAGCTGTAGGGAGATCTGAGGGAACTCCATCGATGGGTAAGCGGTGGAGAGCTTCATAGTCAATTTGAATGTCAGCATAAAAGGGATTGTGATCCTTCAGCCAGGTGATTGCCTCAAGAACTTTCTGTCTTCTAACTCTACAATCTCTGTGTGTGTTTTCTGCTCCATGTTTTCGAATTATCAGGTAAGGTAGTTGTGCAACATTGAGAGGAAGGCTAGAGAGAAAACCCTGAATGTCTTGGGGAAGATTTAAAACATGTCCCTTATAACCCCTTTGTCCTCCATGTTTGCGATAAACACACATAATTGGGCAAGCTCTTGCGATAAGCATTTCCTCGATGTCAGTTAAACCTTGTAATGCTGTTGGTAAGCAACCCGGATCCATGTCATTTTCCTGGGAGAATAATTTGGGATTTCCCTTATCACGCTTACATCTTAGGCATTCAAAAATCTGAAGTGTTAAACCAGTGTTTGTTGGCCAAGCTTCCTTACAGGTTACACATTGTCGGTGTTCTAATTTGTTCATTGCACGATGGAAATTTGCCATCTCAGTTTGAACCCATTGTTGTTCGTGTAAAGGCTGTTGTGCATTTGTCCACCCGTTGGAAAGATAACTGTCGCGATTATTTTGATCTTGTACATGTTGTAGCCTCTCGTTCTCTCTGTGCATAGCACTATTTTGTTGAAGCACTTGGAGTCGGTTTTGTCGTTCCTCATTTGTTTCAACTTCTATTCTACGAGCAGTGATGTCACGAGCTATTTGTAATCTGTCATGTGTTTGCTGTTCACTTTCTGCTTGTATTCGTATGTACTGGTTTGTCCGAAGCGTTTGTAATCGTAAATTTCGTTCCTGTTCAGTCTCATTAATTAGTCGTTGTGTCTGGTTTGTCCGAAGCGTTTGCAACCGTAAATGTCGTTCCTGTTCAGTCTCATTAATCAGTCGTTGTGCCTGGTTTGTCCGAAGCGTTTGTAATCGTAAATTTCGTTCCTGTTCAGTCTCATTAATCAGTCGTTGTGCCTGGTTTGTCCGAAGCGTTTGTAATCGTAAATTTCGTTCCTGTTCAGTCTCATTAATCAGTCGTTGTGCCTGGTTTCTGCGAATTCGACTTAATCGAAGCTCACGTTGAAAGGGGGTTTCGTCACTGAGGCGAGCACGAGTTAAATGTAACCTAAATTGCCTATCTTCTAAAGTTTCTAATGTATGCCTACCTTGGCTGTACTGCCTGTGATATTCCAATCTGCGGTTCCTCTGCTCCTCTGTTTCCTCCTGACGGCGCTGTCTTCGCTGAGCCAAGCGATGTTGTCTTTGCTCTGTGGTTTCCTGATGTCTCCTTCTTCTTCGCAGCTCGCGCTGAATATGAAATCGCCTTTCACGTTCTTCAGGAGTTTCTTTGTTTAATCTCCTTCGGCCAATATGTCTTGTCCCTTGTGCGTGTTCCTGTGGTTCATTTGCATGACAATTTGGTCGTGTTTGACCAATACTAAACATTGTTTACTCCTCGATGAAATATGACACGTTAGCCCTCAATGAAATAAACATGAGAGTGCGCCATTGTGAGGCTGCGGTTTTCTTTTATAGTCACCAGTCCCGGCCGCTTTTGACCGGTTCAAACCGGTTGTGTTGCATAGCAACCATGAATTGCGTCTTACGCTAGTTTGTCTTGCAACCTGTTGCTGCCTAGCAACCTTCCCTTTGTCTGACGTCATTCATACTTTGTTTGCGCACTGTTGCCAGGCAACAGCACGGACACCTTCAGCGAAATATATATATATATATATAAATATATTTTCCGCTCGAATTCGCGCGGCTTAGCTCCCGAGCGCGGGCCTTCGGCCCGACAAATTTATTAACCTCGCTTCGCGAGGAATTATCTACGACAACTGCAAATAGCCATTCATGTAAGCCGAGGGGAATTTGTAGGGTACTATGACAGGCAGATACAGTACACTGATCTGATCATCAAATGTATCCAATACAAGAACGGCGTTTATTTTATTGTGATAGCATTCTTGGTTGCCGAGTTATTCAAGATTTTGATTTATGCAAATTAGACAACTTGTGACGTCATATGGTTGACACAAAATGAAGTAAAATGACAAAAAATGGAATATCTCTGAAGACGTTTTCTGTACAGAACTGAAACTTTTCACAGTTGTTACACTAATCACAAAGTTCCAGGATATGCTCCACTGTGACATTTCCATGGCAACACAATGGGCTTCAGGCCCCCTCAATCCAAAGGATAAAATCAGAGTTTTTCTCCCCAAGAAGTGCTATTTGCTCTGGATGATCAGTCACTGGGTGTGACCGAATGTCGACCTTACACAGTACAACTATAAGAATGTCTGTTAGACTCTGGAGCAACAAATAAGGCATTTTTCATTCTGGAAATGCAGAGGTCTGGTAACGAATATGTTGCTATGGTGACATCATAACCACTATCACAATGTGTAGTTCTGGCAGCACATCACCCCTGCAAAATTTCAACCCTGTAGACTTAGTATTTGCAGAGATATTCCATATTTTGTGATTTTACTTCATTTTGTGTCAACATTATGATGCCACAAGTTGTCTAATTTGCATAAATCAAAATCTTGAATAACTTGGCAACGAAGAACGCTATGACAATAAAATAAACGTCGTTCTTCATCATTTTGGAAGCTCTTTCAAACAAGCTAATGACAAATTTGGTGTCATATACGCTTTAAGTGTCTCCCCTTCCACAGTTTAAAAAAAAAGAATTCAAACTCTTTCTACTTGACAGTTAGGCGTGTGATTAATTTAGCCAGAGCTTCATAACTAGTTTTTTGTAAGTACTGTATAACCTCCACCCACTTGTAACCGCTCTGTGGTAGTAGCCAATTCGAAACCTTGGCTCCTTTGGCTGCTACACATTTTTCTTTATGTTTAATTCAATGTATAGTTAGCTCTGTTTTTACTTCTTTCTATTCTTATTGTTGTTGTATTGTAATTGAATAAGTGTGAATAAAATTAACTTGAACTTGAACCCCTGAAAAAAATTCTTCGGGTGGGGGAGGGGGGGGAGGCAAATTTGCTTCTACCAAAAACAGCAATCTCAAAAAATTCCGGCTGTATTAAGCCGCTGTTACACGTTGAAACTTAAGTGCAACGACGCTGCGAACGAGTTTCACGAAGATGCAAGGGTTGCAACGATCGCTGTGGTGATAAAAACAATAGTTTCACCGTGTAAAACCACTTCGTGAAACTGGTGTCGATCGGTCTTGTTGCGCCATTGCACACAAGTTTCAGCTAAAAGTTTCAACGTGTGACAGTGGCTTACGCACGGTACCCAACAAGTGCACAGGACACCAACACAAGATTACGTTTGCATAGAACGCAATACTGCGGCAGGTCACCTGACTCTTGAATAACGCTTTAGTCACAGGGGGATTCACGAGACAAAGGGACAGAGAGGGTAGGTGCGGTGAGTTAGAGTTGAAATATAATTTTTTTCTACTCGTCGTCAAGGCATGAGTTTGACTGATGCAGTATACATACTATGCGATTCAGCGTTCAACCCTAATTTCGGATACGAATCGACCGAAGCCGAAAGTGAAACAGAATTCGATGTAGGGTCGTGTAGGCCTTTGATCGATTTTTAATCTTTGGAAGATTCCCCAATTTGACGGCTTTGATTTTTCACGTTTGGGAGATTCCCCAAGTTGACGTATCGCTTTCGCTTTCGCCTTCGGAGTATCAATAAACCTACACAACTTGTATACTTGTAACATGACAACATTTCATTTGCAAAGCTTCGAAACGTAACTTCCCAGTGACCGATGGCCGATCATGACAAGTGCCATCAGTTGGAGATCTCGTATTTCAGTTCATTTTAACAGCAAAGTAATTTTTTTCTTTTACACATTTAAAAGTCAAACCAGGCCATGCGTTTTTCACAGTGCAATGTTTCGTGCAACGTGTCCCAAAGCTATTGGGAGGAGGCCTAGATACAAATATCCCAAAAAATGCTCTAAAAATTTAATCGTCTGTAGATAAAATAGGAAATAGGAAAGACCGCTGCACAATTAGATTGCAGTCTAGCAGTCACCGATATTAGTAAACAATCGGACAAAATCATCATTTCATAGGAATTTTAAATAAAGCTGCAAAGAAAATAGAACAATTTTCCCTCAAAATCATCTAAAAATCCCCTACAAATCCCATTTTTTTCTAAAAATCTCCCGATGCTCTAAAAATCCTGAAAGAAAAAAAAAACTGGCTTTTTGTGTTTAGGCCTAGACCAAGACAATAAATTGCTGCCAGAAAGGACCGTCTGGGATGATCTGTGGCGTATCGGCAACACAATACACTCATATAGTACACATATTTGCACCCAATTATTGAACAGATAAATGGGAACATTTGTCTGCAGTGTCTGTGATCATTGGGAATACGTGCAATGCAGACAGCTTCCAGTCATGTTGCAAGTTGCCATAGACTGTTACAAATTATAATTATGGAAAACTGAAGCTTAATAGGTTTATTTGCAATTTGAATTTGTCAAGCATTTCAGAACATGACATAATAATATACGTGAAGCAACATTCGTTGCCTGGTGAATGTCTGTTAACAATTACACTGTATACGAGAAAAACCAATATTGGGTGAATTGCAAAGCGGGGAGTATGATATCAGTTGTTTCCATTGAAAATAAGAAACATTATTATTGCATCTGACCATTCCAGCCTTGCAGTCATGCTTGAAGCAAAACAAAGTGGACCCAACAGAACTCTCCTTACCCAACAACTGCGCCAATATTCCGCTGAGCATGTCAAAATAACCAAAGAAGATACCGATCAAGCCAAGTTGCTAGTTGACAAGTACATCAAAGGTGAAATCCTGCAGTACATCCGCAGTAATTCTCCCCTGCCCATCAGCAAGCAGGAGTATATAGGAAGCTTGTATGAGAGGCTCAAGACTGAAGCAGCTGATGAAGTGGATGTTATGGTTGTGTTGCAGACGGGCAAACATGATGTGACACAACAAGATGCAGGGGTTCTTGGGTTTGTCTTGCTTAAAGCTGCACAGGACTCTCCACTCCAGAAGTACACCAATGCAGATGGGTATATTCTTCCAGAAAAGCTGCAAGCCACTTGGTTCTTTGGCCGGGTTCAAAAGGCAGTGAATGATCTGAGAGAAAAGCATTCGACATTACCAGTTCAGCTGGGTGTGCGCACTCATGGCCCAGCGGTGCAGTTGGACATAACAGATAACACCACAGGAAAGAAACTGTCAGCTGACCTAGTTCCCTCCTTTCAGCTCAGTCCAACAGACTACTTTGTTACAAAACCATACACAGAGAAGAAATCTCTACCCTGTGATCCCAAGCTCCTCTGGCGACAGTCATTCTCACTCAAGGAGAAAGCAAGATTAGAGGAAATGGATAAGGAGGATCACGGGTGCAGACATGAACTTCTCCGAATTGTCAAAAGCATAATTCGGGCAGAGACCACCTTTTCCAAACTTACCAGCTTTCATTTAAAAACACTCTTCCTGCACTATAATTCCAACTCAAGACTGCAGTGGGGTCCAGATATGTTGGGAGAGAGATTCTTTGGGTACATGGAGATGCTATACACAGCCTTAGCAAGAACGTCTCTTGATCATTTTTGGGTGCCAGGCATAAATCTTTTTGACAGCCTTCCCTCTAAAACACTGGAGAACATGGCTGATCGTCTGCGCAGGATTTTAGATAGTGACAAGGAGAGGAGTAAAGTTCTTGAATGCCAAGGTAATTGAAAATTAGTGGAATAGACAATTGACAGAAAACCTTCCACAAGACAATTCCAGCTAGTTGCATTGCTGTTACTAATAGTAATTTTATATAAGATGTACCACCAGTCTCCTTACACAGCTGATGGACAATAAGATCTAAAGTTTAAATACCATAATTGCTTTCCTTTTAAACCATGAAGGGTGTTCAGTATAACCAACTCACAGTGACTCTTGGGTTACTCTGTCATTTTGTTTCATTGCCATAAGTTTTGTTCGTGGCGTACAACCTAGTTTCTAAGGGTTTGTTACGGAATTCAGGCATTCAAGTCTTTTGTTCATTCCCATATAAACATTTTTGGAAAACATTGCAAAACTCAAGCAGTTCAGACACTAGCTTACCTTAGGCAGTTCATGAGTCAAAGATTTATTTTGCAGTGCACCAGTGATTCCTTTTTTGATTGTCTGTTTTAGCACCACTTGCTACATGTGCAAATGGACAGACGTCTTTTGAAAGCGGTCCGATCACACCATCTTCGCAAAGGATGGTTACTGCATCTCAAAGTCCAACAAATCTGTTGCAGCTCCTATGGCGATTCCTATATGAACTGGGTCCATTGCTTAGTGAGGAGACTAAGTGGTGTAAAGAGGTGATTGAAAAGTACATGAAGGAAGGAGCCCTGAAATATTGCCAGGAGAAGACTACTGGTACTCTAATAAGCAAGTTTGAATATAGTGGTAGTTTGTATGAGAACCTAAAAATTCTTGGCCTTGATGAAGATGATGCTATCATTTACATTGTCTTGAAAGCAACAAAGCTGGCTATGCTGTTGTCGAGGCAACTGATGGTTCCCCTTACAAAGAATACTCAAATGACAAGGGTCTGTTACTGCCAAAGAAATTCAAGTCTTGGCTGGTTAAAATAGTAACTTGCGCTGTGCAAGATAGATTTATGAACCAAGAAGCTTCATCTCCATCTTTTAAGTTTCCACTTGCAGTGCAGGTGTCAAAGTTTTCATAAAGGAGCAGCTTAAATCCCTAGAAGTTCAACTTGTTCCTGCATTTCAACTCAGCAGTGATGAGTTTTTTATCCCACCACCTCAAAATGGATATCCTCCAGGTATGGCAAGTTAAGGGGAAAACATTCCAAGTGAGCTTTGTCCATTTTTTTTGTTTTTGTTTTTGTTTTTGTCATTCTGCAAAATCATGCACTTAAGTTATGAAGTCTGCAAAATAATTCAACAGTTGAGCAGTGAATGAAAAGAAACCTGGAAAGACTTTCCCCCATTTATTTTTATCCTCTTGCCACCAGTTGTTATTTTCTTTTTACAACTTGGTATAGCTACAATCCTGGACAAAATTGTTGAGAAAATTTTCACTCACATGTCTCAATCGAAGACATGCATTTCAAATGAATAAAGCTAGTCATTATTTTCCCTCCTCTCCCCCAAAACCAATGTTGAAGAGTAACGGGCTTTTTTGTGTGTCCCTAGAGACCATCATTGGCCTGGGTGGGGTGGGGAAAGGGTCATCTCTTCTTGTGACCAAATCAGCTGGTAAGGGGTAAAATTCTCAACCCCTTTTGTCCAAGATTGTAGGTCATTTCCACACTTTAAGGTTTTGAGGGGAGAAAATGAATTCAGACCAATTACTTCCTGTAAATTATTACTCTAAATGTGTGTGGTTCTTTTAATTTGTGACGTGGAAGCAGCATCTTTTAGAAAACTAGAATTTAAGACTAATTTGGTCCCAATTTTACAAAATGACCCAACACGAGGCACTCAAAAGTCGCATGGGACATGTTTGCCTAGAACCCTTGAATTATTATTACGTTAATACCCTTTTGCTCCTCATACTGCCGTGGGCACAGGCAGCCCAAGCATAATGTGTGAGGAATCAATGGCTAAAAAATCTGTATCTTTGTAATATGTATTTCAAACAAATAGACAAACCTTATTAAGTGTATACTACACGTGTCAAAGAAAACTTATGAAAGGGTGTAAAAACTGGCTAAAGATACAGTGTCCACGAAGTAAAGATAATTATAGCTAGACAAACAAACAGACTTAATGTAATAATAATTGAAGAAAATTTCAACTTTATTTGTTCAAAACACATAAGATACACTATTTCTAGATACACTACACATAAGATACACTATTTCTAGCCATTGATGACTCAAATGATATTGTTATGCTTGGACTGCCTGTGCTGTGGATAACCCAGGATCCTATCCAGTGGAGGGGTAGTAGTATAGTCTCAGCACCATAATCCAGAAACCAAGTTAAAGCTCTGGCCCCAGTTGTTAACAACATGGATAGCATTATCCACTGGATAACTCAGTTGGGTTTGCTAGCAATTATCCACTCGATAGTGATTTATCCAGTAGATGGCGTTATCCACCTTTGAACAGCTGGGGCCAGGCTGTGTGTCAGGCCACTTCCTACTTGCCTGAGTACCATTTCTTCTGAAATTTAATAAGTTTGGTTCCGCCAATTCATTATTGTGGCTAGCGTCGTCATAATATCATCGGTCTGTTTGCCTGAGTGAATGTCCATGGTGGCAGGTTAGGCCTGCAAAGCGTGCTTGTAATTTGAAACTAAGGCTCCATTTTTCTAGCAAGTTGTCTGGAGTCCTTGCTATATTCAACGCTAGTTTTCGATTCTCATAATATTGGTACGATATTTTGCCATTAATTTTACTTGTATGCTTCATTAGCTCGTGTTTTCTACGGGCCATCGTTTCCTTTGTATTACATCATTCATGAGTTCTACAGGGTGAAAAAGAATGATATTGACGACAGTCTCTCTCGACAGACCAAACAGTAGCTCAAAAATGGTGCTGAGTATTCCCTGATTCTCCCTTTATTATAAAAGTACGCTGTAAACCACTGCTGTACATATTTTTGGGGATGAACGCATCAGTGGCAGGATATGGCAGCAGATTTAGTCGAAGAAGGGAAAGGCATTTTCTATGAAGATAAGCTCTCCAACATTGTCTTCGACTGCCTATTCATTTTTCTTTCATAAACTGATTACTTAATATACTCTTTTCAAACAGTAGCCAAATACAGTTGTAGACTGTTTTCTCAATGTGATTACTTGTGGTTCTCATTTTCCTAATTCCAAAGTTTGGAGAAAATAAAGTGTTTTAAATTCATCTTTCAGAGGGAGCATGTAATCACAGAAACAGTATTTATTCCCAAATTAACTCCAACAATCGATATCAAGACAAATAGTCAGATCCACTTCCACTTCTGAACTCATTCGACGACGATTCGCTAAAATAGAAAATATAAAAGCAATAAGCTAAGTAGCTATAGAACTTTAAAAACTGAACTTTCTTAGCTTTCGACGAGAGAACTCTCATTATGTAGGAGCTTGGAAATTCTTAGTGCAATTCACAAACAACAACATCAAACATGGCGACTGCTTTTTCCCGCGTGTTCCTCTCGGGCCGCTAAACCTTATGGGAGGCACAGGTTTCCCAACACTCCAGTGAGTAATCTCAAAAACAATGTCAAAAAATCGTTAAAACGTAACAACAGAGCAGATCTCGACACGGCCTGGGCCAAGTCATATGCCTTCACACAAAAGGCCCTCCTTAAGGACATGGACAAGGACAAAGGTTGCCGTCATGACTTATTTAAAGTGGTTAACACAATCCTCAAACAGGAGCCAACGTTTTCTCGTCTTCTTCCCATCTGAAAATGGCCCTTCTCTGGTACAACAATAATACTAGCGACTTCAGCAAAGATAAGCTAGCAGAGAGGTTTACAGAATTAATGGCATTTTTACGAGACATGCATCAGGGGAAGGTCCTTCAACATTTTTGGATCGAGGATCTTAACCTATTGTCTGAAATTTCCTTGAGCACCCTTGGAAATATGCACACGGGTTGACAAGGCTTCTTAGGGGGTGTTTACATGGGAAAACTCTCACCGGCGCGAGTTTCATACCGGGATGACTTGATGACTGGGATGACATGATGACTGGGTCATTTCATCATCCCACTTCCAACGTGTTGAAGCTGACGAAGCCATCTTGGATTGACAAAAATTACGCATGCGCTACCCGTTCCAGTCTACCTGCAAACCGATTTCACACCGAAACGACTGGTCATTTCGCGTTTACATGATACCGTTGCGAAATCTTGTACCGGAGTGAAATTCTCGCCCCGGTGCGAGAACCGGGGTGAACTCACGCCGGGGCGACTCGCGCCGGCATGACATTTTGTGGTGGTATCATGTAAACAAATGTAGAGCTATGAGAGGGAACCAGAGTGAACTCGCCCCGGCACAAAAGTCGCCCTGGTGTCATGTAAACACCCACTTAGCAGTGAACAGGAAAGGAACAAGGTGCTGAAAATAGATCGGCAATGAAAGAACCAAACCAACAGAGTAAGTGACTTATAATCTACCTTTCTCTTGAGAAGTTGAACTTCAAAAGTTCAAAAATACTGGTAACTGAGATTTACACACTTTTCACAAAGCAGATAAAGCAACTTGACACCATTAAGGTGGCTCAAACCGGTTTCAACACTTTCAAGAGCCTCATTTATCAGAAAGATTGACACTATAACACTATCACGTAGTAACAATGTTATGTTACCATATGAAAGAGCAATTATTGCTGAATAAAATGCGGTCATTATTCTGACGTAATACGTAACCATGGCAACAGGAACGCCCTGTAAAAACGCCCTATATTTTGGCTTTAGTTGCTGATATCTCAAAAACGAACTCGGTGACCCCCATTTTTTAATGCTGGAAAGTGATCGGCAGACGAAGATAAAACTGTCTGCAAAGTTTAAAAAGCTTCTGTGAAGCGGATTCAGAGCCACCTTAATTTTTCATTTTTTAAGGTGGCTCTGAATCTGCTCCACAGAATTTTTTTAAACTTTGCAAAAAGTTTCATCTTGGTCTGTTGATCACTTTCGAGCAATAAAAAATGGGGGTCACCGGGTTCGTTTTTGAGATATGAGCAACTAAAGCCAAAATATAGGGTGTTTTTACAGGGCGATCCCGTTGCCATGGTTACGTCTTGCGTCACAATAATGACCGCTTTTTATTCAACAATAATTGCTGTTTCATATGGTACTACAACATTGCTAATACGTGATACAGTGTTGTAGTGTGAATCGTTCTAATAAGTGAGTTTCTTGAAAGTGTTGAAACCGGTTTGAGCCACCTTAAGTAAAGGTGTAAGCACTCAAAATGACCTAGAAAAGGGATGCAATGATACACTGTATTTATTCCTGCAGTACAAATGTTGATGTTTGGACATCACAATATTTTGATGTGATAAAGTATTCTTCACAGACAAATTTGTGAAGTCACAAAGCTCTGAATTTTAGCCTTTTTAACGAGATTTAAGTTAATGCTGGGGACAAATTACATTTTTCCCCCCTGTTTGCCCTGTACCAAAGTGGAGGAACATGCCATCTTTGAGGTAACACGAGACTGTATCACTGAGAACAGACAAACTAAGAATGTTGTATGTGCTTGCTACATGCATCTTGTCTGCCAGCTTGAATAAGATGAGCAGAAGAAGCAGCTTACAATGTAAAACTTTGAGTAAGGAACATTAAGATGCACGGTGCTGACTTCAAATTTGACTAACACATTTTACTGTACCGTAATATCCCATGTCTTGTTCAGATATTGATATTCATAACAAAGGAAGAAATAATTCAGTTCACCAATGCATTAGTAATATTGTTGTGCACCCTGGTTACTAGGTGTATTATCTGATGATCATAACCCTTTCACCTTTTTCATTCCTTTTTTTTAACATATTTGGAAACGTTTTCAACTGCTGATCACTGGTTCGTTAGCAACAGGAGTGTAGTTGGGTACAGAGAAGAGTATCGTGTAACAGTAGATTCAAAGCAGCATTCCTGGGAAAAGTCATTATTCGTTTACTTTTATGAATTCATAGTAATTCTGGCTTTTTTCTCAAGTGAAAGACAGTTTTTGTGTGTGTGTTCTACAGCTACTGATATGTACACTGTCAGAGCATAATGTACCAGTATTTATTGCACATAGCACGAGAATTTTATTCCATAAAGCTCATTTGTAGAAATCTATACGCTTTATTTTCACATGTGAAAAAAGCCTATACAGCCAATCACAATGGCGTACAGCTCTTTCATGTGTCGAAGTATAACCAATCAAATATCCAGGATATCCTGCATATTTAGTGGATATCCATCCCGGAGTGCCGGGGCCATCGGGATACCAAGTAGGTATTTCCAGTGCTTTGACTCTAAATGCAACTAAAACAGTACAGGAGTCGACAACACAGCAGCCCTTGACTCTTTTCCAAGGCGCTTCAATTCAGGGAGGAACTTTCAACATTTCTGTAAATGCCTTGAACGAAAGTCCCACTTTGTCCTTGCTTTCTCCAAGGTCCAAAAAAAGCTCGTCACTTTGTTATTGAGAGAGTGACTGAATGAGACTTTATCCTATTTGTTGATATCGTGCTTAGATTAAAAAAAAAAAACTTTTGTAAGTGCAGTTTTCCCTTCAGCACTTTATTCCCTTGATGTACATGTAATGCGATATTTTCCATTACGATGAAACTTGCATTGTTAATGATCTAATTTGCTTATTAATTTGCTTAATTTTGTTATCTAATTTGCGTTCAGAAAAATAATTATTTCAATGAAAATTCTCGTGTTATGTACACTAAACAGCTCACGACATAGAAAGTGCTTTGTACGGGGTTTTATTCACTCGTTGTTTGCGTCAAAAGCCCTCACTTGTTCGGGTTTTTGACACAAACAACTCGTGCACAAAACCCCGTACGCCGCACTTTCTATGACGTAAACTATATGTACAGGTCAGAGTAAAAATACATGCTTTTGCCATGCCATGGCTGGTTGCCTTCAAATCAGATCTCTGGACCCCTGAAACTCAGTTAAGGCATGAAAACAAATACAGTACTGTGTAAATGTTATTGTGTGAATGTTTATTGAACGGACCAAGAAATCTGATTCTGGGCATCATTAGTGTTTCATGAGTTCTTATGGTTATTGAATTGGAGCAAAAGTACAGCATGCCCAGTAACTTGACTGAGAGGCTTAAACATGATGTTAAAAGAAAAAAAACACTTAGCTCTAAGTACCAACTTTCATTGAATGAAATTTATGAAAATGTAAATAACAGCTGTTAGTGATCAAACTCGATTAAGAGAATTAAGCCATCTTAAAGAGTCTCACCCATCCAGTTTGCATTGCGCGCCTTTGTTGTTGTTGTTATCCGGGATATCCTTATAACGCTCCCATATTTGGTCAAAGATAAGCCAGGACCAGACAAGCGTGAAAGGTCATTTTTGTTATGGAAATTGAAGGAGACAGTGAGCGTGATTTTTCAGAAAGTGACCTTTCTGATGAGGAAGCCGAGGTCAACGCGTATGGATCGCCGATTAGAACCGTAAACAGGGCTCATCGCCGTGAAACCACCGTTACCGGCGCAGTCCCTGCGCCAAGCACCAGCGACGCCAACAGCAATCGCGTGGTAAGAATCCGCTCAAACTAAAAATTTTGTAATAGTGTCGTTTCAGTTAGCTGTTGCTACTGCTGTGACTAACTTCAGTTCTATCCGCTGTAGGTTTGCACTTATAAACATACTTGCAGCCGAAAGAAAAGTGCAAGATACGCAGGCTGTCCGTGACAAAACGCGAACCTAAAATGTTCTACAAATTGCAAATGTGGTACAAAGAAAGCACCTTGCAAAAACCAGGTCGCGGAAGGTCAGGAGATCGGGAATTCGAGTGCTTTTGCCCGCCACAGGCAAGCTGTAGAGGACTCTCAACGCGAAATAAAGGTTTGTTTACGAGGTTATAAAATTTTATTCAAGTTAGTTTACTTACCTGGATTATGTATGCAAATTATTTCAGACTCGGCGCATCCTCCGTATTATACACATAAGCTTAGTTATATTTTAATTTAAGCCTCGCCTTTCTCTTTTCTTTTTGTAGGAGTTTGTGACCACACTATCTTCTGACGATAAAGACCAGCTTCTTATTAGGCTGCTGAGTCAAGGACGCAGTAGCCTTGAATTTGCTAGACACATGCTAACCGGAAGCGATGACATTGACCCGCCATCGCCTCAACCAGAGCAAAATATACCTGAAACTTGGTGTACTTGTGGTGTCTGCAGGAGAATGCCGGATGAACAAGAAAACGTCTGTTGCAAAAAGAGGACATGTGTAACTTCTTATGTCATGTTTAACACGGTTTGCCTCGATCGGTAAGTGCTGCAATTAGCTATAAGAGCCAGGTGCGACACCTGCGCGGACGAACCCGATTACTCTACTCAAAGTTACAGGAAGGCCGCTTACCGGCAATACACATTATGGAAATTTGGTAAACTTGGTAGAGGGAATCGAAAAATATTGCCTTCTTGTGTAGTAATAGTCATTCGTCAAGCATATCCCGCACCAGACGGTAATTACATGGGTTTTCGCCGTTCTTAGCTTTAGAAAAAAAGCAATATCTCGCGCCATGAAAGGGAATCAGGATTCCGGAATCCAGAAAATTTTGGATTGTGGAATCAGAAATCCTGGGTTTTGGCATCCAGAATACAACTGATGAAATCCAGAATCCAAGTTCTAATAACAAATGCTGGAATCCACTGTGGATTCCAGAATCCCAGACTGTCCTTGATTCCCTTACATGGGGCAAAATACCTTTACTGATACAAATAAGTAGAGAAGTCCAGCTATGTTCTATTTCTTCACTGTTCTTGTTTATTACTATTACTACTATTTATTATTATTATTGTTACTGCTTATTCTAAATTTCCCTACATTTCCTTGTAAAACAAAGGGGAATTAAACAGTATTTCAAGAGTACATGTAATCTAGTCTTTTTTCTACACACCACTTTAAAGTAATTTCAAAGATTGCATTTTTACTGATCCAGAGTTATTTGGCACCTATTGTGATTTCTTTTCCATTTGAAATCGTGATAATTTGGCTTTGACCAGTTCCTCAGTCGAAGGGGCCCTTTTCATGGCTATTGTTGGAGCCAGATGGACAGGATTTGCAGGGGAAACTTCAATGTGTCTAGTAACAGCTTCTGTGTCTTCACTGCGGCGTCTTAAGATGTCTGCCAGGAGCAGAGACGTGAGGATATTGCTTTGACTCCTTCACCGGTTCCACCCTCCAGTTACCTGATCTTTTAGAATAAATTTTCTTAAACCGGCCTTCCAGTGTCTTTCGGAAAACATGAAAATTGTGGTCAAGAGCTGCGAGCAAAATCCGTCCAGTAAAAACTTCATACCTAAAACATGATATTAAAACCCATTTATTACTACTTAAGGAGGGCATAGCATCTGAAAATGTCACCATTTAATATTGTATGGTAAAGCATGCACTGTCTAATTAACAGTGAAATGTACTTACGCAAAGGCAATCCTCTTTGGTGCATACTTTAGAAGCATGCAATTGAAGTTTTCCAAATTGCTTGTATGCCTAAAAAAATGATTTAACTAAGTAAAGACAAGCCGGATTCCCTGTAAATCCTGTCCATCTAGCCCCCACAAAAACTACTGGTTCAAAGCTTGAAAAGAATTTCAACTTGCTTACAATATTTTAGCAAGAGAGGGAAATTTAGCAAAACGTCAGAGGTCATATTTGGCCTTTCTTATGCACCTCTCCAGTAACTGAAAAACCTCTAGGAAGAAAAAGCTATAGGGAACAGGAAAATGGGTAAAAAATTAATTTTTATTACCTCAGTCCAGATAAAGTGTTAGTTGTTATAAACAATGTAGCTGGTTGAGGACACAACTGATAGAGTTTCAAGAAAAAGTGATTAAATCCATGGAGATCCTAAAAAATACATACCTGAACCTGACAAAATGCTCTAGACTTCTTCAGCCACTCCCGGTCTAAAACAATCTTTCGGAGTTCCTTGGCAGCTTTGGAAGTCATAGGGAGGTACTCTTTTCCACCTTCTATTTCTGTGAGTGGTCCATGGGAACACATCCCGCCATCCCACTCATGCTCTCCACAGACATGATGTAGGATTCCCAGCCACATATCCTTAATAAAACATAAAAATTGTTTTGATTTCAAATGTCACCAGGAGCAATCCAGTTTAAAACAGTCAAACAAATAATTGTAAGACTTATACCTTCAGCTCTTCAACATCTCTATCACAAGTTTCTGTACAATGCCAGAAATGGTTCCTCACAGGTTCAACTCACTGTAACAGTTGTTCACAGCCCTTAATCTTCCCAGCCTAGAAAAAAGGAAGCACATTGGCAGTCAAGTCTGTTAAAATATTGAGAGGAATACAAAATATAGTTAAGCATAACACAAAATGGACTCAATCAGTTCTGAGGGATTACATGTATGTACAAGTAATAAATCAGAATCTACATACAGTGGTTATCTTGGCAGTCAGCTTTATAGATTTATGCCAGATGTCAAGGGAGTGGAAAAGGTTTCCAAGCACTTCACAATTTGCTTCTACAAAAATGATAATAAACAAATTAGAAATGTGTTAACATAGGACAAATTTAACTGTGAAAAGACACAAGTCATGAATTCAGAAACCAGAAAAAAAACCATAAGGGAAATCTGTCATTCCACTCTGTAAACTAGCCTTTAAGCAGAGTAAATTTATAAGAAAAAGCAGTTTTACTATTTCATAACTAATAATGGTAGTATTGTATGTTGGAATAGGTTGGTTGATTTGAATTTGGCATTAAAACATCCAACTAGTTACATAAAAAAAGACGGCCCGGGAAAAATTAAAAATAAAAACTTAAAAATACCTTTAAGTTCCCTGACCATTTTCATGATGACTCGTGATGCATCCCTCACAACCTCTCCAAGCTTGAGGCTATTCATCATCCTCTACAAAAGTCGCTTACACCCCATCTTCTCCATTAAAGAGGACGTACCACCTGCTTCTCGTTTGTCAACCACCTCAAGATCCACAATGACATTAAGGTAGTGCTCCATCATTGTATACACACAGTACTTAGCACTGAACCCAGGAGAATCCATCCTTCCATCACCACAAACCACAAGAACATCATTTTCAACAACCTTCCAAACCACTTCCTTCATTTTATCCCACATGTCCCTGATACTGGGTACAGCATATAAACTCTGAACCCTTGAGAATGTGGAAGACGAAACAAAATTCAAATTCATGCTCTTTGCTAGCAGAGCAACTTTCTCAAAGTTGTTTCCTGACACAAGAATTGATGAGGCCAACAACACAGATGACACATACATTTTTTGGCCACGTTTTTCACCCAAAATAGATGAAAAACTCCACACACCACCATGACCATTACTACACTTGTGTGTAATCAGCAACACACCACCCTCCAATTTTTTACTTACATGTATGACCTTCCGTTGACCTGTACACCCAATTTCTGGACAATTTCCTTCCAGCAACTGTACAATCTTTTCCACCTCCACAATAACCCTGTCTGCCTTCAAGAACTCAAGATACCTATTCAGGTGTTTCCCGGGTACTGCCAGTCCTTCAATTGCAGGCTTTATCCTGGATTTCATATCCTCAATGGTCTCATTCAAAGTCATTGGGCCAAAGACAGGAAGGATTGGTGATGACTCACTGCATGTTTCACCTTCTGTCTGCACCTCTGCTGGACCTGTGGGCTCACCCTCTGTCTGGGCCTGCACTCCTACTGCTTTGGGGGCACTTTCCATTTCAAGATCAATGTCCAGGGCTGTCAATGTGGCGCTGTCAAGTTCGGACAAAAAGCTGTAAAAATAACAGAAACATGACATAAATATATCATCATAAATTCAACATTCCAACCTAATAAACATTTAAAAAATCTTTTCAAAATACTAAAATTTGGTTTAGGTGTTTATAAGTACTCTTTTCCAAATTACCATGGCAAAATAAACAAGTACATGTCATTCCTTACCTTGTTTGATCAACTTCTATATTTT
>BLFK01000265.1:644448-658202 GCA_014634185.1 Astreopora myriophthalma
GAGGGAACAAAAATGTTATCACCCACAATTTGCCGAATGTGCCCCATTGTAATTTGGCGACACCAAAGAGAAAAATGAGGCCCTAAAGGCTCCATTTTTAAGGACTGCGCTCGTTACCGATTATTGGTCTGAGATAGAGGCGTGAATTGTCATGTCTTGGTAGCGTGATGGGAAGTAACTTTTAAGAAACTGTTGTTTCTGTTGTGATTTGGTTTTACTGGTACTTGCGCATAAAATAGTGTTGCACCCCTTCGTTAGAAAAAAACAAACAAACAAACCAAGAAACAAGGAAACAAAAAACAAGAAAACGTACAAACCCTACCCAAACGATAACTTTAATACTGCGATAAATTATGATACATTAATTTGAGTGCGGCCACACCATTGGAAGCCTTTTATGTTATGATTGCCGGTATGTTCTAATAGTTTGATTGATAAAACTGATAGGTGGCACGGTAAAATGTCTTGGAAAAGACCGCGTCTTGCAATATTTAAATGTTTTCTAGGTCTTGGGTGGATCTAAGGTGCAATTCATGTGATTGACACAGTTGGCGGACTGGGCGAAAAGCGGCCAACAGCAGTAACAACATAGCCTTCCAACACAGCCGCCCTTTGTTGCTTACCGCCACTCCCAATGATGGGAAGTAAGAAGTACTCCCGCCCCTCGGCCTGGCGGTTGGCGACAAAGGGTGGTGTATTCGCAGGCTAATAGGAACAAGGCTGATCAAATTTTCCTTCCTTCATTTTGTCTTCGTATCGAGCTTGCACCTTAGAACAAATCTCCCACAGAGATGCAAAACACACAAGAGTAATAAGTGAACAGGGAAAATCAAATTAAAAAACAAAAACTAAAAGGATAAAAAAACAACAACAACAAAAACAAAACAACAAATAACAGGTAGCCCATCCGAGACACTGGGATTTCCCGTAGATCGTTGGTAACCTGTCCATCTTTCAGCGTGTGGCTGATGCCGTATGGTTATGTTTTGTTTAACTTGTAGGTTCCTGGATAACAACCAATTAAAGGAACTGCCTAGAGGTGTCTTTGATAACAATGCTGACCTAACTTACCTGTAAGTGCAAATTTTGTTCTAAAAAGAAACAAATCACTGCCGACGTGTTTAGTGTTGCTTCTTTAAATAATAAGAAGCTAAATAGTTTTGCATTTAGCTTCGCTTGGGATACATTCACAGTTTCGCAAAGAAAGTTTCAGTCAGAGTTATAATCGTTCAGCTTTCGTAATTTGCAAAGTGGAGCGTCTCGAATCATGTGAAAGCGAAGACTGCACGATAATTCTGAGGGGTTATGGAAAATTACAAAGTTAAGCATATTTTTCCTCGCTATGACCACGCAAATGACGATTTAAATGGCGCATAACTTTCTAATATTATTTCCAAGGAGCTTGAAATGGCCAAGAACGCATTTTTAGCACAATTGAAGCGGTACATTGTTATCTATTTATAAGAGAAAGAATTAGAACTCTAAGGTAAATCAGGTCAGAGGAGCCCACTCCTGCCTCCTTCGGGGCTCTTTTGTTACCACAACAAGACTTTGAAAGATCCGACGCATAGCTAATTTCCGAGCGCGAAGTTTTGAAATCTTCGTTAACAGGTGGTGACAAAATCAGAACTGCCCTGGGTAGGGCACAGGAATTGTCATCGTCAACAATGACTGATCTACCGGATGACAACGATGTCGTCTTACTCATTTAGATGATCTTTGTGACACATTCGCCGATAGATGAAATTCCTCAAACGGAAAATGTGCGAAATCAACTCAAATCAAAGTCAGTTTCAATTGTAGCCATTGAAAGTCAAAACGAATTTTAAGCGTATACGTATTTACGGCACAACTGAAAGTGCGTTCCGAGCTGCATGCACTATTTAAGGAACAGCCTACTTTCAATGCTCCCGGCCCCTTGCTTGCGAAAACAAAGGTAAAATCACTCAAACGGAAAAGAGTTGCGATTATCAAGATTTTGGTTTTTTTTTGTGCCTTCCCGATCGACGAGGGAACAAAAATGTTATCACCCACAATTTGCCGAATGTGCCCCATTGTAATTTGGCGATACCAAAGAGAAAAATGAGGCCCTAAAGGCTCCATTTTTAAGGACTGCGCTCGTTACCGATTATTGGTCTGAGATAGAGGCGTGAATTGTCATGTCTTGGTAGCGTGATGGGAAGTAACTTTTAAGAAACTGTTGTTTCTGTTGTGATTTGGTTTTACTGGTACTTGCGCATAAAATAGTGTTGCACCCCTTCGTTAGAAAAAAACAAACAAACAAACAAAGAAACAAGGAAACAAAAAACAAGAAAACGTACAAACCCTACCCAAACGATAACTTTAATACTGCGATAAATTATGATACATTAATTTGAGTGCGGCCACACCATTGGAAGCCTTTTATGTTATGATTGCCGGTATGTTCTAATAGTTTGATTGATAAAACTGATAGGTGGCACGGTAAAAGGTCTTGGAAGAGACCGCCTCTTGCAATATTTAAATGTTTTCTAGGTCCTGGGTGGATGTAAGGTGCAATTCATGTGATTGACACAGTTGGCGGACTGGGCGAAAAGCGGCCAACAGCAGTAACAACATAGCCTTCCAACACAGCCGCCCTTCGTCGCTTACCGCCACTCCCAATGATGGGAAGCGAGAAGGACTCCCGCCCCTCGGCGTGGCGGTTGGCGACAAAGGGTGGTGTATTCGCAGGCTAATAGGAACAAGGCTGATCAAATTTTCCTTCCTTCATTTTGTCTTCGTATCGAGCTTGCACCTTAGAACAAATCTCCCACAGAGATGCAAAACACACAAGAGTAATAAGTGAACGGGGAAAATCAAATTAAAAAACAAAAACTAAAAGGATAAAAAAACAACAACAACAAAAACAAAACAACAAATAACAGGTAGCCCATCCGAGACACTGGGATTTCCCGTAGATCGTTGGTAACCTGTCCATCTTTCAGCGTGTGGCTGATGCCGTATGGTTATGTTTTGTTTAACTTGTAGGTACCTGGCTAACAACCAATTAAAGGAACTGCCTAGAGGTGTCTTTGATAACAATACTGACCTAAGTTACCTGTAAGTGCAAATTTTCTCCTGAAAAGAAACAAATCACTGCCGACGTGTTTAGTGTTGCCTCTTTAAATAATAAGAAGCTAAATAGTTTTGCATTTAGCTTCGCTTGGGATACATTCACAGTTTCGCAAAGAAAGTTTCTGTCAGAGTTATAATCGTTCAGCTTTCGTAATTTGCAAAGTGGAGCGTCTCGAATCATGTGAAAGCGAAGACTGCACGATAATTCTGAGGGGTTATGGAAAATTACAAAGTTAAGCATATTTTTCCTCGCTATGACCACGCAAATGACGATTTAAATGGCGCATAACTTTCTAATATTATTTCCAAGGAGCTTGAAATGGCCAAGAACGCATTTTTAGCACAATTGAAGCGGTACATTGTTATCTATTTATAAGAGAAAGAATTAGAACTCTAAGGTAAATCAGGTCAGAGGAGCCCACTCCTGCCTCCTTCGGGGCTCTTTTGTTACCACAACAAGACTTTGAAAGATCCGACGCATAGCTAATTTCCGAGCGCGAAGTTTTGAAATCTTCGTTAACAGGTGGTGACAAAATCAGAACTGCCCTGGGTAGGGCACAGGAATTGTCATCGTCAACAATGACTGATCTACCGGATGACAACGATGTCGTCTTACTCATTTAGATGATCTTTGTGACACATTCGCCGATAGATGAAATTCCTCAAACGGAAAATGTGCGAAATCAACTCAAATCAAAGTCAGTTTCAATTGTAGCCATTGAAAGTCAAAACGAATTTTAAGCGTATACGTATTTACGGCACAACTGAAAGTGCGTTCCGAGCTGCATGCACTATTTAAGGAACAGCCTACTTTCAATGCTCCCGGCCCCTTGCTTGCGAAAACAAAGGTAAAATCACTCAAACGGAAAAGAGTTGCGATTATCAAGATTTTGGGTTTTTTTTGTGCCTTCCCGATCGACGAGGGAACAAAAATGTTATCACCCACAATTTGCCAAATGTGCCCCATTGTAATTTGGCGATACCAAAGAGAAAAATGAGGCCCTAAAGGCTCCATTTTTAAGGACTGCGCTCGTTACCGATTATTGGTCTGAGATAGAGGCGTGAATTGTCATGTCTTGGTAGCGTGATGGGAAGTAACTTTTAAGAAACTGTTGTTTCTGTTGTGATTTGGTTTTACTGGTACTTGCGCATAAAATAGTGTTGCACCCCTTCGTTAGAAAAAAACAAACAAACAAACAAAGAAACAAGGAAACAAAAAACAAGAAAACGTACAAACCCTACCCAAACGATAACTTTAATACTGCGATAAATTATGATACATTAATTTGAGTGCGGCCACACCATTGGAAGCCTTTTATGTTATGATTGCCGGTATGTTCTAATAGTTTGATTGATAAAACTGATAGGTGGCACGGTAAAAGGTCTTGGAAGAGACCGCCTCTTGCAATATTTAAATGTTTTCTAGGTCCTGGGTGGATGTAAGGTGCAATTCATGTGATTGACACAGTTGGCGGACTGGGCGAAAAGCGGCCAACAGCAGTAACAACATAGCCTTCCAACACAGCCGCCCTTCGTCGCTCACCGCCACTCCGAATGACGGGAAGCGAGAAGGAGTCCCGTCCCTCGGCGTGGCGGTGGGCGACGAAGGGTGGTGTATTCGCAGGCTAATAGGAACAAGGCTGATCAAATTTTCCTTCCTTCATTTTGTCTTCGTATCGAGCTCGCACCTTAGAACAAATCTCCCACAGAGATGCAAAACACACAAGAGTAATAAGTGAACAGGGAAAATCAAATTAAAAAACAAAAACTAAAAGGTTAAAAACACAACAACAACAAAAACAAAACAACAAATAACAGGTAGCCCATCCGAGACCCTGGGATTTCCCGTAGATCGTTGGTAACCTGTCCATCTTTCAGCGTGTGGCTGATGCCGTATGGTTATGTTTTGTTTAACTTGTAGGTCCCTGGGTAACAACCAATTAAAGGAACTGCCTAGAGGTGTCTTTGATAAGAATACTCACCTAAATTACCTGTAAGTGCAAATTTTCTCCTGAAAAGAAACAATTCACTGCCGATGTGAATACTGTTGCCTGTTTAAATGATAAGAAGCTAAATCGTTTTCCATTTAGCTTTGCTTGGGATACATTTACAGTATCGCATAGAGAGTTTCGGTCAAAGAAGCCTTGGTTTATTCTTCTTCTACAAAGTTCAAAGTAAATTTCGTAGGAGTTTAACTCCTACGAAATCTATTTACAAATTAGAAGAAAAAATGCATATTAGCGGATAACTTCCGCTTGTCAATCAACTAGAGACAGGTAGCACACTTAAGGATCCCTACGGTTTCAAACAATCATAAAACAAAAACAAACAAACAAACAAACAAAAAAAGGAACAAAACACAAACAGCAATTCTTTTTTCCTGTTTTGCGAAACAGAAAAGAGGGCTTCGGAACGGATACGGTCAGTAATAATTTTACAGTGGTTGAAAAGTTTGTTGAGAAAAAGGTTAGTTGAGAAAAAAGAATGAGGACAATGGACAATGCTTATTCTCTATAACAAAGCGATATAATAAAAGGTAAGCAATAAAAAGTTTAGCGCACAGGTACCCGAGGCACAAAACGTCTGGCCGGCAACTCGATCAGACGTTTTGCGCTTGGGGAAAGTGGGCAGGCAGAGGTGGCGGGAATCGGTGTTGAAGGCTACATTTTAATCTTTGAGCTATTCGGTTTGGGATGCCTTAGCAAGACTTGACGTGATTGGTTCATCATCCGTTCCATGCTGGGAATGTGGTTAGGGCTAGAATAATGTTCACCAGGTGCAACCAGCGGCTTCGACAAAAGAGAATGGCCCAGACCAGTTACGGGGATTATCATCAAAAGGTTTCGTCAGCCATATGATTAAATTATAAAAACAAGAAAACAGCAGTTGCTCGATTTAAGAAACATAAGAAATGAGATCAGTAAATTGGTAAGCCGTGCACACAGTGAGATTCAAATAGACAAAACACAAAAACCCAAGCCAAAAAAAACTGATGAATTTCAAATCAGGGCAGCACAGTGATTCTTAGAGGAGGACCATGACAATGGCTTTAACATTCGATGTAAAGACTGCTGAATAACCACACAGTCAAACATTCAAATTATTTGCATATGCATAGGAACCTTAATGATGAAGGTGTATTTGTTTTTGCCAGGGGCAAGGCCTTTGTTCGTAGCCAAACGCTTTGTCCACTTCTTTACTATGTAAGCCCTGGTATCACGGTGCATTTGCATTTTTACACCCCCCCCCCACCCTCCTCCCCTTCCCTTGGAGCCACTAACTGACTCAATCGGCTGGCTGTTCAAATCCACTAGCACATATGAGCCAGGTCTTACTGATTCAGTGTACCTTTTTCTAACAAAAATTTGTAGTATTTATTGTTAAAAATTCGTCTGCCAGTTATTTCTAAGGTTTTGAAAAAATTTAGAAGAGCACTGCGTGGAGTTTACATTATGCAAATGTCGTTGCCGTCCTCCTTGCTAAAGCTCCCTATTAATAGGAATTTGAATGAGGGCGTCATTTTACTACCAAGACCAGGATGCTTTGCAAAAGTGCTTTCTTATATAGATTTTTTACTCTTTAGGGAATAAAGAGACAATTGGTAAAATTTGCCTGACAATAGAAGCTACTCAATGCATTCTGGTCTTGTTAGTAAAATGAGGCCATCAGGCAAATAGCCTATTAGGAGATGACAGCGATGAAATGTAACATTTTGTAATAAACGCACGTGCAGAGCGTGCAAAGTGTGCAGAGCTGCATACCGATCGCTCTTTTTCATACCTATTTTTCTGTTTCATTGTCGTTGCCGTCGTCATTTCGTAAGCTCCCTAAGGACTGAGTGGGAGGGGTGGATCGGAAAATGTTTGGCTCGAGTCCAATGGTATCGGAGGATGAAGTTTGGACAAAAAGCTAGACATTTTCACGGGGAATATACTGATCTAACTCCATGTGTTGTACGGAGCTGATGCGATTATTAGCTGTTTATTTATTTATTCACCAACCAGACTTATTTTTGACGACTTGACTGGCCCGTCCGAGAACGCTTCCTACCAAGCAAATTTCAATATTAGAAGACAGGGCGATGGTAACCTTGAATGAGCTAAAAGAACACAGAAAAAGGTCGACTTGAATTCAAGCGTACTTTTTGGTATTTTACGGGTAAAACTAGAACTTGAAAAGAGAAACGGCGAATGGAGGCGCATATAACAAAGTGATATTAACCAACTGAAACACAAAACCAGAAACTCTAAGGTATGGGCATGCAAAGTAACTGGCTTAAAAAGGAAAAGAAGTGATACAGTGAAGAGACGAATGAAAAGAAGTGATAGTAAGTGATTGCATACTTATTAATCAACTGCGAGCATCAGTGGGCATGAAAAGAATTCTCGGGAAAAACTTAAATGTTACAGCATCTTCCTGGAAAATCCGTTCGGAAATTTCGGGGTACCTCCAGAGGTACCCCTTTCTTCCCGTTCGGAACGGGTAGTCAGAAAATCCTATACCATTTTACGAATCTTCCGTTTCCAGGCCCTATTTATGGACCTTACCGCGGTTTCACGGTTTGAAATGGGAAGAATTTAATGGTAAGTGCGATTTCGTCTGGGTAATCGATTTATTTGGAAATTCGCCTAGCATTCGATCAGTTGCTTCATGGTTTTAGCTGTGCGTCTATCGAGTGATGTCGATATCAATGTCGATATCAATATTATTATCAATGTTTATTCCCATTGTGGTAGTGTTAACGACGCTAAATTATAAGACGGGTCAGTAGCAATATAGATAAGTGTATAAACAATAAAAAATAAAAAGAGCAGTAATAGATTCACGCATAGTACTGAAATCTTACAAATCTTTTTGTGCGCAAAAGCTTGTTAGTGGTAGCGCACTGCCAAGCACTGCCCGCACGAAAGCCATGTATATGGTTTACACTTACAATACAACACAATACAATACTTTATTGACAACTTCCCGTAGGGGATTTTCAGTGACAATTTACAATAATAATGATATTAATAATATAAGCAATTAAAAGCTAACTAAAAAATGGTCACGAAATAGCTCATCGCAGAAAGTACTTTAAAAGATTCTTTCTCAAATATTTAAACATTGACTAAGCTTGATTTCAGATGGTAAATTATTCCATATATTAGCAATTCTACAAGAAAAGAATCGCTGCCCTGTTTTAGTTATAAAAAGCTGGCATATTCAATTTTTGCGAACTTCTAGTCACCCGCCCACTTGTTACTTCTACAAATAAATTTGTTGCCTAAATACTCTGGAGCCATGCCCGTCATGCACTTAAATGCCATAACAGCATCTCTAAGATGTAAATTGTTTTTTACTGGGAGCCACCTTAGACTCTTTAAAAAATGGAGTGACATGATCGTATTTCTTAGTATTGCTACACAGACAGCAAAATTTTCAACACTTTGCAACCTCCTAATATTTGTATCGGTAGTATTAGACCAGACCTAGGAACAGTAGTACAATTTAATGCGGTTAAATGCAATTTAACAAACCACAAAGAGCAGCGCAGATTGGCAGCACGGTTATCTTCAAAGAGCAGTAGCGGTCAGCGGTGCTGGCCTAGGCGCATGCTCATATGGTTCTACAGTCACATGGCCACACTTGTTGGAGATCTTGCAGGCCATCTTGTGATGCTACGCCCAATTGGCTTGCTTCCCCCCCCTCCCCCTCCCTCTTTTCCACTGCTTGTCAGTGTGACGGGTGGCTGGATGCCTGGCGTGGGGGCTCATGTCTGGGTTGCGGGGATTGCCAGCCACGGGAGTGTTATTACTCGGTCCAGGTCACACCAAGGTCTTTAACAAACTGAGTTGGTGCAAGTTCTTTGCCTAAAAGTGACAGATGGAATTAAGGAAGTGTTTCCGCATGTCTGCTTCCACATATGATTAATTTGGTCTTCTCTGGGTTTATTAACAAACGGTTATCAAAACACCAATAGCGAGAACTTAAAAGATCTTCATTCATAGCAGAAACGGCGTTCTTGCAATCATGCACACGAGACGACATGTATAATGTGGTGTCATCAACATAACAATCAGCGGAAGGGTTTTGAGGACAATTGGTAAATCGATCACATGGATGGTAAAAAGCAACGGCCCCAAAATGCTTCCTTCCGGGATTCCACTGGTCAATGGTAACGCATCCGAAACTGTGGAGTTAATGCGTACAGGCTGGTTTCTTTCAGACAAATAGCTAGTGAATCATCTAAGAGCTGATTTTGAAGCACCAACATCTTGTAGTTTAACTGGCAAAATGCTACGGTTGATACTATCAAAAGCCTTGCTCAGGTCGAAAACAACAACAGCAGTTGTTTTCGTTTGATCAATTGCTCATAGAATAGCATCAGTTGTATGTATCAATGACGTACCGACGAGCAAGTGGGCTATGCAAAGAGACGGTGAAGACGATACGGCATCGATGCAACGTTCACATGGTTGAACGCGCCGCTCAGGTAGTGATTGCAGTCCCGAACAAACACGCGCTTAAATCTTAAATCCGGAGAGATAATACACAGTGACTCTCTTGGGAAGGATTCAGCTAAGTCATGCACTTAAGTACTCAGGTAGACCCGCCCACTCTGGGAGAGTGTATTCCAAAAAAGATCTTACAAGACTACAACAATTACCACTACATCTTGCTGACTACAAAGCCTTGATTTCAATAGAAACGGAAGGGCATGCAACCGTTTGCATCCACCCTTAACGATATATTCGCAATGACGGTTCCTTGACAGATCATATAAGATATACACACCAAATATGTTATGAGTGATAACGCACTCTATGACTAAGCCATTAATGTATATTGGGAGCGTTGAGAAGGGCTTATTCTTGCTAAAATCAATGAGTATATCTTTACATTTGGAGCCACTTAATCGCATACTGTAAAAAAATTCCCAGTGTTCATGTATGCGAGCTATTGATTTTGCGCGAGGTACCCTAAAGAGACAGTTAAATGGCGTTAAGCTATCGTAATGTTCACACAAAAAGGACTAAAAAAGAAAGACACTTCTGCTTCGATAGGGCGAGTGTGTTGCAGTCTTTACGAGAGAGACGTTGTTTGGTTTGTAAGTAAACAAGTGGACATTGCAGCATTGCCGTCGGGTCACAAAACGATGTTCCGATATCCAAATGCACTGATTCAAGTGTAACATCATTGACGACCTCGGCCCTTAAGTCAACCACATATTTAGCTCTCAAATTCCAATTTCTAGTTAAATTATTATCAAGAACGGCGTAAAGGATGGGCGCAAGCTTTGTCCCCTAGGGAGGACAGCCCCATGGGGTGACCTCATGGGAAATTTTGGAAACATTGTTATGTGTCCCGAACCTCTTGTTATTGCAGGGGATTTCAACTTTCACATGGATCTGGCGCAAACTCTCGATGCTGTAAAATTATCTAAGTTATCGGAAAACGTTGTTGATATTCAAGATAACCATAGAGGTGCTCATAAATGGCTTTTTCAGTCAAAGATTCTGCTAAAAATTGACAATGCTACCGAATTTGGCCTAGAATTGTCTTTGTGTTATTTAGCGCCTTTATTAGAGGCTCCTGCTCGTAGAGGAAGGGCATCTCCAACCAGCATGGAATCAAGCAAGTCGCTCGGTTTCCGCCTGCAAGCAGGGTTGAATGCGTCACAGGACCTAACACTGTGCGTGCCGTACTTGGGAACGTTTTTGACAAAGGGCTCTATGCGTTTCTTGAATTCTGTTCTAAGCGTGTAAATGTAAACTTCTCTGCCAGCTAGGAAATACTTGTTGAATTTCAGTTACCGTGAATGTTGTTCTAATTTGGACAGAGTTTGTATATCATTGACCTGAGACCAAAATTATTCCACACATACTTACAGAATCAATATTTGAAACTGAAGCTCTGGTTGCCACATGAGGTACCAGAAACTGTAGTTTGTCCAGCAACCACAAAGTTCGCCGTGTTGGATTCTTTTTGCACTGCTACTGGTAGCTTTTTTTTTTTTTTTTGCTTTAACATAGCTGTTTCGCAGTGCTTTTAACTTGGCTTTCACCCACTCATCTGAGAACAATTTGATGTGTATTTAGTTATAGAGCTACAAAAATGCTACAATATCCTACAGCTCTGAAAGTACTGTCCTTTTGCAAAGTACAAGACGCCTGGAGGCGTTGACGCGGATACATAACCTTAAGTCACTATGAAGGCAGGCATTCGCTGGGGAGGGTCTGGTTGTAAAAAGGCAAATGAATCAGTGTAGTGAGCATAAAACCTCTAATAGATGTCATGTGAAGAATACAATGTTACTGTACTGTAATTGAAGATTTTTGGGATTCCAAAATCAACAACGAAAATATTTACCAAGGTAGCCCTGTTAAAGTGGTGTTTTCAAATCAAATGAAAATGCTCCAAGTTCAAGTTGACAGATTGGAATACCACAATGCGCGCAATCTTCAGTTAGCGTAAAACTCATTGGACTGTCTTCTTCTTCTTCTTAGATTATACGACACAGTTTTACTTTTTCCATGTAACAAAAAATTGCTTTCAAACGTAATACGAATGAATGACAATTTCACTGAGCAGTTATAGTTTTCCAAGGTTGTTGTAATGCTGTCACTTGACCCTTACCGTGCATAACTCCTGGTTGTTAAATTAAATGGAAGGAATTCTTGCTCTAACAAGATAGTCTTTCAGAGACTTGTCCTTCCGTTAAGCAACCATTGGGGTATTGGGAATATTTGCGCGAGATTGTGGTTGCTCGCTATAAGGTGCCAGTGTTTCAGTAAGATTTTTTTAAGATTCGGTATGGCAGGATTGAAAGTGGTGACGAAAGGAATAATTTTCTTGGATGTTTTACGTTTGTTTTGTAAAGCTTAATTGCGCATTGAGACCTTTATTTCGGTTAAGATACCCCCGACAAAGCTTTTAGGTTAGCCTTGTTCTAAAAGGCGAGTTAAGAATTGTTTCTTTAACTCAAAGGATTCTTTAACCGAGTTTGTTGTTAGTAAGCGCAAAGCTTCTCCTTTTACAAAGTCCTTCTTGACGCTAAGAGGGTGACATGAGGAGAAATGCGTGTATTGGAATGTTTGCGTTGCTTAAAGTGCTACTGCGACGAAACTCGAAGGTTTATTTTCCGCGACTTTTTCATCCTAAGTTGAAGTTTGGCCCTAAAGGTTAGAAAAAATTGTATCTCCGACTGACCTGATGAAGATAAACCTTTCTAAACGCTGCCTGAAACTGTGAAAATTACGTCCGCCATTGCTCAAACATCAGTAGTCGAGCCCACAATTTTTGTCAAGCGGAGTTCTCTTTGTGACGTCATCTTATCCCTTGGTGAAATCTTCAGGCTGACATTTGTAGCAAACAAACGACGAGAAATGTTGTCTGCGTCAAGTTTCTCGTCCTTTTTGCAAAGGGACCCTTCGAAATTACGTTCTAGTGAGCGTAGTTGCTTTTCAGAGGAGAGCAAGGCCAGCTTCGTACCCTCTGGCACAGATTTACAGCCGCTTGCGACTCGAGAAGTGATTCCACGCACGAATCAAAGACCTTGAACAGTGATCTACTGCGTTATGTTCTGCGATGATCCGCTTCAAGCGAATGGTGAATTTGAGCTGTATAATCCCGAGTTGGCGATAAGTTTTCGTTTATACGTATTGAGAAGCATATTTGCTCCTGATGTGGATAACTTACCAGCTCGTATTTTACGTACTTGTGCAAAAGAGCTCTCTTTCCCACTTGCTCATTTATTTATCTCAAAGGACGGGGAAAATGCCCACCGTATGGGAATCAGCCAATATTACCCCGATTCACGAGAGAGATAAGTAAGGAGGTTGTAACTAACTACAGATCAATCTCTTTATTGCCAATCCCGGCTAAATGCTTAGAGCGTAATAATAATAACTTTATTAATAATAATAATAATAACTTTATTTCTATCGGGCTCATATGCTATGTTCGAGGCGCTTTACAATTATAAAACTGCAAAACTTTACAATTATAAAGCTGCAAAACTGTGGAATGAGATATCAACTAAGCTCCGAACACTACCAAAACTCATCTTTAAAAGGAAAATTCGTACGATCTTGTTCAATATATTAGAATCTGAAGACTCCTACGAAGACTTAGAATCGATAATCTCAAAAGTTAGAAAATACTCTTAGCTATCACCTTTGTCTCGCCTATCTTATTCATTTTGTGTTATTTACTCACCTCTCACAACATACTGCGTTGCCAACTTGAATTAATTACATAGTTGTTTCTGTAGACTTAACCTGTTTTCGTATTTACCTATCTATTTATCTGTTGTTTTTACTGTGTATTTTCCTCTTCTTCAACTGATTATCCTCGCCCGCCTCGATTAGCAATGCTATCTGCAGAACTAGGGGAATAAGGATTCATTGTCAAATAATAAAATGTTGTTGTATATGAAGAGCATTACTAGTAAATATTACAAATTTACAACCATATCCTATTATATTTACAATGATTAAAAAAGGAAAAATTAAAAACTAACATCTATAAAAACAATGATCTGTGCAAAAATTGTGCAATTTTGGGATTACTGGCTCATTACAATGGTGCAAAAGTTATTTAAGCATTGTCAACAGAGTTGTACTGGATGGTATATCTTCTTCCTGGTCAGATGTCTCATCTGGAGTCCCTCAGAG
>BLFK01000266.1:0-25000 GCA_014634185.1 Astreopora myriophthalma
GCTGTATTAAAATATATACCATGTCATACTTTCAACCGGAAAATTTAGCTCTGCATGCATTAATTTTCAATCGAAAGGGGATATTTAAACCTGTAATGGTCGCTCGTTTTTGAAACAGGCTGACACCGCACATGTCAACATACGGTGATGTGTCGTTTTTTCTATAGCATAGTCTCCGGCATAGGTTCGCTTCTATATGGTACGATATGTGAACGAAAAACAAAACCATGAAAATTTTCGAGTGTTTTTCAAGTTCTTAAGGCAATCACTATGCATGCGGATACGTTACTAGTTTCAGTTTTTGCGTTTCCTTTGGAAAATATCTCTGTTCTGTGTCCCTCCATTCGTCGTTTCATATTTTCAAGTTTCAGTTTTACCCTAAAGTCACCGACAAGGTACATTTGTATTTGGCTTATTGTCCCGTGTTGTTTCTTAGCTCATTTCATCATCGTCATGTCTTCTAATATTGAAATTTCCTTGGTAAGAACCGTTCAGGGTCAACAATGAGTTTGCTTGGCCAATCAACAAGTAAATTGGTTATGTATGATCGCAGTGGTTCGGTACAACATATGCAGTCAGATCAGGATATTGCCCGTGAAAATTTCTAGCTTTCTTTGTCCAAACTTCATCCTCCGAGTGCTCGCTACGTACACCATTGGCCTGGAGCCAAATATTTTTCCGTCCGGCCCTCCCACTCAGTAATAGGGACCTTTAGCAATGAGCACAGCAATGCCAACGAGAAGCGTAGGTCTTATATTGTTTGCATGATGGTTTTAGAGCATAAGTTTTACCTTAAAATTCAAAAACGTTGATGATGTTTCCTGGTATGCTTTTTTCGTAAGTTTCCCTACAAGGAAAGCCCTACATCACAAACTTACAATGCCCATAGACCTTTCAGTCCGGAGATCCGTTCTGGGAGTTGAGTTATTTTATTGCCACTGAGATCCCTAGAAGTAGAAAGGAATGAAAAGCATGAAATCAACTAAACGGTTTTCACAGGATAGTAATCGTTATACCAAATATATATGAACACTATAACTCATTAGTGTTGCAAGCTCGTCTTATTGTAAACCCTTGACCCGGAAAGTAAAAATTAAAATTACAGTGAGGATCGTGCATTCTAGGAATAAATTTTCGCAGTAGGAAGGAATAAGTTTTGAAAATTTGTAGGGACAAGATCATAACTGATGCCGTGCATAGTTTCAGCCAGAAGTTTGCAGTACAGGCAGTTTAGAGGCAAAATGTAGGCATTTTAGTAGTATCCATGAATCCAGGGGCGGCGGAGCGTAATTGGAAGTGGGGGGAGGGGGGGGCTAAAAAAATAGAATTTTGAAGATGATGTTCACAGAAGGGAGCGCCGAAGGCACGAGGTTCTAGAGGGGTCTGGGGGCATGCTCCCCAGAAAATTTGGAAATCTAGAGTCGCGGAAATGCTATTTTCAGCATTCTCCACGAGACATTTCGTCAAAAAATAAATCTGAATCAAGTATAAATTCACGTGTATTTTCAGTTCTCACATCCGATATTGCCGAGATTTTTTAACTTGATAAAAGCTTGACGTGTGTAGCCTACTGGGAAAATGTTAAGAATCAGTGGTGTAAAATTGCTTGTGTTTACATTACGACGGAAAATTCTTAATGGCATATGACAAATTTCAACATGAAAACAATTTGCAAAGTTTCGAGAAACTATGAAAGGCTAACGGAAATTTATTGATTGCATTTAATGCTTTAATGAGTTTGTTTTGTTTTTTCTTTCCTTTGGTTGTTTTTTCTTTTCTTTTTCTTGTTTTATTATGTTGTCATTTTTCATTTATGAATATTTGTTTTGGCTTAAAAGTGAATGGCTAAAGCCCCCACAGCCCCCCCGGCTCTGCCATCCCTGGAATCTAGTAGTGCTCTTTTTCATTTTGTGGTTAACACATTCGCTACTGACACCTCTTATAATTCGGCGTTGTTAATCCTACAACAAGATGAATAAACATTGACAGTAATATTGATATTGACATAACTCGAATGACGCACAGCTATAGTATAAGCGAGACCCAACTTGGCTAATTCCGTGGCTGTATTAAAATATATACCATGTCATACTTTCAACCGGAAAATTTAGCTCTTCATGCATTCATTTTCTATCGAAAGGGGATATTTAAACCTGTAAAGGTCGCTCGTTTTTGAAACAAGCTGACACCGCACATGTCAACATACGGTTATGTGTCGTTTTTTCTATAGCATAGTCTCCGGCATAGGTTCGCTTCTATATGGTACGATATGTGAACGAAAAACAAAACCATGAAAATTTTCGAGTGTTTTTCAAGTTGTTAAGGAAATCACTATGCATGCAGATACGTTACTAGTTTCAGTTTTTGCGTTTCGTTTGGAAAATATCTCTGTTCTGTGTTCCTCCATTCGTCGTTTCATATTTTCAAGTTTCAGTTTTACCCTAAAGTGGATGTTACTAAAACGGGGAATGGGGAATGGGGAATGGGGAGTGGGAAATTGAAAAATGGGAAATTTAAATGGAAAAAAAATAAAAAATAGCCAATTGGATTTTAAAGAATAATTGTTATGAATATGGAATAATTTTTCTCAGCGGCGATTACCCATGCTTTTAAAGCGTTTTGCGCCAAAATTAATAGCCTGGGAATTCACGATGATGTATAGATTTCTGATGTCATTAAAAACCCGGATATTTTGTTTGAGTTTTCTATTACCCACAAAAGTTTCATTTTGGTGGAAAAATTTCCCATTTTGCAGAGGTAAAAACAGATTAATTACGGTTTGTTTTGCCAGTTTTCTTCTCCAAGAAATAAATCATATTAAGACCAATTTCTATCGGCTCGTTAACTAGTTACAGAGTTGTTATTTTCCGTTGTAGGTAGTTGAGTAAGAAATAGAGTAATGAAATTTTTCTGCCAGTTTTCTACTCCATGAATACGAGCTGGTACGAGCCATGTAAAACCAATTTTTGTTGGTTCTTTAAGTAGTTGTAGAGTTGTTATTTTCCGTTGTATAGTTGTGTGGCGAATTATCCTCGGGGAAAACATCAGACACGTGGCGGCAAAACGAATTTCCAGCTAACAAGGCTTAAAATTTCGTGGCCGACTGTCATTGTTTATCTTGCAGCACACATCAAACAAGAACGTTCGGTACGAACAAAACCGAATAGGATTAATCTCGTCTTTCAGCGTGTACTACTCTGAACAAAACTTTTGTACAGGTAAACCAGAAGCGTGACTCATACGCCATAAGATCAGAAACACGAGCTTCGCATCGATAATCTCGAGCCGGAGCAAAAATAAATTATCATAATTAAGACAAACGCGGGAAAGACACGACAAGTTGAGTAAGAGATAGAATAAATCGGTTAAGTAGTGGCAACACTAAATCTTCGACATTAAATTAAAAAAGGGTTATTTAATGTTCGCTTATAATTGCACCTAAATAAAATAAGAGTTTCTAAGCTTAATTAAGGGTATTTCACGTTCATTTCGTTGCACCTTAGTGCGGCATCACTGCACTTGCCGGTTTCATTCAGTTTAGTGATCTTTCAAAGGACTTCTTAAATTTTCTGAATAAAGTCCATCACTGCTAACTCCGAACAACAGAGGAGTCCAGATTTAGTACGCATGTCATTTTAGTTTTTGCTAGAAACAAAGCTTCTACTTATCATCGCGAATTCCTCTTTTAATTTTGGCGCAAAACGCTTTAAAGCATGGGTAATTGCCGCTGAGAAAAATTATTCCATATTCATAACAATTATTCTTTAAAATCCAATTGGCTATTTTTTATCTTTTTCCCAGTTTCGATTTTCCCATTTCAATTTCCCATTTTTCAATTTCCCATTCCCCAGTCCCCATTCCCCATTCCCCATTCCCCAATCCCCATTCCCCATTCCCCATTCTCCATTCTCCATTCCCCATTGCCCATTCCCCGTTTTAGTAACATCCCCCTAAAATCACCGACAAGGTACGTTTGTATTTGGCTTATTGTCCCGTGTTGTTTCTTAGCTCATTTCATCATCGTCATGTCTTCTAATATTGAAATTTCCTTGGTAAGAACCGTTCAGGGTCAACAATGAGTTTGCTTGGCCAATCAACAAGTAAATTGGTTATGTATGATCGCAGTGGTTTGGTACAACATATGCAGTCAGATCAGGATATTGCCCGTGAAAATTTCTAGCTTTCTTTGTCCAAACTTCATCCTCCGAGTGCTCGCTACGTACACCATTGGCCTGGAGCCAAATATTTTTCCGTCCGGCCCTCCCACTCAGTAATAGGGACCTTTAGCAATGAGCACAGCAATGGCAACGAGAAGCGTAGGTCTTATATTGTTTGCATGATGGTTTTAGAGCATAAGTTTTACCTTAAAATTCAAAAACATTGATGATGTTTGCTTGTATGCTTTTTTCGTAAATTTCCCTACAAGGAAAGCCCTACATCACAAACTTACAATGCCCATAGACCTTTCAGTCCGGAGATCCGTTCTGGGAGTTGAGTTATTTTATTGCCACTGAGATCCCTAGAAGTAGAAAGGAATGAAAAGCATGAAATCAACTAAACGGTTTTCACAGGATAGTAATCGTTATACCAAATGTATACGAACGCTATAACTCATTAGTGTTGCAACCTCGTCTTATTGTAAACCCTTGACCCGGAAAGTAAAAATTAAAATTACAGTGAGGATCGTGCATTGTAGGAATAAATTTTCGGAGTAGGAAGGAATAAGTTCTGAAAATTTGTAGGGACAAGATCATAACTGACGCCGTGCATAGTTTCAGCCAGAAGTTTGCAGTACAGGCAGTTTAGAGGCAAAATTTAGGCATTTTAGTAGTATCCATGAATCCAGGGGCGGCGGAGCGTAATTGGAAGTGGGGAGAGGGGGGAGGGCTAAAAAAGTAGAATTTTGAAGATGATGTTCACAGAAGGGAGCGCCGAAGGCACGAGGTTCTAGAGGGGTCTGGGGGCATGCTCCCCCAGAAAATTTGGAAATCTAGAGTCGCGGAAATGCTATTTTCAGCATTCTCCACGAGACATTTCGTCAAAAAATAAATCTGAATCAAGTATAAATTCACGTGTATTTTCAGTTCTCACATCCGATATTGCCGAGATTTTTTAACTTGATAAAAGCTCGACGTGTGTAGCCTACTGGGAAAATGTTAAGAATCAGTGGTGTAAAATTGCTTGTGTTTACATTACGACGGTAAATTCTTAATGGCATATGACAAATTTCAACATGAAAACAATTTGCAAAGTTTCGAGAAACTGTGAAGGGCTAACGGAAATTTATTGATTGCATTTAATGCTTTAATGAGTTTGTTTTGTTTTTTGTTTCTTTTGGTTGTTTTTTCTTTTCTTTTTCTTGTTTTATTATGTTGTCATCTTTCATTTATGAATAATGAATATTTGTTTTGGCTTAAAAGTGAGGGGCTAAAGCCCCCCCAGCCACCCCCGGCCCTGCCGTCCCTGGAATCTAGTAGTGCTCTTTTTCATTTTGTGGTTAATACATTTGCTACTGACACCTCTTATAATTCAGCGTTGTTAATCCTACCACAAGAGGAATAAACATTGACAATAATATTGATATTGACATAACTCGAATGACGCACAGCTATAATATAAGCGAGAACCAACTTGGCGAATTCCGTGGCTATATTAAAATATATACCATGTCATACTTTCAACCGGAAAATTTAGCTCTGCATGCATTAATTTTCTATCGAAAGGGGATATTTAAACCTGTAAAGGTCGCTCGTTTTTGAAACAAGCTGACACCGCACATGTCAACATACGGTGATGTGTCGTTTTTTTATAGCATAGTCTCCGGCATAGGTTCGCTTCGATATGGTACGATATGTGAACGAAAAACAAAACCATGAAAATTTTCGAGTGTTTTTCAAGTTGTTAAGGCAATCACTATGCATGCACATACGTTACTAGTTTCAGTTTTTGCGTTTCCTTTGGAAAATATCTCTGTTCTGTGTCCCTCCATTCGTCGTTTCATATTTTCAAGTTTCAGTTTTACCCTAAAATCACCGACAAGGTACGTTTGTATTTCGCTTATTGTCCCGTGTTGTTTCTTAGCTCATTTCATCATCGTCATGTCTTCTAATATTGAAATTTCCTTGGTAAGAACCGTTCCGGGTCAACAATGAGTTTGCTTGGCCAATCAACAAGTAAATTGGTTATGTATGATCGCAGTGGTTCGGTACAACATATGCAGTCAGATCAGGATATTGCCCATGAAAATTTCTAGCTTTCTTTGTCCAAACTTTATCCTCCAAGTGCTCGCTACGTACACCATTGGCCTGGAGCAAAATAGTTTTCCGTCCGGCCCTCCCACTCAGTAATAGGGACCTTTAGCAATGAGCACAGCAATGGCAACGAGAAGCGTAAGTCTTCTATTGTTTGCATGATGGTTTTAGAGCATTAGTTTTACCTTAAATTCAAAAACATTGATGATGTTTGCTTGTATGCTTTTTTCGTAAATTTCCCTACTAGGAACGGCCTACATCACAAACTTACAAATCCCCTAGACTGTTCAGTCCGGAGATCCGTTCTGGGAGTTGCGTTATTTTGTTACCACTCAGATACCTAGAATTAGAAAGGAATGAAATCAACTAAACGGTTTTCACAGGATAATAATCGTTATACCAAATATATACGAACGCTATAACTCATTAGTGTTGCAACCTCGTCTTATTGTCAACCCTTGAACCGGAAAGTAAAAATTAAAATTACAGTGAGGATAGTGCATTGTAGGAATAAATTTTCGCGGTAGGAAGGAATAAGTTCTGAAAATTTGTAGGCACAAGATCATAACTGACGCCGTGCATAGTTTCAGCCAGACGTTTGTAGTACAGGCAGTATAGAGGGAAATATGAAGCATTTTAGTAGTATCCGTGAATCCAGGGGCGGCGGAGCGTAATTGGGGGCGGGGGGCTAAAAAATAGAATTTCTAACATGAAGTTCACAGAAGCGAGTGCTGAAGGCACGAGGTTCTAGAGGGGTCTGGGGGCATGCTCCCCCAGAAAATTTGGAAATCTAGAGTCGCAGAAATGCTATTTTCAGCACTCTCCACGAGACATTTCGTCAAAAAATAAATCTGAATCAAGTATAAATTCACGTGTATTTTCAGTTCTCACATCCGATATTGCCGAGATTTTTTAACTTGATAAAAGCTCGACGTGTGTAGCCTACTGGAGAAATGTTTAGAATCAGTGGTGTAAAATTGCTTGTGTTTACATTACGACGGAAAATTCTTAATGGCATATGACAAATTTCAACATGAAAACAATTTGCAAAGTTTCGAGAAACTGTGAAGGGCTAACGGAAATTTATTGATTGCATTTAATGCTTTAATGAGTTTGTTTTGTTTTTTGTTTCTTTTGGTGTTTTTTTCTTTTCTTGTTCTTGTTTTATTATGTTGTCATTTTTCATTTATGAGTATTTGTTTTGGCTTAAAAGTGGGGGGCCAAAGCCCCCCCGCCTCCCCGGCTCTGCCGTCCCTGGAATCTAGTAGTGCTCTTTTTCATTTTGTGGTTAATACATTTGCTACTGACACCTCTTGTAATTCAGCGTTGTTAATCCTACAACAAGAGGAATAATCATTGACAATAATATTGATATTGACATAACTCGAATGACGTACAGCTAAAATATAAGCGAGAACCAACTTGGCGAATTCCGTGGCTGTTTTAAAATATATACCATGTCATACTTTCAACCGGAAAATTTAGCTCTTCATGCATTAATTTTCAATCGAAAGGGGATATTTAAACCTGTAAAGGTCGCTCGTTTTTGAAACAGGCTGACACCGCACATGTCAACATACGGTGATGTGTCGTTTTTTCTATAGCATAGTCTCCGGCATAGGTTCGCTTCTATATGGTACGATATGTGAACGAAAAACAAAACCATGAAAATTTTCGAGTGTTTTTCAAGTTGTTAAGGCAATCACTATGCATGCAGATACGTTACTAGTTTCAGTTTTTGCGTTTCGTTTGGAAAATATCTCTGTTCTGTGTCCCTCCATTCGTCGTTTCATATTTTCAAGTTTCAGTTTTACCCTAAAATCACCGACAAGGTATGTTTGTATTTGGCTTATTGTCCCGTGTTGTTTCTTCGCTCATTTCATCATCGTCATGTCTTCTAATATTGAAATTTCCTTGGTAAGAACCGTTCCGGGTCAACAATGAGTTTGCTTGGCCAATCAACAAGTAAATTGGTTATGTATGATCGCAGTGGTTCGGTACAACATATGCAGTCAGATCAGGATATTGCCCGTGAAAATTTCTAGCTTTCTTTGTCCAAACTTCATCCTCCGAGTGCTCGCTACGTACACCATTTGCCTGGAGCAAAATAATTTTCCGTCCGGCCCTCCCACTCAGTAATAGGGACCTTTAGCAATGAGCACAGCAATGGCAACGAGAAGCGTAAGTCTTATATTGTTTGCATGATGGTTTTAGAGCATTAGTTTTACCTTAAAGTTCAAAAACATTGATAATGTTTGCTTGTATCCTTTTTTCGTAAATTTCCCTACTAGGAACGGCCTACATCACAAACTTACAAATCCTGTAGACTGTTCAGTCCGGAGATCCGTTCTGGGAGTTGAGTTATTTTATTGCCACTGAGATCCCTAGAAGTAGAAAGGAATGAAAAGCATGAAATCAACTAAACGGTTTTCACAGGATAGTAATCGTTACACCAAATATATACGAACGCTATAACTCATTAGTGTTGCAAGCTCGTCTTATTGTAAACCCTTGAACCGGAAAGTAAAAATTAAAATTACAGTAAGGATCGTGCATTGTAGGAATAAATTTTCGCAGTAGGAAGGAATAAGTTCTGAAAATTTGCAGGGACAAGATCATAACAGACACCGTGCATAGTCTCAGCCAGGAGTTTGTATTGCAGGCAGTTTAGAGGCAAAAATTAGGCATTTTAGAAGTATCCGTGAATCCAGGGGCGGCGGAGCGTAATTGGAAGTGGGGGGAGGTGGGGGGGCTAAAGAAATAGAATTTTTAAGATGATGTTTACAGAAGGGAGCGCCGAAGGCACGAGGTTTTAGAGGGGTCTGGGGGCATGCTCCCCCAAAAAATTTGGAAATCTAGAGTCGTGGAAATGCTATTTTTAGCACTCTCCACGAGATATTTTGTCAAAAAATGAATCTGAATCAAATATAAATTCACGTGTATTTTCAGTTCTCACATCCGATATTGCCGAGATTTTTTAACTTGATAAAAGCTCGACGTGTGTAGCTTACTGGGAAAATGTTAAGAATCAGTGGTGTAAAATTGCTTGTGTTTACATTACGACGGAAAATTCTTAATGGCATATGACAAATTTCAACATGAAAACAATTTGCAAAGTTTCGAGAAACTGTGAAGGGCTAACGGAAATTTATTGATTGCATTTAATGCTTTAATGAGTTTGTTTTGTTTTTTCTTTCCTTTGGTTGTTTTTTCTTTTTTTTTCCTGTTTTATTATGTTGTCATTTTTCATTTATGAATATTCTTTTTTGGCTTAAAAGTGGGGGGCTAAAGCCCCCCGGCCTCCCCGGCTCTGCCGGAATCTAGTAGTGCTCTTTTTCATTTTGTGGTTAATACATTTGCTACTGACACCTCTTGTAATTCAGCGTTGTTAATCCTACAACAAGAGGAATAATCATTGACAATAATATTGATATTGACATAACTCGAATGACGCACAGCTAAAATATAAGCGAGACCCAACTTGGCGAATTCCGTGGCTGTATTAAAATATATACCATGTCATACTTTCAACCGGAAAATTTTGCTCTGCATGCATTAATTTTCAATCGAAAGGGGATATTTAAACCTGTAAAGGTCGCCCGTTTTTGAAACAGGCTGACACCGCACATGTCAACATACGGTGATGTGTCGTTTTTTTCTATAGCATAGTCTTCGGCGTAAGTTCGCTTCTTTATGGTACGATATGTGAACAAAAACCAAAACCATGAAAATTTTTGAGTGTTTTTCAAGTTGTTAAGGCAATCACTATGCATGCAGATACGTTACTAGTTTCAGTTTTTGCGTTTCCTTTGGAAAATATCTCTGTTCTGTGTCCCTCCATTCGTCGTTTCATATTTTCAAGTTTCAGTTCTACCAGGTCATCGCAGCAGAGATTCCATGAGATAGCGCATGCGTGTAGCCAGTCAATTTTGTGCTTGTGTCGCCATATTGGCCATGCTGGTCTTTTAGCACAGGACAATCTGGTGTTCAGCTCCTTCATCTTACCATCAGATACGTCGGTTTTCACCTCAAAACTGAGAGGAAAGGTAGTAAGTCTACCCAGGCAGTTTATTTTTGCGTAGCAAAGGTTTTCTCTGCCGAAATTTTTAATTTATCACAGTATGCCTACGTCGGGCTCCGGCGTTCTCGATGGCATACTCAGTGTGACCTCTGGGTCAAACACAACCAAGTCAAATTCGCAGAATTTGACGAAAGACTCATCCTCGTCTCCGAATGAGAGTTCTCGAGGAAGCAAAGACTCGGGGACAAGGAAACAGTCGGCTTCCAAGACCGCCGCTGATTGCGGCGCGAAATCGAGCTTGAAAGATGCTTCTACATGTCGGCCTTCGGATGAAGAAACCACGCTCCACAACAAGATTGACCTCTTGATGGGGCTCGTGCAAGACATGGCACCTGTGGTTAAAACATTACAAGAAGCTCACGAAGCTTCACTCTTGTACGACGAGGACGAGGATGTCCCGGTCGAAAGCGCCAGTGATAGTGGCGAACACGAGGTCGATGAACCTCCTAGTAAACGACCCAAATCTGACTTGGGTACACAGTCCAGTTCTCCTAAGACAGGGGAATCAACAACCGGCCCTAACAGTAAGGTGGATTCTCTTGTCACTGAAGTAACAGAGGACGAAGTGACGGGGCCGGCGATTTCTGAGAAAATCGCAAGCGTGCTCAACAACATACTCGCTAGTGGCCTAAATGAGCAAGCCACTAAGAGGCGGAAAGAGAACATTCATAGACCTTCAAACAGCAAATTGCTTACACAAACTCGTGTCAACCCAGAGATTTGGGACATTGCCAAGAAGCAGACACGTAGCATGGATTCCAGGCTACAAACCTTACAGGACACCCTGGTCAAGGGACTAATTCCACTGGCTGATTTGACAGGGAAAGTAGGCGAATCTTTGGATTCAGGTACTGCTATGCCTACCAAAGAAGCCTTATGGGAAGGATTATCAAATTCTCTCCTACTTGTGGCTGCAGCAAATCACAGCTTAAACATTTGTCGCCGTGATATGTTCAAAACAGATTTGGATGACAACTACAAGGCCTTGTGTAATAATAAACACCCTATTGGGAGTGAACTCTTCGGTGACGACTTCACAGAACGGCTCAAAACTGTCACAGAGAGTAACAAGGCAGCTAAACAACTCACAAGGTCCAATAAATCAGTTTCTCAGAAATATAAAGGTTCATCAAAACCTTTTTTAGCCCAAGGGGGGCGCAGTCAGCGCCCCTTCCATCAGTACAATTCCAATGCACGAGGCTACCAGAGAAACAGCCGTCACAGTTACAGGAAGGAATCTTCCAAAACAGAAGCCAAGACTCCCAAACAGACTGTGAAACAGTCGTAACCCAGCCTGAGGTAAGCTCGGGACCCATTACTATTACTGGGGGAAGAATTAAGAATTTTATTGCCACATGGCAGGAAATCACTTCGGACAAAACCATTCTGTCTGTTGTTCTGGGTTACAAACTGGAGTTTTATGGGCTACAACCTATTCAAATTGGGAAAATCAGACCTACTGTTTTGAATTCTGAGGCAGAGGCTGCCTTAGATGAACAGATCCAGAATTTTTTATCGCGGAACATACTTGTTGAGTCCCACCATGAATTCACAGAATTCATATCCCCAGTTTTCCTCAGAGAAAAGAAGAATGGGACTTTCAGAATGATTTTAAATCTGAAAGAGTTAAACCGTTTCATTGCTTACCACCATTTTAAGATGGACAATATCGAAAGTTGTATACACTTGATGAAACCCATGTGTTTTATGGCATCCATTGATCTTTCAGATGCCTATTTCTCAGTGCCAGTTGCCCCTTCACATCAAAAATATCTTAAATTTTTATGGAAAGGGAAACTTTATCAGTTCACTTGCCTTGCTCAAGGGCTCTCATGTGCCCCCAGGGTATTTACCAAGCTTCTTAAACCTGTGTACTCACATTTACGACTCAAGGGACATGTTTCTAGTGGTTACTTAGATGACTCTTTCTTAGAAGGAGATTCACATGAGGCATGTCTATCTAATGTACAGGACACTCTCACCCTTCTAGGAGATTTGGGCTTCTGCCCCAACTTGGATAAATCAGTTGTCCAACCCACCCATGTTCTAGATCATTTGGGATTTATCTTAAATTCCTTGGACATGTCTGTTAGTATCACTGATTATAACTTCAGAAAGTTCCTGGATACAGCTCACAAGATTTTACAATGTACCATAATTCCTATCAGACTCGTAGCCCGATTAGTAGGAATAATGGTATCCTTCTTCCCTGGGGTCGAGTATGCCAGACTTTTTTACAGACAACTTGAGATTGAAAAAGCCCTTGCTCTGCAAACATCTGGCTGGAATTTTGAAAGTGATATGACATTATCCGAGACAGCAAAGAAGGACATTGTCTGGTGGATTCACCATGCCCAAACATCTAAACGGAAGATTAGTCATGGGAAAATTACACGGGAACTTAGAACCGATGCCTCTACCCATGGGTGGGGTGCTTTTTCAGAGGGTGTCTCTACTGGTGGCAGATGGTCACCTCAAGAAGCTCAGCGGCACATTAATGCCCTGGAACTTCTAGCTGTTTTTCTGGGTCTCAAGGCTTTATGTTCTTCAGAACATCACTGCCATATTAAAGTGTTATCTGATAATACTACAGCAGTAGCATATCTGAGGAATATGGGGGGATCTCACTCCATCCCTTGTAACAATATTACCAGAGATATCTGGCTGTGGTGTAAAGACAGAGAGATCTGGATTACACCAGCGCACATCCCTGGTGCTGAGAATACTGAAGCTGATCTTGCTTCTCGAGTGTTTAATGACCAGACAGAGTGGAAACTTGATCCTCAAGTATTGACAGATATTTTTACCCTGTTTGGCAGGCCTGTCCTTGATCTATTTGCATCTCGACTTAATTACCAGTTACCTCATTATGTATCTTGGATCCCTGACCCTGATGCTGTTGGGGTGGATGCCTTCACATTAGACTGGGGTACACAATATAACTATGTTTTTCCACCTTTCAGCCTCATCCCACAAGTTCTGCAAAAGTTGGAGGAGGACCAAGCAGAGATAGTCATGGTGGCCCCTCATTGGCCAACTCAATCCTGGTTCCCCAAACTAACAAGGCTCCTCATACAGAACCCAGTGCTACTTCCCAGTCAGCCCAACATCGTGCACCTGCCTTTCAACCCAGGAAAGGCACATCCATTGAGGGAACGACTACAGTTAATGGCATGTCACTTATCAGGGAAAGCTTCCGAGACAAAGGCATATCGGAGAGAGCTCAAGAAATTATCCTTCAGTCCTGGAGAGAAGGAACCCAGAAGCAGTACCGAACTTACTTACAGAAGTGGACTACATTCTGCAGTAGACGGGGTGTTAATACCATTCAACCATCTATATCAGAGGTCTTAGATTTTCTAACAGAACTGTTTGATGGGGGCCTGGGTTACAGTGGACTGAATACAGCTCGTTGTGCTTTGTCATCAGTCATTCACTTAGATGGAAACAAGACTGTGGGTTCTCACCCATTAGTTAATCGCTTTCTTAAAGCAGTGTTTAATGCCAGGCCATGTGTACCTAGATATCAGTCTATATGGGATACATCACTTGTTTTATCATATCTCAAAACCTTTGCACCACTTGAATCTTTAAATCTTAAAGATCTCACTCTGAAGCTGGTTATGTTAATTGCATTAGTCACAGGCCAGAGATGCCAATCCATTTATCTTATGGATTTAGATAGCATGCAAAAGAATGCAGATCACTATAAATTTGTTATGGCGGATCTTGTTAAGCAATCTGCACCAGGCAGAAAACAGCCTGAGCTCATTCTCCCGGCTTTTAAGGAAGACAACAGAGTTTGTGTTTACTCCGTTCTTACCGAGTATATTAAACGCACCCTACCTCATAGGGGTGGAGTAACTAGGTTGTTTCTTAGTTTTGTTAAACCTTTTCAAGCGGTGTCAAGGGACACCATTTCACGTTGGCTTAAGACTGTCATGATTCAGTCTGGAATTGATGTTAAGGTTTTCAAGCCCACAGCACTAGAGCTGCCTCTACTAGCAAAGCAAATTCCTGTCAGGTACCTTTGGATATTATTCTCCAAGCAGCTTCCTGGAAAGGAGATTGTACTTTCCGCAAGTTTTACAACAAACCCATTGAAGATAATGCGTCTAAGTTTGGCCAGGCTATTCTTGGCTTTAGTTCAGGAGAGTAGACTCTTCTACATTTATGTTATGTTATCAGTTCTCACTGTAATAAACTGTGACACCTTCTGGTGGTTATGGGTGTTATCTCTTCGTGCCCATATTGCTTTAAAATCTCATGGAATCTCTGCTGCGATGACCTGGTAGAATTGTAAATTAAACGAGGCTTACCTGTAAGGTGAAGTTTGATTGAGGTTCTACCAGGTCATCACAGCAGCAGAGATTACATGCCCACCCGGTTGTAACCCTCCCTGGCTAGTCCAGTTTCCTTGTGGACCTACTGAGACCACGTTTATTTCTTTGATATGGACACTCAGTAGTTAAATATTGACTGGCTACACGCATGCGCTATCTCATGTAATCTCTGCTGCTGTGATGACCTGGTAGAACCTCAATCAAACTTCACCTTACAGGTAAGCCTCGTTTAATTTACAATTTTACCCCAAAATCACCGACAAGGTACGTTTGTATTTGGCTTATTTTACCGTGTTGTTTCTTAGCTCATTTCATCATCGTCATGTCTTCCAATATTGAAATTTCCTTGGTAAGAACCGTTCCGGGTCAACAATGAGTTTGCTTGGCCAATCAACAAGTAAATTGGTTATATATGATCGCAGTGGTTCGGTACAACATATGCAGTCAGATCAGCTTTCTTTCTAGCTTTCTTTGTCCAAACTTCATCCTCCGAGTGCTCGCTACGTACACCATTTGCCTGGAGCAAAATAGTTTTCCGTCCGGCCCTCCCACTCAGTAATAGGGACCTTTAGCAATGAGCACAGCAATGGCAACGAGAAGCGTAGGTCTTATATTGTTTGCATGATGGTTTTAGAGCATAAATTTTACCTTAAAATTCAAAAACATTGGCGATGTTTGCTTGTATGCTTTTTTCGTAAATTTCCCTACTTGGAACGGCCTACATCACAAACTTACAATGTCCATAGACTGTTCATTCCGAAGATCCCCTCTGGGAGTTGCGTTATATTATTGCCCCTGAGATACCTAGAATTAGAAAGGAATGAAATCAACTAAACGGTTTTCACAGGATAATAATCGTTATACCAAATATATACGAACGATATAACTCATTAGTGTTGCAACCTCGTCTTATTGTCAACCCTTGAACCGGAAAGTAAAAATTAAAATTACAGTGAGGATCGTGCATTGTAGGAATAAATTTTCGCAGTAGGAAGGAATAAGTTCTGAAAATTTGTAGGGACAAGATCATAACTGACGCCGTGCATAGTTTCAGCCAGACGTTTGTAGTACAGGCAGTATAGAGGGAAAATTTAGGCATTTTAGTAGTATCAGCGAGCGCCGAAGGCACGAGGATCTAGAGGGGTCTGGGGGCATGCTCCCCCAGAGAATTTTTAAATCTAGAGTCGCGGAAATGCTATTTTTGGCATTCTCCACGAGATATTTCGTCAAAAAATAAATCTGAATCAAGTATAAATTAAATGTATTTTCAGTTCTCACATCCGATATTGCCGAGATTTTTTAACTTGATAAAAGCTCGACGAATGTAGCCTACTGGAGAAATGTTTAGAATCAGTGGTGTAAAATTGCTTGTGTTTACATTACGACGGAAAATTCTTTATGGCATATGACAAATTTCAACATGAAAACAATTTGCAAACTTTCGAGAAACTGTGAAGGGCTAACGGAAGTTTATTGATTGCATTTAATCCTTTAATGAGTTTGTTTTGTTTTTTGTTTCTTTTGCTGTTTTTTTCTTTTCTTGTTCTTGTTTTATTATGTTGTCATTTTTCATCTATGAATATTTGTTTTGGCTTAAAAGTGGGGGGCTAAAGCCCCCCCGCCTCCCCGGCTCTGCCGTCCCTGGAATCTAGTAGTGCTCTTTTTCATTTTGTGGTTAATACATTTTCTACTGACACCTCTTGTAATTCAGCGTTGTTAATCCTACAACAAGAGGAATAATCATTGACAATAATATTGATATTGACATAACTCGAATGACGTACAGCTAAAATATAAGCGAGAACCAACTTGGCGAATTCCGTGGCTGTATTGAAATATATACCATGTCATACTTTCAACCAGAAAATTTAGCTCTGCATGCATTAATTTTCAATCGAAAGGGGATATTTAAACCTGTAAAGGTCGCTCGTTTTTGAAACAAGCTGACACCGCACATGTCAACATACGGTGACGTGTCGATGTTTTATAGCATAGTCTCCAGCATAGGTTTGCTTTGATATAGTACAATATGTGAACGAAAAACAAAACCATGAAAATTTTTGAGTGTTTTTCAAGATGTTAAGGCAATCACTATGCATGCAGATACGTTACTAGTTTCAGTTTTTGCGTTTCGTTTGGAAAATATCTCTGTTCTGTGTCCCTCCATTCGTCGTTTCATATTTTCAAGTTTCAGTTTTACCCTAAAATCACCGACAAGGTACGTTTGTATTTGGCTTATTGTCCCGTGTTGTTTCTTAGCTCATTTCATCATCGTCATGTCTTCTAATATTGAAATTTCCTTGGTAAGAACCGTTCCGGGTCAACAATGAGTTTGCTTGGCCAATCAACAAGTAAATTGGTTATGTATGATCGCAGTGGTTCGGTACAACATATGCAGTCAGATCAGGATATTGCCCGTGAAAATTTCTAGCTTTCTTTGTCCAAACTTCATCCTCCGAGTGCTCGCTACGTACACCATTGGCCTGGAGCCAAATAATTTTCCGTCCAGCCCTCCCACTCAGTAATAGGGACCTTTAGCAATGAGCACAGCAATGGCAACGAGAAGCATAAGTCTTCTATTGTTTGCATGATGGTTTTAGAGCAATAGTTTTACCTTAAAATTCAAAAACATTGATGATGTTTGCTTGTATGCTTTTTTCGTAAATTTCCCTACTAGGAACGGCCTACATCACAAACTTACAAATGCTCTAGACTGTTCAGTCCGGAGATCCGTTCTGGGAGTTGAGTTATTTTATTGTTACTGAGACCCCTAGAAGTAGATAGGAATGAAAGGAATGAAATCAACTACACGGTTTTCACAGGATAGTAATCGTTACACCAAATATATACGAACGCTATAACTCATTAGTGTTGCAAGCTCGTCTTATTGTAAACCCTTGAACCGGAAAGTAAAAATTAAAATTACAGTGAGGATCGTGCATTGTAGGAATAAATTTTCGCAGTAGGAAGGAATAAGTTCTGAAAATTTGTAGGGACAAAATCATAACTGACGCCGTGCATAGTTTCAGCCAGGAGTTTGTATTACAGGCAGTTTAGAGGCAAAATTTAGGCATTTTAGTAGTATCCATGAATCCAGGGGCGGCGGAGCGTAATTGGAAGTAAGAGGATGGGGGTGGGGGGTCTGAAAAATAGAATTTTTAAGATGATGTTTAACGAAGCGAGCGCCGAACGCAAGAGGTTCTAGAAGGGTCTAGGAGCATGCTCCCCCAGAAATTTTGGAAATCTACAGTCGCGGAAATGCTATTTTCAGCATTCTTTACGAGATATTTCGTCAAAAAATAAATCTGAATCAAGTATAAATTCACCTGTATTTTCAGTTCTCACATCCGATATTGCCGAGATTTTTTAACTTGATAAAAGCTCGACGTGTGTAGCCTACTGATATGATCCCAGTGGTTCGGTACAACATATGCAGTCAGATCAGGATATTGCCCGTGAAAATTTCTAGCTTTCTTTGTCCAAACTTTATCCTCCAAGTGCTCGCTACGTACACCATTTGCTTCGAGCCAAATAGTTTTCCGTCCGGCCCTCCCGCTCAGTAATAGGGACCTTTAGCAATGAGCACAGCAATGGCAACGAGAAGCGTCAGTCTTCTATTGTTTGCATGATGGTTTTAGAGCATTAGTTTTACCTTAAAATTCAAAAACATTGATGATGTTTGCTTGTATGCTTTTTTCGTAAATTTCCCCACTAGAAACGGCCTACATCACAAACTTACAAATGCTCTAGACTGTTCAGTCCGGAGATCCGTTCTGGGAGTTGAGTTATTTTATTGTTACTGAGACCCCTAGAAGTAGATAGGAATGAAAGGAATGAAATCAACTACACGGTTTTCACAGGATAGTAATCGTTACACCAAATATATACGAACGCTATAACTCATTAGTGTTGCAAGCTCGTCTTATTGCAAACCCTTGAACCGGAAAGTGAAAATTAAAATTACAGTGAGGATCGTGCATTCTAGGAATAAATTTTCGCAGTAGGAAGGAATAAGTTCTGAAAATTTGTAGGGACAAGATCATAACTGACGCCGTGCATAGTTTCAGCCAGGAGTTTGTATTACAGGCAGTTTAGAGGCAAAATTTAGGCATTTTAGTAGTATCCATGAATCCAGGGGCGGCGGAGCGTAATTGGAAGTAAGAGGATGGGGGTGGGGGGTCTGAAAAATAGAATTTTTAAGATGATGTTTAACGAAGCGAGCGCCGAACGCACGAGGATCTAGAGGGGTCTGGGGGCATACTCCCCCAGAAAATTTAGAAATCTAGAGTCGCGGAAATGCTATTTTCAGCATTCTCTACGAGATATTTCGTCAAAAAATAAATCTGAATCAAGTATAAATTCACCTGTATTTTCAGTTCTCACATCCGATATTGCCGAGATTTCTTAACTTAATAAAAGATCGACGTGTGTAGCCTACTGGGGAAATGTTAAGAATCAGTGGTGTAAAATTGCTTGTGTTTACATTACGACGGAAAATTCTTAATGGCATATGACAAATTTCAACATCAAAACAATTTGCAAAGTATCGAGAAACTGTGAAGGGCTAACGGAAATTTATTGATTGCATTTAATGCTTTAATAAGTTTGGTTTGTTTTTTGTTTCTCTTGGTTGTTTTTTCTTTTCTTGTTCTTGTTTTATTATGTTGTCATTTTTCATTTATGAATATTTGTTTTGGCTTAAAAGTGAGGGGCTAAAGCCCCCCCAGCCCCCCCGGCCCCCCCAGCCCCCCCGGCCCCCCCAGCTCTGCCGTCCCTGGAATCTTGTAGTGCTCTTTTTCATTTTGAGGTTAATACATTTGCTACTGACACCTCTTATAATTCGGCGTTGTTAATCCTACAACAAGAGGAATAAACATTGACAGTAATATTGATATTGACATAACTCGAATGACGCACAGCTATAATATAAGCGAGACCCAACTTGGCTAATTCCGTGGCTATATCAAAATATATACCATGTCATACTTTCAACCGGAAAATTTAGCTCTGCATGCATTAATTTTCTATCGAAAGGGGATATTTAAACCTGTAAAGGTCGCTCGTTTTTGAAACAAGCTGACACCGCACATGTCAACATACGGTGATGTGTCGTTTTTTTACAGCATAGTCTTCGGCATAGGTTCGCTTCGATATGGTACGATATGTGAACGAAAAACAAAACCATGAAAATTTTCGAGTGCTTTTCAAGTTCCTAAGCCAATCACTATGCATGCAGATACGTAACTAGTTTCAGTTTTTGCGTTTCCTTTGGAAAATATCTCTGTTCTGTGTCCCTCCATTCGTCGTTTCATATTTTCAAGTTTCAGTTTTACCCTAAAATCACCGACAAGGTACGTTTGTATTTGGCTTATTGTCCCGTGTTGTTTTTTAGCTCATTTCATCATCGTCATGTCTTCTAATATTGAAATTTCCTTGGTAAGAACCGTTCCGGGTCAACAATGAGTTTGCTTGGCCAATCAACAAGTAAATTGGTTATGTATGATCGCAGTGGTTCGGTACAACATATGCAGTCAGATCAGGATACTGCCCGTGAAAATTTCTAGCTTTCTTTGTCCAAACTTCATCCTCCGAGTGCTCGCTACGTACACCATTGGCCTGGAGCCAAATATTTTTCCGTCCGGCCCTCCCACTCAGTAATAGGGACCTTTAGAAATGAGCACAGCAATGGCAACGAGAAGCGTCAGTCTTATATTGTTTGCATGACGGTTTTAGAGCATTAGTTTTACCTGAAAATTCAAAAACGTTGATGATGTTCGCTTGTATGCTTTTTTCGTAAATTTCCCTTCTAGGAAAGACCTACATCACAAACTTACAATGCCCATAGACCTTTCAGTCCGGAGATCCGTTCTGGGAGTTGCGTTATTTCATTGCCACTGAGATACCTAGAAGTAGAAAGGAATGAAATCAACTAAACGGTTTTCACAGGATAGTATTCGTTATACCAAATATATACGAACGCTAGAAGTCATTAGTGTTGCAAGCTCGTCTTATTGTAAACCTTTGAATCGGATAGTAAAAATTAAAATTACAGTGAGGATCGTGCATTGTAGGAATAAATTTTCGCAGTAGAAAGGAATAAGTTCTGAAAATTTGTAGGGACAAGATCATAACTGACGCCGTGCATAGTTTCAGCCAGGAGTTTGTATTACAGGCAGTTTAGAGGCAAAATTTAGGCATTTTAGTAGTATCCATGAATCCAGGGGCGGCGGAGCGTAATTTGAGGTAGGGGGAGGTGGGGGGAGGGGGGGTCTAAAAAGATAGAATTTTTAAGATGATGTTCACAGAAGCGAGCGCCGAACGCACGAGGTTCTAGGCGGGTCTGGGGGCATGCTCCCCCAGAAAATTTGGAAATCTAGAGTCGCGGAAATGCTGTTTTGAGCATTCTCCACGAGATATTTTGTCAAAAAATAAATTTAAATCAAGTATAAATTTACGTGTATTTTCGGTTCTCACATCCGATATTTCCGAGATTTTTTAACTTTATAAAAGCTCCACGAGTGTAGCCTACTTGGGAAATGTTAAGAATCAATGGTATAAAATTGCTTGTGTTTACATTACGACGGAAAATTGTTAATGGCATATGACAAATTTCAACATGAAAACAATTTGCAAAGTATCGAGAAACTGTGAAGGGCTAACGGAAATTTATTGATTGCATTTAATGCTTTAATGAGTTTGTTTTGTTTTTTGTTTCTTTTGGTTTTTTTTTTCTTTTCTTGTTCTTGTTTTATTATGTTGTCATTTTTCATTTGTAAATATTTGTTTTGGCTTTAAAGTGAGGGGCTAAAGGCCTTCCAGCCCCCCCGGCTCTTCCGTCCCTGGAATCTTGTAGTGCTCTTTTTCATTTTGTGGTTAATACATTTGCTACTGACACCTCTTGTAATTCAGCATTGTTAATCCTACAACAAGAGGAATAATCATTGACAATAATATTGATATTGACATAACTCGAATGACGTACAGCTAAAATATAAGCCAGAACAAACTTGGCGAATTTTGTGGCTGTTTTAAAATATATACCATGTCATACTTTCAACCGGAAAATTTAGCTCTGAATGCATTAATTTTCTGTCGAAAGGGGATATTTAAACCTGTAAAAGTCGCTCGTTTTTTAAACAGGCTGACACCGCACATGTCAACATACGGTGATGTGTCGTTTTTTTATAGCATAGTCTCCGGCATAGGTTCGCTTCGATATGGTACGATATGTGAACGAAAAACAAAACCATGAAAATTTTCGAGTGTTTTTCAAGTTGTAAGGCAATCACTATGCATGCAGATACGTTACTATTTTGCGTTTCGTTTGGAAAATATCTCTGTTCTATGTCCCTCCATTTGTCGTTTCATATTTTCAAGTTTCAGTTTTACCCTAAAATCACCGACAAGGTATGTTTGTATTTGGCTTATTGTCCCGTGTTGTTTCTTAGCTCATTTCATCATCGTCATGTCTTCTAATATTGCAATCTCCTTGGTAAGAGCCGTTCGGGGTCAACAATGAGTTAGCTCGACCAATCAACAAGTAAATTTTTTATGTATGATCGCAGTGGTTCGGTACAACATATGCAGTCAGATCAGGATATTGCCCGTGAAAATTTCTAGCTTTCTTTGTCCAAACTTCATCCTCCGAGTGCTCGCTACGTACACCATTGGCCTGGAGCCAAATATTTTTCCGTCCGGCCCTCCCACTCAGTAATAGGGACCTTTAGCAATGAGCACAGCAATGGCAACGAGAACGTCGCTTTAGGATAGGAATTCACGTCATTGTAATCACTTCGCGATTTTTTCAGCTATTTCAAAATGCAAAGCTGATGTGTGTCTGCTACCAAACAATGGAACTGGTTGAAACGGCTTTCTAGTTTGAAGAGAGATCGAAAATTCAACGTCATCTTCTGACGTTCTCCGAAACCGCCTAAACCACTTCAAAGAAATGTACCAGAATGTAAAACGCACGTGCAGGGCGTGTAGAACGATTTTTTTTACTAATTAAACCTGTTTTTTTTTTTCTGTTGTGGTCGTCGTTACCGTCCTCCCTGCTAAAGCTCTCTGTTAGGAAGCTTACGAAACGACGACGGCGACGCTCACGACAATGCAACAGAAAAATAGGTATGATGAGGAAAAACGATCGCTCTGCACGTGCGTTTACGAGCTTTTCGTTCCTTTTTACGCGGATTTTTTCCCCTAAACGAACCTTGCTGTAAAATAGTTGGTTTGCAACTAGTCTCTAGAGACACAGATAACAATGGTAAAATGTAGAAATGCTGGTTGACGAACTAAAGGAGGCAATGAGGAGGGTGGTAAAGGTGGGGTCTAGATCACGTTTCACGGAAAATAAAACCGTCCTTTCACAATTCACGAAAACAAAGACACAACGAAAATCAGACTTCATGGTGAATTAAACGTGTGTTTCTCGTTTCACGCAAAACAATTTTGCAAAATCAAGCCTCACGGTTTCTATGGAAATCACGATTTACGTGGAAAAATTAGCGATTTCACATTTCAGGGGGAATAAAAGTCGCGGATCACGAGTCACGAAGATACCCTTTACCACCCTCATTGAGAAATCTATTGTTTTCGTGAACCAACATGGCGACGATGATGCAACGTGCAAACCACCTATAAAAACGGAGATGTCCTGAAGATTATCCGTCAGACGTTTCCTCGGGCTAAACAGCCATCGAATGGCTGACTGAAACTCAAAACACATTTTTGTCCGCCAACTTGATAGACGAATCGAAAGCTCTGGTAGGCCATGCAAGCAAATGAAATTGAAACTTACTAAACAGCGTAGGAAGATCGCCCTCAATGCGTGAACGAACACTGTTAGTACCAGTTTCATTTCGGTCAACAGACACACGTTTTGCGTGTTGAAAGAGTTGATACACTTTCCGGCCCCGTTCATATGAGATTAATTCCTTTGGGATGAGGTCGTCGTAGCCGTCGTTGTCGTTGTTGCGTAAGGTCCTTAATAAGTACATATCTTCACCTTTGTCTTCATTTTTATTTCCACCAGCCTGTCAACGTTATTTCTGGTCGATGGAAACCTCTATACGGTTTCGTAACATTAGAAGAAAATTGATTTCTTTTGGCTATTGTGATAGCCATTTGTAATCAGATGGATGTAATGTAATCGCAGGAACTCAGGCATGCAAATGCGCATGCAGTTATGTATGCGTGGAGAGGTGTTTGTGTAAATAAGTTAATTGTATGCGAGTCAGTTCCGGGTCGTTACACCGGCTGGCGTTGAGCACTGCGTAATCCAGAATTTAAGTTTTAGTTTTTTTGAACGTTTTCTTGTAATCTAGGTCTTTATTGGCCCTTTCTTCTCTCTTATTGGCCTCGCAGGGAGGGTCGGAGTCTCGAGCATGCGGGTCTCAGGTTTTCTGGGTTTGGCACCTACTTATATTTTGTTGTTGTTGTTCGTGTTGTTGTTGTTGTCGTTGCTGTTTTTTGGCCAGCTTTTTCCTGACCTCTGAGCATTTTTTCAGGGATACGCATTTTCTTGCATCTTATGAGTTATCACTTTGTTGAATGCATTGTCAATAATTGACGATTGTAGTGTTTCCTGGATGAGTGTACTTAATAGGTGTAACGGCCTACTCCCGCACAATAAATCAGAATTAATATTGTTGGCCCGTTGTCGTTTCATCGCTGTAAGTAAAGCGTGTGTGTTAGGAACAGAATCATTCTTTCCATTACGCTCAACCCACTGTGCTCCCGCAGCATCCGGGAGAATTTTGCTTAAGGTGTAGCTTTTTGTTTGTTTGTTTGTTGTTACAAGGAGTTGATTCATTTTGGTTTGAAGCCTATTTTAGTCTTTCCCGCACAGTCACGTTTTCTTTGCTTTTGTTTTGTTTCTATTTTCCTTTGGCATTGGGACCAAGAGATAGGAGGAGGGTGGCTTACATTTCCCTCTGTATCTATACTAGCATTTCAGAGGTATAGGCCATGTCTGACGTGCTAAGCCTCTATTATAAATGCGAGAAACAAGGCTGACGAAATAAATGCCAGACGGGTTGGACAACGTTTAAACTTAATCTCGTCTTAACGACGACCTGGTGAGACCATGTAATAACCCGCCTAGTATAAAGAAGAGAGCCGACGCAACAACATGTTAAGTGTAATTCGAAATGACAGTGCCTTAAGAGTTACCTCCCATCACGTTACCAAGTCAAGAGAATCCACACCTCCATCTCAGAGCAACTACTTGTAACCAGCGGACTCCTTTATAAGGGAGCATTTTAGGGCCCCTTATCATCATATGTACAAACGATCTTCCTGCGGTGCCTAAATACTTGGCTCTGTGC
>BLFK01000266.1:35805-43305 GCA_014634185.1 Astreopora myriophthalma
ACATTCCGTTGCTGAGAAAAGTCCTTCGCAGAATTCTTCTGATTGTAAATTAACTTTGTTTCTGTACGAAATGTTCCACTCCACTCAAGAGGACTGTATACGTTCTTTAATAAACACTCGTACACCCGTAGTCACAATCTCGTTCAATACACAGTTCTAGCTTGTTCGTTTTTTTTCCCGGTCAAAAAATTCACATGTCAATCACAGTACACATTCACTACATTCCATTGCGGCTAATATCCGATTACGACAGTTTCATTAACCTCGGGGAAGAAAATATTGTCGTGATCACAATTCAATTCAAGTCAATTTTATTATGCACTATCTACATTAATTATGAAATAGTTAATACTATATTAGCACTTACTAGAGAATAAATATAATACATAAAAGCAAAAAAAAATAATAAAAAAGATAGGTGCGTGGTAGCCAGAGTAGCCATTGGCTTTCGAGCTGGCTACCACCATATTAAAGATAAATGCGGCATTAAACAAAAATTAACATTAAATAATAAATATATCTAATTGTTTCTGTCATTATCATACACACATTGTTTTAACATATATATGATTACAAAAGTAATTATTATATGAATATATAAACGTGCTTACATTATAGAAGAAGAAGTAATAAATTATTGCACTAATCAGGAATTACAATTCAGTTTTTCAATTATTTTGTGTAAGTAAGAGAAGCTGTTTGTATTGTTTTTTAAAGGAATTATAAGGTAAACTTTTTAAGCTGATAGAAACTGACTCCCAGATTTTTGATGCTGAGAACTGAAATGTTGATTGACCATATCTAGTTGTTGTACTTATTCTGTAGAAGTTTTGACTTGATGCATACCTGGTGTTTTATGAGAATGGATTTCAGATGCTGGTGTAAGAGCATCTGAGAAAATAACTGGAATACCTTTCTTATCATTTTGAATTTTGTGGGCAAAGAGTACTATCCTCAACTTGTAGATGTTATTTAATTCTAAGATTCCAAGTAGAGCATAGTAAATTTTAGCATTGTCTGTCCTCTGAGCAAAGAGCATGAACCGTACACATTGATTTTGTTTTGTCAATACCCTTGTGAGTCTTGTTTTCCATGCATTGCTCCAGCTCATAATACCATAGTTTAAGTAGGGGTAAACAAGAGTATAATATAACTGCTTAAGGACATTTAGATCAACATATTTCCTTAGCTTATAAAGTATTCCTATATCTTTTGCTAGTTTGTTGTTTACATGCTGAATCTGAGGTTCCCAATTTAGGTGTTCATCTATGTAAACTCCTAAGTATTTAACAAATGACTTACGTTCATTGTTATTAATATTAATATGAACAGTCTTCCTTGCTGACGAGATTAGCATGTAGTTTGTTTTCTTAAAATTAACAGACAGTTTGTTAGATGTGCAGTACCTCAACACTAGCGCTAGTTCATTGTTCACAACAGATTCCAGTTCATTTAAACAGCTACTCGAGAAAAACATGTTAGTGTCATCAGCAAATATTCTAAACGAAAATCTAGAGGAAGAATTTGGGAGATCATTAACATAAAGCAGAAATAAGAGAGGCCCTAAGGTAGAACCTTGGGTTATCCCACAAACTATTGTTTCCGTATTTGATCTAATGTCTCCAATTTTAACATACTGTGTATGCTGGTGCAAGTAGTTTTCAAACCAATTATATGGTATTCCTCGGATTCCATAGGCATAAAGCTTAGAAAGCAAAATGTCATGGTTAACAGCATCAAAGGCCTTTGAGAGGTCTAGAAAAATACCACATGTGATTTGCTTATTATCAATGGCCATGTTGAGACTGTCAGTAATTTCTAGGATAGCCTGTTCAGTTGAGAAGCCCTTTCTAAAACCAAATTGATATTTGTAAAGTATATTATGTTTTTCAAGGAAGGCATACAGTTGATTATAGATTAGACGTTCTAGAACTTTAGCAAATGGAGATAAGGTAGCAATAGGTCTGTAGTTCCCTGCGTCAGTAAGGTCACCACTCTTATATATTGGTGTAACTTGGGAAGTCTTGAAAGCATCAGGTACAATGCCGGTTGCTATAGACTGGTTGTATATATAAGCTAGGGGCTTTGATAGTGGCTCAGCAGCAATTTTGATAAGCTTATTTGGAATATCTAATGATGCTTTCTGTACATCTAGGCTGGAGAATAGACTGCTCACTTGAGCTTCTGTGACCGGAGAAATAACAAAGCTAGACAAAGGAGTCTTCTTGATAAACTGCATTGGGTTTTCATTATTTTGTGGTCTAGTGTTTGCCAGTTGTGGGCCAATGTTAGTAAAATACTGATTAAATTGCTCACATATATCAGTTTTATCAGTGTATATTTTTTTGTTCCTCGTTAATCTCGACGGGGTAATACATCCTGCTGGCTTTCGTTTTATTAACATACCAATCAACTTCCATGTGGCCTTAAGGTTATTTTTGCATAAGGCAAAGCGTTTACCAAAATAGTTTTTTTTACTAGCTGCCTTCATCTGATTGAGTTTGTTTGAAAAGTTTTTATACTCTGCTATCTTAGCTGGATCATTTGAGAGAGTGTGTCTTGTACATATATTGTTTGTTTTTAATTGATCTGAGTATTGCATTTGTTATCCATGGCTTTCTTAGCTGCTTTTGTTTATTTTTTGATGATGTTCTTATTGGCACGTGTTTGTCAATGACAGCTTTCACAGCCCCGGTTATACTATTGGTCAAATCATTAATATTGGTGTTCTCACTAACATTAGCATTCCAATCAATTGCACTAATATCTTGCCTATATAATTCTTGATTAAAGTGGGTATAGTCCCTTAATTGGTTTTTGTTCCTTAAGTGATTTACAGACACATCTATAATACAGAATATAGGTAGGTGATCAGAGATATCAATGAGCCCAATACCAGAAGTTATATCCGCAGTGGTATTAGTGTATATATGGTCAATAAGTGTCACACCATGAGCAGTAATTCTTGTAGGTTTAGTAATTACAGGCAGAAAACTGTTTGAATAAAGCATATCTAGGTAATCTTCAGTTTGCGAATGACAAGTGTACTTAAGAAAGTCAATATTCATATCACCTAAGATATAAATTTCATATTTATCTCTATACCGTTTGATGGTCTCTTCAAGGCATTTTTTTAACTCATCAATGCTACCAGATGGGTGCTTATATATACAACCAACTAAGATGTGTTTTTTCCCATTACATGGATCAATCTCGGCCCAGCATGTTTCGGCAAGCATCATTTTTAGTGTTATATCTCTTCTCGGTATGGATTTGAGAGTCTGCTTATTGTAAATTGCGGCACCCTCCCGCAGGGGTGGGTGAATCAGTATGATAGAAATTATAATTAGAGAGGTCTACATTAGTTGTAGAATTTACGTTTAGCTTAGTTTCCGTAAGTGCTAGAATATCCCGCCTTTTGTCCAAAGAATATAATATTTCATCTAGAAAGGGCATGTTCTCTGCTAAGCTTCGTATATTGCAGTGTAGCATTGAAAGGGCTTTGGCTCCAGAATTATTTAAAACATTGTTCATTTTAGAAATTGTGTAATAGTCGGATTTGGGAAAGCTAAACATCAGGTCTGGGTCAGTTTCATCAGACTTGTCAGGATTAGGTATCATATTATAAAGATCTATGTCTATGCGCTGCTCAGTTTGATATGAGCCATTGACAAAATTAAATTCTCTGTCACTTAGATTATAGAAAGGCAATTCTTCAAGACCGGCATTATTTGCTGTCATTATGCACATGCAAGATGAGTATACATTATTATAGCATAAATCTTAGTCAGAAATTGAAAGTATCAAGAAAAGAAAGAAAGGGAAAAAAAAGGGAAAAAATATGATTTTATACATGTATGTAATAATAATAATAATAAAATATATTTGCATAACCACAGGTTAACGTTCTGCGCTCCTACCGTCCAAAGTATTATTTCTTTCTCATCTGTTCCTAATATGGTCCAGAAAATCATCGAATTCCTCGTGGGTAGTAAACGCCTGAATAGTTGATGATTCAGTCTCTCTAAGGAGAATTTTACCAATCGATCGCAGTCCATACAAACTTGTAGTTGTTGCCATGTTTGAATTTGTTGATCCGGCCAAATAATCTTTTCCGATAACTTGTAAGTGATTCATTAAGATGGATCTTATCTTCCCTGAGAATACTTTTTCCCATTTCTGCATGTACAGACTGACGGTAAGTTACTTGACTTTTTGCCTATGAGGTTCTGTCTCTTCTTGACGACCTTCTCCCTTTTGTCTCTTCTTACAAACTTTACTATGATGCGGTTCTTAATTTTCTTTGTATCAGGTAATCGATGCGCGGTCAAAATACAGTCATCATCTAATTCAGCTCCAATAAGTGATGCCAATTCTTTAACCAACTGCTTTGGGCTGTCATTTGGCAGCACGGGAATGCCAGTTATCTCCAAGCAATCTCTTCTAATATATTGTTGAGTTTCATCGATCGTGCATTCCATTTCAAACAACGCTTGTTCCAGCCTTTTAATTCGATCATCTTGCATCTTGTTATTTCCCTCCAGCTCGGTTGACTTCTTATTAGTTGACTGAAGAGCTTGTAAAACTTTATCATACTTTGGCGAGAGGAAACCCTGCGATTTTTCGATTGCATCGCAGCGATCTGTGAGAACCTTGATGGTGGCGTTCAACACTCCAAACTCATGCTTGATTTCACGCTGAATACTTGGAAGAAATTCATCCCTCGACATTTGCTAAGTTCAGCAACCGTTAAATATGTGGTACTTGGCATATTGTATATTCACAGCACAAACAACACAAACAGAAACGACTTGATCTACGAGACATCTACACACATACAGCCGCCATCTTGCTCGGTATCAGCTTCACAGTGGAGTGACATCAGCTCTTTTTATAGTAGACTTATAAAGAGAGTCATAAGAGAGTCTCCATTTGACGCGAAAATATATATATATATATATATGTTATTTACCGGGCGGGAGGTCCGTATGGGAAAAACATGTGCCTTTCCCATACGGACCGACCTATCCTGGTAAATAACATGTTTATTTTTTTCCTGCAGTAAATTGGTTTTACAGATTACAAATGGGTTTGTTTACGCAACTTTGTCATTGAATCGGCTTGCGCGCCGTCTACTAACGATTTGTAAAAAATCTTCGCAACGAACGAGTGACTCAGATACTAGAAAAGGAAAGATGTATTAAAGAACAGATATTTTTCGATCTACTTTATGGTAGTTGCATTTATTTTACCAGTTAGGTTCTCCAAAACTGTTTTTCCGGTGTGAAATTTCGTGCGAAGTTTGAAGTTTTACTACAGAAACAATACAGCCGTTGCTATTAAAATCACTTGAAATCAGACCTTTCTACCGTAAACTGAATAGCGCAAAGCGAAGAAATTCGTTAAGTGTATTCCACAGAAATTATCCCAAATACAGCAACGATCAGTGGTAATTTCGAATTAAAATTGACTCAAATTTTACGGCGAGGGAAACACAGGCCTACACACCATCACAGCGCCGGCCAAGCTACAAACAACCAAGCAAACTCTCACAACTTCAAAACACTCAAATAATTTACTTACAGTGACTTTCCTTGCCATTTAAAAGTGAACTGAGATAAACTTGCGTCGTCTTATCGTCGTTGGAAGTGTAAAAAAGGCAAAAGATTGACGATTACCGCTAACTTTCAGGAGCGAAATTTAGGTACAACGTTGAGCAGGAAAAAAATCCGGCCCGTGGGCCGTATCGTAAAAAGCTGGACCGGTCACGAGCGCGTGATTAGCCAATCAGATTCGAGGATTTAGGATTGCGGCCCGCTCAGATGCTTGAGAAAAAAATAATTAACAATTATTCCATGAGCGCGTGTTGGATATGAGATGGTAGGGACTTTAAGATCCAGGACGCGACGACTCTAAGACGTCACCGGAAGTAAAGTATCCGGGCAGGGTGCATGGTGCGTATGCCCAAGGCGTTTTATCAGTGGCACCAAGTCGCGTCGAGAACGCCATTTGGCAAAGTTTGGCGTTGCGTACAGAACGTGAGTATAGCATCCTTTTTTTGTCCATGAAAATAATGCTTTGTCTCCCTTAAACCTCTTAGGCTCTCAGTAGAGTAACTTAAAATCTTGGTCCAAAAATTGCAGTCAATTTGGAAGGCAAAGATGCGACATTTTTCATTATATATTCACAGGTGAACAGCTGGTTGAAGTTTTCGATTGAAGTATGTCATCCAAGCCTAAACCTCCCTGGTAAATGTCAACTTTATCTATGTCTATCGGAGTCGGTTGAACAAATTCTCGTCATTCTTGTTATGTGTTATGTTCCGCGGACACTAAACGTGATTTCATTCAGTCGAAGTATTGAATGTAAGCTTATACTCTTGTTATTTTATTTTTTAGCTCGGTGATGTTTTGGTCAAACGAGCATGACGTTTTGTTGTGCCGCGAAGTGGTAAATTTAAACCCTTTACGCCCAAAAAAGGATCCACTCAAAGAAGCGGGATGTGGGAGAAAATAGCTCAAATTTTAAACGAATGTACCGTACTGAGATTCAGCGTGGACAAGCGTTCGGTTCGCGACCACATGGGGATTCTCGTAAACAAACATAAAAGGAAGGTCAGAGCCGAGGAGAAGGCATCCGGTATAGCGCCCGACGAGCCAAGCGAACTGGAAAATCTTTTAGAAGTTTAAGAAGTTTTAGAAGTTCTACAACAGCAACAAACACTCAAATGATGATGATGCAACAACAACAAGAACACTCAAGGGCAATGATGGCTTTATTGGAGAAATTAACCAATAAGTGATCTATGGATTTGTGTCAGAAGTCAGGTTTTGCAGCATATTTAGCTGCACTGCATATCATTCTCATAAAGTAACTATGCACAATGTACTTTACTGTTATGCATCGGTCAAATCCAAGCTTAAATATCCCCCTTGCATAGAAGAGAGCCAGAAGAGCAAAATTAAGAAATTATGGTCACTTAATTAAAATTCTAGGTGTGGGGGAATTTGATCACCTGAAACGGAGCTATTAGGGCATTTGAATGGGTTTTAGTCCTTAGGAGGGGGGAATTTAAACACCCAATAACTGAAAAGTTCACATGCAAGGGGAGGATGATTAAGCTTCAATTTGACTGGTACATTAAAGTAGCATAAGCCAACATCTAAAACTACATGCTATGAACATTTTGGAGTGGCTTGTGGATATAAATATTTTAAAAAATACACTCCTTAATTTGCAGGCCCACGAGATACACATGACGTAAAACCACCTGTTGCATTATATTTTTTTTGAAGAGAATTGTGTGTTAGCAACTGTTGCTGAATTGTTAAGTTGAAACTCGGTTGTCAGCAGCAGCCAGGAGAAGTTGACTGATGTTTTATATGTACACAATTGTTGCCAGTTTTTCAAGTGACAAAGAATGTTTTGTTTTATTACTTGAGGTACTTTCCTTGTACCTCTGTGCAAATAAGAGGCCTACCTTCCAGGCCATCCGTTGTG
>BLFK01000266.1:48305-65805 GCA_014634185.1 Astreopora myriophthalma
GACCCCCTTCGACAAAGCATGTGGCCATGTCGAAGAGGTCAGAGCCCATTGGTACGCGTGCGACCGTGGATTCCGATGGCGTGGGAGACGAGCCCACCGGACCGACCGTGGTGCCCGAGCCAACCCATGGCATGGGAGACGACGCGCGCGACTCCCTCGCACGCGATCCCGACGGGCTGGGGGGCCCGGGAGCAGGGTATAAGAGTCGAGCCTCTGCACCCTCACCGGCAGACGTGACGTATCAGACTTACTATCGAGACCTCGTTAAGTCTAGCTACCCGACGGAAGACGACTACTGGTTGGATCGTGTACACCGAGGTCTGACCGCGGGTTACTCCTTCCAAGAGGCCTACTTTCATTTTCTGCAAGATTTTGCCGACGCCCTCGGATGCTCGGACACGGGTCCTCGGTACCAACCAACCACGTGTCATGCATTCACCCCCCGAGCCCCTCCGGCTGTATCAACGTCGCCGATGCAAATGAAGCAAACCGAAGCCCCCAGACCCAGTCCCGAATCTTCCACGACCGGATCCGGGGGTTGCAGCGCCAATTGAGTGAGACGCAAGAGGCGTGCCACGACCACGAACAGGTCCGGGTCCAGTTGCGCGATCAGCTCCAGAGTCTTCGTCAGACCATGGAAGAATGGCGAGACGTCACCCAGCAACTGCAGACGCGGCTGCGACGACGCGCCGACCGGGAAGCCCAGGAACGCCGGATGTGGATGACGCGGTGCGATCGTTTGTTGGATCGCGTCTTGTGCGACGACTGTAAAGAAGAGAAGGACGGAGAGTATTTCGACGCCTTGCATTCCACGTACGCTCAGGCCCGCGCGTGGACGCCCGCCCAGTGTCCGGAATGTAAAACCTACAAAGGGTGTTTTTCCGTCCCGAGGTCATCGACGAGTGGTACGTGGAACCCGTGGAACCCGACCACGCATGAACCCACGCGTGAACTTTTGTTTTGTCAATAATAAAAGACGTTGCGTCCAACCCAGTGTGTGTTCATTTTTCTTGTTGAGACATCATGACAGAACTCGTGACGGGAGGCGCTCGAGGGACCGATACCCTGGCCGAACAGCTGGCGACCCAGCTGGGCATCCCTTGCCGCGTGGTGGTGGGTCCATCACATGCCCGCGCCCAGAAAGACGTGACACCCTTGACGGACGACACCCTGGAAGAAGGGTGGCGAGCCTTGTGCCGAGTACGCCCCCCGCGTCACAACGAACGGGGCACCGACCCGTGTGGGAACTCTTGAGCCACAATCACCACATCGTCAAGGACGCCGGCACGGTGGTGGCGTTCGGGGTCCTGGAGCAGGACGGGGTGAAGGTGCGTGGTGGGACCGGATGGAGCGTGGCCTTGGCGCAGCAGCAAGAAAAACCCATCTTCCTGTACGAGGTGGTGCTCGACGCGTGGTTCGTGTTCGCGTACTTGGCCTACGGGCGTTCTCATTTCGTACCGACCCGGAGCGTGAAGGGCGACGAGGACGGGATCCCGACGCTGACGGGCCGCATTGCCGTGGTGGGAACGCGTCACCTGGAACAATTCCCTCGCGCCGTGCAACAATTGAAGACCCTATTGTGGCGTGCCTCGCCCTATCCAGAGGTGTATCGGACCCTGCCCGCGCGATTCGAAAGTTTGTGTAAAATCTGAATCAATAAAAGAAAGGGTTGTAAAGTGTGTGGGTTCATTGCTGAGGGAGATGTGGGGTGAGACGGGACGACCCTGGGTGCACTGGCACTTGACGCATTGGCTGTGCACCCGTCTGATCGACTCGGCGGGGGTGCCGTGTCCATGGCTCGACCTGGAGGACGACGAGTTGGACCTCGAGTCCCCCATGACCGTCTTCGAGGTCTTGCTCGAGCACCCGCTGTTTCATTGGGGGCACTATGCCGCCTTCGTGACGTGGTTGGTGCGTCGGAATGCGGACCCCGAGCCCTGGTTCCACTTCGTCCATAAAACGTATCCCGACCGCATGCCGAGCGTGGGTCGATTGCTCTGGATTCGCGTACGATGGTGGCTCTGTCCGTCCCCGGCCCGAAGAAGAAGAAGACGTCTCAGAAGCGACGTGCCCCCGCCTCACGAAAAAGACCCTCTGCCCAGCACGTGAGGGCTCGGTATGCGGATCCCTCTACGCCGGGTGCCTTGGGTGGGGTCCGACGGTTCGCCGACGCCCAAGGGTTGTCGCTTCGCGACGCCCGAGCGGCCTTGGAAGGCGATCTGGCCTACACGTTGCACAAACCCCAACACCGTCGATTTCCCACCGCACCGGTGCTGGTGTTCAATGTGGACGAACAGTGGGTGGCGGATCTGGTGGAAGTGCAACAGTTGGCCCGTCACAACCGCAGCATCCGTTACTTGTTGACGGTGGTGGACGTCTTGTCCAAGTACGCGTGGGTCCGACCGCTCAAGACCAAGACGGGGGCCGCGTTGGTCCGAGCCTTTGGGTCCATCTTGAAAGAAGACGGTCGACGTCCCCAAAAGTTGCAGACGGACAAGGGCAAAGAATTTTACAACCGTCCATTTCAGACATTGTTGAAACAGAAGGGCATTCATCATTTTTCCACGCACGGGGATGCCAAAGCAGCGGTGGTGGAACGGTTCAATCGCACGTTGAAAGGGCGCATGTACCGCTATTTCACGGCTGCCAACACGTTGCCGTTCGACGACGTGCTGCCCGCGTTGGTGAAAGGCTACAACGCCAGCCGGCATCGGAGCATCGGCCAAGCGCCTCGCGACGTGACTCCGAAAAACGAGAGGGAGGTGTGGCACGCGTTGTACGGTCGGAGACTGCAGAAGAAGAAAGCCAAGCGACCCCGCTGGAAGGTGGGCGATCGCGTGCGGTTGGGCAAACACCATCGGCCGTTCAAGAAAGGGTACTTGCCCGGGTGGACCGAAGAAGTGTTCGCGGTGCGCACTGTGCGCCCGGGACCCGTGCCCACGTACAAGGTGGAAGAGATGGACGGCACGCCGTTGGAAGGCACGTTTTACGAGCAGGAGTTGCAGAAAGTGACGGGGGGCGACGACGCGCTGTTCCACATCGAGAAAGTACTTAAACGCAGTGGCGAGAAGGTCTTGGTGCGTTGGAATGGCTGGCCGAGCAAGTACGACAGTTGGGTGGCCAAGAAGGACGTGCAGACCTTGGGATGAGTGACGAAGGGTTTTTCGTGACGTTGCCCAGTGACGCCAGCCACGCCGAATTCACCGACAACACGGCCGCCTGGTACAAAGTCCGGTTGCCGTACCCGTTGCGTCTGAAAGGCCGTGGGTGGCAAGTGGGATTGAGTAGCCTGTCCTTGCCGGACGCCCGCGTCGACCTGTATGACTTGGTGGGTCCGAACCAGTACCTGGCCTACAGCAAATGGTACGTCGAGGACCTAGGGCGGGAGCCACCCAGTAGGACCAAACGCGAGAAACAAGTCCAGATGGCCGACATTGCGACCTTGGAATCGGTGGTGGACGGCGAATCATTCGTGAAAGCCATCATCGACACCCTGGAATGTGCGAGGAATGAGAGAGATATTGAGATACAGGGCAGACGGTTCGTGGATGGGGCCGGTAAACGCCTGTACGTGACGTTTTGGTGGGAGCAGCGAGGGGTCGACCGCGATCTGATCGTCGGTCATCCCCAGACCCTGATGAATGGAGCCGGCACACCCGCCTTGATCCTCAGTAACAAAATGGCCTACAAGATGGGGTGGCTGGTATTGACGAAAGAAGGCAAGGATGTCCTGGGCCCGAACCTATGCATGGAGTTTTACGACGAGACGATCCCCACGCTGACGGGGACGAGAATTGACGTCCTCAGTGGGGGCAAAGTGGCCTGGTGGGACGTACGGACCAACCCGCAGGGGTTCGTCTACGTAGCCCTGAGCATGAACTGCCAATGGCGGTTCCAGAACCTAAACAAGGCGTTCCGCGCGGTGGTGGGCGACCCGACGCGGACCTTGCACGTGTACTGCAATGCCGGGGGTAGCAGCATCGTGGGACGGCAAGTGACGGACCTGTTGCGCGAAGTCCAGTACAAGCGTCAAGGACAAGGCACGGTGTACTTCGAACCGTTGCACGTGCAGTACCATCCCGTCCGCAACGACGTCATGGAAGTGTTGGAAAGGCAAGTGACCGAGACGGATGGCACGTTGGTCCGGTTCGGGCAAGGCCACACCCTGTTGACCTTGCACTTCCGACGGGACGTATAAAGCGCCCTCGAGGACGCACGGAAGCGAAGACCAGGGACGCCTTTTACGTGACCTTGCCCAGCGACGGGGACGACGCCGGCTTCCCCGACAACACCAACGTCGCCTTCCGCACCCGCATGAGGCCACCCCTGTGGTTACGAGGCAGACGTTGGGTGGTGGGGGTGGTCCGTCTGAGCGTGCCGGACGACGACGACGCCGACGACGACGAGGACGAGAGTTGGCAAGACACCTTGTTGCACGTGTACCCACGCGGCGCGTTGCTGGCCTACTTCTTCTCGTTCGAAGAAGACGACCAACGCATCGATCGCCCGGGCATCCGGGCCGGCCGTTGCCATGACGGGGCATCGTTCGTGAAAGCGGTGGTGGACGATCTGCAGCGCAAGTACTGGAATAAGGTGCAAGTGGGGTGGAACTGGAAGGAAGGCGACGCCACCTTCGTGCCCGAACCGGACACGTTGGTGATCGACAATGCCCGGGTGGTGCACGACGGGGACATTGGACTGGGGGTGCGTCAAGATCTGATGCGACGGATGGGCGGCACGGACGCCCAGGGGGTCGTGCCCAGACCTCGCTTGACCGTGCGGCTGACCGTCAATCCCGTGACCCTGGAGAGAGATTGGGCCGGGCAAACCCTGCCGGCCTGGGAGCTCGTCGGCAACAGCGTGATCCTGTATCAACAATACTCGTGGGAACTGAGCGGATTGAACGACTGGTGGTTCGAGACGCTCTTCGAACGTCGCCGACGACCCCGTCGGACGTCCCGTCGGACGTGGTACGTGCACAGCAACGTGGGCCAGAGTCGTCGCGTGGGGACGCGGTCGACCGACGTCTTGTGCGACGTGGACGGGCAGAGCACGGGGCGAGGCCGGACGCTCTTCGAACCCCGCCACGTACAGTACGTGCCGGTGCGTCAATTCTTCTTCGACACGGTGGACGTGCGCCTGACCGACGGCGACGGGCGGCCGGCGGCCGTGGGACGGGGCGTGACGGTCGTCACCTTGCACTTCCAATCGAGCAACCTATAAAAAAGAGAGAGAAAGCCGAGCCGAGCACGAAAACCATGCGAGGAGGCAGTCTGACGCGGTACACGCCCGATCACACCGGACGCGGTCTGGGAGGCATCTTCTTGTCGGGGGTCAAGACGTTGTTGAAATCGGGGTTGGACGCCTTGGGCGGCCCCCGGGGCGTGGTCCGATTGGCCACCCGAACGCTTAAAAGACAAGCCCAACAGGACGTGAAACGGAAAGCGCAGAGCGTGGTGGGTCAAGCCAAACAAACCGCGAAACGCAAAGCGCGAGGACTGGTGGCGCAAGCCCAACGAGCCTTGAAACGGAAAGTGGGACCACTGAGTGGGGCAGCCCCGAAACGACGACGCGTGGCGGATCTGTTCGGTTGAAAGACGATGCGACCCGTGCAATCTCGACCGAGAACGCGCATGGGCGAACGCGGTCTGTCGAGGCAGCGTGGAGGACTCCTCGGCATCTCACCCATCTTGCCGGCCCTCAAACTGGCAGGCCAACTCCACAAGAAACTCACCCGACAGCGTGGAGGACGTCTTTGGAGCGGAGCCCCCGTCCTGCTGGGTTTCGAGCTGGCGGCCCGACTGCATAAAAGAAGCACGCGCTGCAAACATCGCACCATTCCTCAACGAGGCGGCGGGGTGAGACGCCGACGACGACGATGAAGACGATGACGGCCGTCCCTCTGCACGGGGCGTCCAAGTCCGCCTATGCCGACGACTTTCAATTGTTCGAGGTGCCGAGCACGGACACGTCGGCGGTGGCGTACCGCATGGTGGAACTGTCGCCGGTGACCACGGGCATCAATCCGGTGGAATTAGTGATGGCCGCCTTGCCCGAGTACGTGGACCTGAGTCGCAGTTACTTTCGGAGGCAACTCCGTTTGAAGAAGAGCGACGACACCAACCTGCTCGCCGCGAACAATTTGTTCCCGACCCCCAACCTGGCCCACACGTTGCTCAAGCAAGTGACGGTGCACGCCAACGGCACCTTGATCAGTCCTCAGACGGACACGTACGCCTACAAGGCTTACTTGGAAACCTTGCTCAATTACACCAACGACGAAGGGGACACCATCTTGCAACCGCAAGGGTGGTTCAAGAGCTACCGTCACGGCCTGAAAGCCTTCAACGCCTTGGATTTTTCCACCCCTTGACGGCGGACAACCTGAACAGTGGGGGCCCGCACGCCGACTACACGGCCTTGAGCGAGAGCCAGAAAGCGGCGGTGTTGGAATCCAAAGAAGCTCAGACACGGTACGGTCACGTTGCAATTCGTGCCGCATTCGGAGATCTTTCACTTGGGCAAACCCTTGGTGCCCAACGTGGAACTCAAGATCCGGTTTTACTTCAATGCCCCCGCCTTCTTCTTGAACGGGGTGGGTTTGAACGGCCGTTTGCAAGAAGACGACGTCAAATTGACCTTCCACGTCTGCCAGTTGCGGTTGTCAGACCCGTTGTACCGGGAATTGGAAGGGGCCAGCCACGATCCGCGGAAATGGCAGGTGGCCAAGTACACGGTGGTGGGCAGCGAGATCCGGGTGTTTTTGCATCCGCAGAACCAATTGGATTTCGACGAGGGCAACCTGTTCCAAGGCCGGATCCCCGACCGGTTGATCGTGGGGTTGTTGCACACCAACGCCTACAACGGGAACGTGGCCTACCATCCCTTCGCCTTCCAGAAATTCGGGTTGACCAGCATCAAGCAGATCGTGCGGGGCGAAGAGTACCCTTACCAGACCTTGGAATTGAAAACGGGTGACACGTACAAAGACCTGGACGGGTACCATCGTTTCTTGCAAGCCAGCGAAGCCTTGATGAAGAGCCGCACCAGCATGATCGCCCCCGAGCAGTGGGGGGGGCACGGCGGGGTGCACCTTGTTCATGTGGAACAACGTGCCCAGCGGGTCGGCGGACCGGGGCATGCTGAACCCGCGTCAAGACGGCGACGTGCGCATCCTCTTCCGTCTGGGAGTGGCCAAAGACCACGTCATCAACGTGGTGTTGTACGCCGAATTCGAGAACGTGTTGGAGATCATCCCCGAAGGGGCCGTGCTGTACAACGTGTACCGGGTATAAAGCCCCGCACCGAGAGAGCCCAGCACAAAGATGGAATTCGTGGCCACCACCGACTGGCAGTTGGACTTTTTGGCTCGCAGCGATCCCCTCTTGGCGTGGTCGTTTGCCGGGGTGTTTGCCAGCGACACGTTGCCGACACCGCCCAAACGCGACCGACCGCTCGGGTACATCGTCAACACGGACCCGCACGACCGACCGGGCACGCATTGGATCGCCCTGTGGACCGAAGACGACCGATGCGAAGTGATGGACAGTTACCGTTGGTGACCTACGACTCTCGTCCCTTGATGGAGTGGATCGTGTGCCATTGGCGATGGACGGACACGAATCGACAGTCTGCAGACCATCACCAGCCAGAGTTGCGGGCATTACGCCTTGATGTATTTGGCCGCCAAGTGCCGGGGTCACACGATGGACGATTTTCTGGACGCGTTCGATCGTCAGGATCTGGTCTAGAACGACCATCGGGCGGGGCGATGGTTGAAACGCGAGATCCGACGTCAAGGCGCCGATTGGACACGTTTAGATTTCAAAGACTGGTCCCAGAATAATGCGTTGTCAATAAAACCGTTGGAACGATGAAAAAAGAAGTGTGTGCGTGTGTTTTTTTCCCTTCTTCCCCCAGAGCCCCCGCCCATGGCTCAATGGCAGAGCGCGGGACTGTAGATCTCGAGGTTGTCGGTTCGACTCCGGCTGGGTGGAGGTCTTTTTTTTCCCCAAAAAAGTGTGTGCGTGTGTTTTTTCCCCAAAAAGACGTGGATCTGGCCTACGCCTCGCTCCGTCAACCCACCACGTTGGACGAATTGTTCGCGTCCGTGTCATCCCCTCTGACGATGAGCCCCCAGCGGATCCTGGCCGGGGGCACGCCCTCACCTCCTCGCCAGACGGCCACGGTGGGTGTGGGGTCCAGCTCCTCGGACACGCAAGCCGCCCGGATCGCTCGCATCAATGCTCGGTCGTCCGTGGCGCACAAACGACATCGAGCCCGCCCCCTGCCCGCCCCTTCACCCTCCTCCGGCGGGAGCAGCAGCAGCAGCCGCCAGAGCAGCACCCCGAGAGGACGCCCCCGACGATGCGGCGGGGACGGTGGTGGGGGCGGGGGTGACGGAGGCGGGGGCAACGGCGGGGGCGACAACGACGACGATCGCCCGGGACGGCGTTTGAACCAAGAAGAATTGCGACGGCAATTGGATCTGTTGGCCGAAGATCAACAGCAACGGGCACGAGGCCGGACCATCGCTGGGGTGACGCACACCAACACCATCACCACCGTCTATAAAGACGGCGGACCGCCAGTGGTGCGACGAACCTCGTCGCGCCTGTCGACGCCCAACTCGTAAAAAATGAGCAAGACGCCCGTGTCGCTGTTGACGTCGACGCCGCCCCCTTGGAAGGCTGGACGCCCGACACCTTGCAACAATTGGATTCCTTGTTCGCCTTCTACCACCGGCAATGGTGGTGTCATCGTCGCACCTTCACGCGCGTGCGACGGGTGCACGCCGCGTGGAACAGATTGGCCCTCTTGATCGTGGCGGCCGGGTTGATCGTCGGGCCCGTGTTGGACGACAGTCTGTTGGTGGCGTGTTTGGCGGCCTTGGGCACGGCGGTCAAAGGGTGGACGGAGTTCAAGAAATTCGCTTTCAAAGTGGACATGGCCCATTGGGCGTACACCTTCTACGCCAAGACGTTGATCGAATTGCGCACGACCGTGTGCGGCGTGCCGTCGGACGCCGTGGCCCCTTTTCTGATCAAGATGCAGACGTTGGACGACGTGGTGACGGACGTGGCCCCACCGTTGACGCAGCGGTGCCTGGCCACCTACGCGGCCCGCTTCGAGTACGTGCCGATGCACGGGGACTGTTACGTGGACGGATGTGCCCGACCTCTGGTGCCCATCGAACGTATAAAAGCCACCACCCCCGCCAGCGCGCCGTGAACCATGCCCAAGACACGATGCCGCCGACGCAAGACAACGACCCGTCGTCATCGACCCTGCCGTCAGACCGAAGGACTCTTTCCCTTGCTGGCCTTGTTGCCGGCGGCCATCGCGGCCGGCAAAGCGGCGGCCTTGGGTGGGGTGGCCGGTGCGGCCGGGTACGGGGTCAAGAAAGGATTGGAAGCGGCCACCCGCCGACGCCGTTGATGCCATAAAAAGGGAAGAGGCGACCCCGTGGAAAACATCGAGCAGCAGCATGGTACGACGACGACGCCATCACACGGTCAACGCCATGAAACGGATGGCCCGCACGGCGACACGGACCCCTTCCCGTCGCCGCAAGACGACGACCCGTCACCGTCAGACCGGAGGCCTCTTCCCCTTGCTGGCTTTGCTGCCGGCCGCCATCGCGGCGGGCAAAGCAGCCGCCTTGGGTGGGGTGAGTGCCTCGGCGGGCTACGGGGTCAAGAAAGGGCTCCAAGCGGCGACGCGGAAACGGTACAATGCCCGAGCGGTGGAAAAAGCGGCCCGGGCCCGAAAGAAACGCGGGATGATTCGCCATCCCGACGGGTCCACGTACGCGTGGCGACGGTCATAAAAGAGAGGGAGCCTCGGCGACGACGACGACGATGACGATGCAACGGTTGCGACGTCAACGGCCGTTTTTGCAAGCCCTGTTGCAAGAAGCGCGGGGGCCGGGCGCCCGGCGCGATCTGTTGCAGCACGCCAACGCCGATCAGATCAATGCCATCAGCGAATTGGTGTTGAACCTGTTGAAGAAACGCATCCCCGTGGCACTGCCGTTGATGGCCCGGCTCCGCAAGCATAAAAAGGTGTTGCGCAAAGTGGGTCGACGCAAGAAATCCTTGAAACGTCGACGGGCTTGGCTCCTCTCGCAGAAAGGTGTCGGACTATGGACAAGTCTCCGTGACACGTGCCGATGCGTGCTACCCTTCGGGCCCTGATGGAACTCTTGCAAGACGCCAACGCCGAGAACACCAGGTTGTGGCACGAGATGCGCCAGTGGCAACGGGATTACGCGACGGTGCTGGAACAATATAATAAGCTGCTGCGCGACAAGATGCAGCTGGAGAAACGCCTCTACTGCGGTCCGTGTCGCAGTCTGTTGGAGGTCGATGGGCAAGTGGAATTGTGCGAGACGTGCACGCGTCGTGTGCCGTGAGCAGCATGGAAGAGATGATCGTCATTCCCAAGCAGGAAGTGCCCGAACTGGTGCAGTATTACAAGGGCGCGGTGGGCGAGAATCCGTCCTTGACGCACGCCGGGCGGTTGGGGGCCAAGAAACAACGGTTGCTGTCCGACGCATCCTTGTCGGCGTCCGAAGCCGTGCAATGCGTCAAATCCGTCTCCAGTGCCTTGCGAGGCACCACCAAACGGTTGCGGCAATTCACGGCCCCGTTGCCGCCCGCCGGCGCCGAAGGGGACGCGGGGGATACGGACGCCGATCTGACCACCTCGGCGTTGGAGAAATGGATGCAGCACATGGTCCGGGCCGCCGAAACCCCTCGAGGACGCGCAGTGGCGGCCGAGGTGCAAGGTGCGGTCGTGGGGACCCCCGGCCCGACGCGCGGCGTGGCGGTGGTAGAGAAAGAAGGTGTCAAGAAAGAAGGTGCCAAGACGGCCCCGGGTGGATGCCCTCGGCACATGAAAGAAGGGATCCTGGAAGAAATGCAAGCCACCGGGTTCAAACCCAAGCGACGGAGCCGTCCGAGCGCCGACGAACTGCTCCAAGAAGCCTGGGACACGCGCGAGCGGATCGAGGAGGATATAAAAACGAGGAAGACGCCAGCCGAAGTCTGACGATTGCGACCTCTGCCCGGGTGGGAAGCGTGGGCCGAAGGCAAAAAGACGCGTCGGAAACTCGATGGCACCGACTACTAGAGCGCAGGCCCGACGACGACGGGCAAAAGCCCCTCCCAAGAAAAAGAGGCCACAGCGCGGGTGGGGGTTGGACGTGCAGAAATGGTTGGGCAAGACCGGCCTGGAATTTCATTGGCCGGGGTACCAGTACATGGGGCCCGGCACGCATCTCGCCAAACGTTTGAAACGCGGGGATCCGGGCATCAACCGGTTGGACAAGATCGCCAAAGTGCACGACCTCGATTACGCGAACGCCAAGACGTTGCAAGAGAAGCACGCGGCCGATCGCAAGATGATCCGAGCCATCACCACCCTCCCGGGGAAAAAGACGTGGACCGAAGCCATTGTCAAGAAAATCATGCAAGCCAAGACCCGTTTGAAATTGTAATTTTTAAAAATGGAACCTAAACGTTAAAGTTCTAATAAAGTCGGTGAAGGTCTCACCCGGTCTTGTCGTCTTAACTGCGCGTCAAACCGGTCCAACTGCCGGGTCTTGTCCGGGGACCGCACGGTTCGTAGGGCACGATCCACGCGCTCGCTCCGCATCCACGTGGCTCGGGTCCGGGCGTTGGCGCGGGCCTTGTGTCGACGGATGCGCGCCAGGACTCGCTGGGCGGAATCCATCTCCTCGGACTCCCAGTCGGACGACGACGACGAGGCCACGTACGAGGGGTCGTGGATGTTGTCCTCCTCGGAGTCGGACGACTCGGCGTACGCCGGAGGGGTCCTCGGGGTCTTGCGGGGGGATGTGCGACGCTCCGGCATCCGGCAAGCGGCGTCCAGCGCGGCGGCCATGGCTTCCAGGTCCTCCTCCTCCTCCTCCTCTTCCTCGACGATGGGCGGGTCTCCCAACAAGGCCCGAGCGTGCAGGGTGGGTAGATGGCGTTCCCACTCTTGCAATCGGGCCGTGCAGGCCGGGGTCCACGGGCTGGCAAACCCTCCGCAACGCAGGCACAGGCCGCAGGCCTCGCAGTCCACGGGTGGGGGATCAGGACGGTCCTGGGTCCGGTGGGCACGGAACCAGTTTCGTCAGGTGGCGAGATGAGCAGCGTACCTCTGGGGGTCGGTCTTGCGACGACGACGGTAGACCCGGCGCTGTTCTCGTGCTCGCACCAAGTGAGCGGCATACCGTTCGGGGTCGGCTCGGAGACGGCGGCGATAGGCTCGATCGGACTCGCGTTTCCGGGCCAGGAACAAGGCACGACGCTGGACGGGATCGACCAAGGGTTGGGGGCGCCGGGCCAACAGTTGGGCCTTCTTCTGCTGGGCCAGGGGACAGACTTCCAGGACCACCAGGCAGGGCGTCGTCTGGCTTTGACGTGTCAAGCGTCGACGGACACGGGCCTCGCGTTGACGTACTCGATCCCGGGCCTGCCACGTGGCGTAACGCTGAGGGTCGCGTTCTCGCACTCGCTGACGGTACCTCTGCATCTCACGAGACCGTCGAGCTCGTCCCTCCTCGGTGGACTGGAGGCGACGTCGGTACCGGGCTTTCTGGGCCCGGACTTGCTCGGGATGGGCGGCTCTCCAGGCTCGGACCTGCCCGCATTTTTTGACAGGGTCCGTGATCGGCATGATGACTCACAATGGCGTCCGCCCGCACGGTCCCCCTTTAACACGCCCTCCTTCCACCAATCGAAAGCCGTCTTTGGGTCCACGTGACCTAGAGGGGCCTCTTGGGGGATACCCCCCTATCCCCCCTCCAGAGGGGTTTTTTAAGGCTCTGATTGGTTTGCTCGGGGCGGGTCACCTGTCGGTCCAAGGGGTTATAAAGCCAGATCTCCTCGCGAGTCCGAGTCATTCTCTGCTCACTCGTCCGCCTGGTGAGCCTCCAGCATGTCTGAGCCCGGCCCCAGTGGACTCACTCTCCAAGAGCAACGGGCTCTCTTGCAGCAGCAACGACAGGGCAGGACGTCTCGAACCCTGCGTGGCCCGTGGAGTGGGACGACGGCATCCCCGACGACGCCTTGCTCGAGGTCGACGAGACCCCAGCCCGGCCCTCTCAACGGGGACGAGGGTTCGACATCCAACTCGCCCCTTTACGGCATCGGGAGAACCGAAGGTACGGCGTGACCCGTGACATCTTCCGGGTCCGCTGGACGGCGCCCGAGGATCCCGAGGCCTCTCTGCATCCCCGTCAAGTGCAACACGAGTTGCTGGAAGCATTGGTGGAGGGCGTGAACCGGCACGTGCAGGAGTTCGACCCCCTGGATTTCTAGCAAATCTATATGGGGTCCGATCGTTTGAACCGGAATTTCACCAGCCATCGCGTCCGGGTCCGTGACTGGCGTGCGTCCGAGGCGCCGGCCCTAGGCTTGTTGGAGCATCTCCAGAACGTGCTCAACTCCAACGAGAATTTCGAGCCGGACGACACGTTCGTATTGGACGTCACGCGGATCCGGGACCCTCGAGGGCGTGGTAAACGGAAACTGGGGTCCCTGGACTTTGACCGTCTCCTGGCCAAGAAACGCTGTGTCCTCCGCATCCAGAACGACGACGATCTGTGCTGTGCGCGGGCGCTCGTCACCGCCAAAGCCCGCCACGAACAAGACCGGAGCGTGGACGCCTTCCGCGAATACGAGAACCTACGTCGGGGTCGGCCCGTCCAAGAACGCAGGGCCCGGGAACTGCACGAAGCGGCCCGCGTCCCCCTCGGCCCTTGCGGTCTCGAAGAGATACGGCTCTTCGAAATCGCCTTGGCCCCGTACCAAGTGGTGGTGGTCTCGGCGGATCACGGTAACAGCATCGTCCACAAAGGCCCCGACTACGACCAACAGCTCGTCCTGTTGATGCACGACGGGCATTTCGACGTGCTCACGTCTTTGCCGGCCTACTTCGCCCAGAGCTATTTTTGCCTCCGGTGCGAGAAAAGCTTCCAGACGGACGATTTCCGCCATCACCGTTGCCCGGGGCAAAAATGTTTCTGCTGTCACCAGAGCACTTGCGAGGCGTTCAAGCAGCGCGGGGGTGCCTCCGCCGAAACCCCTTGTCAAAGTTGCGGGCGACGGTTCTTCGGGGCGACCTGTCACCTCAACCATCTCCTCTACAACGACCAGGGGGAAGCGACCCAACCTTCGCAACGGGACAGCGTCTGCGAGACGTACCGCAAATGTCCGGACTGCGGGCGTGCCTTGAGTGGACGACGGGAAGTCCAGAAGCATCTCTGCGGCCATCAACCCTGCCCCTGTTGCGGTCAGGTGCTGAACTTGTGGCAGCACAAGTGCTACATCCAGCCGGTGGCGGAGCCCAAGAAGAAGAAGCGTCGACGTCGTCGGGCCGATGCGGCGGCCTTTCTGGCAGCCAACGCCCGGAACGACGACGACGAGGAGGGGGCCGACGACGATCCACCCCCGTCGCCTCCGGCCTTCGTGTTCTTCGACATCGAGGCCCGTCAAGACGAGGGACAGCACGTGGCCAACCTCCTCTGCGCCGAGACCAGCCTCAACGACCGGCAACACACGTTTCCAGGCGAATCGTGCGTGCGCGATTTCCTGGCCTGGTTGTTTCGCCTCGTGGACCTGGACGTGGAGGACGACACCCGCCCGTGGATCGTGGTGGCGCACAATTTCCAGAGCTACGACGGGTACATGATCGTCGAGGAACTGTACGCCCAACACTGTGCCCCGCAACAGATCGTCAATGGCGCCAAACTCCTCAGTCTCAGCCTCCCGGGGACCCGCATCAAGTTCATCGACTCGTTGAACTTTTTCCCCATGCGGTTGGATGCCTTTCCGAAAACCTTCGGGTTGACGGAATTAAAGAAAGGCTTCTTCCCGCATTTCTTCAACCGGCGGGAAAACCAACGTTACGCGGGCTACATGCCCCCCGAGGCGAGTTACGATCCGGACGGGATGCCCACGGCACGACGCACCGAGTTCCGTACGTGGTACGCCCAGCAAGTGGCCGATCGGTACGTGTTCGATTTCGAGCACGAACTGTTGGCCTATTGCCGCTCGGACGTGCGGTTGCTGAAAGAGGGGTGCATGAAATTCATGCGGGATTTCGAGTCCGTCTGCGGATTCAATCCCATGGAACATTGTATCACGCTCCCCTCCGCCTGCAGTGTGGCCTACCGGCGCAATTGGATGCCCAAAGATACCATCACCGTCGAACCTCTCCACGGGTGGGCACCTCCCCACGGCAACCAGTCCCGTCAAGCTCTGGAATGGCTCCACTGGCTCCAACACGACCGGCCGGCCCTGCTCCACGCCGACCACGACGGAGAACAGACCTTCCAGGTCGGGCAGCATCGGTACCGCGTCGACGGCTACGATCCGACCGACGACCACATCTTCGAGTTCCTCGGGTGTTTCTGGCACGGCTGTGCCCGCTGCTTCCCCAACCGCATGCAACGTCACGCCCAACTGGACCATGCGTCGGCCCACGAAGTCCACGAACGCACCAGTCAGCGGCTTCAAGCCTTGCGTGACACAGGGCGGACCGTCACCGTCCTCTGGGGTTGCGAATGGGAAGCCCAGAAGAAAGCCGACCCGGACCTCCGTGCTTTCGTCGAGCGGTTGGAAGACACGAGCCCCCTGGATCCACGCAATGCTTTCTTCGGAGGGCGGACCGAAGCCATCCAGCTCTTGCGGGAGACGGAAGGGGACGAACAGATCCATTACGACGATTTCTGTTCGCTCTACCCCTCCGTCAACAAGTACAGCCGCTACCCGGTGGGACACCCCGAGATCCAGCGGAACCCGGACACGCCCACCGAACAGGCTCGGGTGGACTTGCTTCGTCGCACTTTTGGCATGATCAAATGCAAGGTCCTGCCGCCCCGTCACCTCTACCATCCCATCTTGCCCTGCCGGGCCCACGGGAAACTGACCTTCGCCTTGTGCCGGACCTGCGTCGAGACGGAGATGCCCAAACCTCTGGTGGAACGGTCGTTCGCCTTTGATCACTCGGACGAGGCTCGTGCTTTCGTCGGGACGTGGTGTACGCCCGAAGTGCAGGTGGCGGTGGAGCACGGGTACCGTTTGCTCTACGTCTACGAGGTGTACCATTTCCCCCAGACTTCCACCACCCTCTTCAGGCCTTACGTCGACACGTTCCTGAAGATCAAGCAGGAAGCGTCCGGTTGGCCTGGCGACGTGGGGGACGACGAGACGCAACGTCAAGCGTACCTGGCCCGGTACCGAGAGCACGAAGGCATCACCCTCGAGTACGCCAAGATCCAAAAGAACCCGGGTCTCCGGTCTTTGGCCAAGGGGATGTTGAATTCGTTCTGGGGCAAGTTCGGGCAACAACCCAACAAGACCCAAGTGACCACCTGCAAGACGCCCGAACAATTCTTCGCCCTCTTCTTGAACGACGCCCAGGTCATTCACCGCCTCGAATTCGCCGGCACAGAGATGATCGACGTGTACCATTCTCACACGTTCGACACCGTCCCCGTGCAGACGAACACCAACATCTTCGTGGCGGCTTTCACCACCTGTTGGGCCCGTCTCAAGTTGTACCGGGAATGTCTCCACCCCTTGCAGGAGCGGGCGCTGTACATGGACACGGACTCGGTCATCTACGTGTGCTCCGAGTCTTGGCAGGAACCTCCGTTGCCCCGGGGAGATTACTTGGGCGACCTGACCAACGAGTTGGACGCGGGGGACTGGATCCAAGATTTTGTGTCGGCGGGGGCCAAGAATTACGGGTACGCAACGCACCGAGGCAAGACGACCAGCAAAGTCCGAGGGTTCAGTCACAACCGACGCACCGAGGACGTCGTGAATTTCGATTCCATGAAGACCTTGGTGACGGGTGAACTGATCGACCCTCGAGACGCTCCGCGCACCCTCGTGACCCACAACCCCCACAAGATCATCCGGGACAGTGTCCGGAAGGTCCTCTTGTCCGTGCCCCAGGACAAGAAGTACAAACTGGTCTACGACAAGCGCGTCCCAGACCCAGACAGTACCAAGACCTTCCCTTATGGTTACCGTTTCCCCAAGGACCCCCTGGACGAGGCCGACCTCGACAACGTCCATCTCCTCCGTGGGCTGCTGTTGGACACCGACGACGACGACGATTTTGTGTAAAAATTCGTTTTGGGGTGTCGGAGGGGACCTGGGTCGGCACCGAGGGGCTGGGTCGGTCAGTGACGGTCGGCGTCATAGCCTGCACTGTCGTGACGGACACCTTCTCGGCGACCACAAGGTTTTCTCTCGCCCCACCTTTCTTTGTACATTGTTTTTCCAAACTTGGGACGGGAGCGTCCCTCGGACCTCCCCCACGTTCCCGCTTGTCCAACTAGGTTTCTAGATGGAAGTCAAGACGCTGTCTTGAGGGACGAGGGTTCACTCGGAGCCCTCCCACGTTCCCACTTGTACATAGGTTGTCGTTTTTTTAAAATTCGTTTTTATTCATTGAAAAAATGTGTTTTATTTCC
>BLFK01000266.1:70805-76753 GCA_014634185.1 Astreopora myriophthalma
ATTTAGTCATTTCACGTCGTTGTTTAGGAGATGACGGCAAAGAAATGTACCAAAATGTAAAACGCACGTGCACAGCTTGCACAGGCATTGTTTTTACTCACTAAACCCATTGTTCTGTCGTCGGCGTCGTCGTTTCGTAAGCTCCTTTGTGTTTAAGACGCTTCTTCTTTGCTGTGGCATATAAGCTGCCCTAATTTCCATTTTGATAACGTCCCACAAAAGAATCTCGTTTACTTCGCTCTGACCTTCACAATCCTTTGAGACATCGACATTAGTCTTTACGGAGATTCGTACAATTCAGTCGCAACCTGGTAATATTTCGGCTTCTGTAAAACTCGCAGCATCAGGATTAAAAGCGCGCCAAATAAACTATTCTTTGATAATCTCAATCTCGTTCCCAGAGCCCGCTTTTCTTTTGTTCAACACCAAGAACACGGACTCTGGGCACAGCCAATCGATGCGCAGTCGCAGCGAAGGTCCATTTTTCTAACCCGCGTCTATTGTTTCAAGGTTCTTAGTCTGCGTAGATGAGCCGAAAGTCCGTGATTTGCGGACTTCCTGCTTTGCTGTGGCCAGAGCTCTCGATCCGTGGCGCTGGCCAAAAGGATCGCGGCTCTGGTAACGAGAATGTGATAATCTCTACTTCAATAATTTACCTGGTTTGCATTCGTATCTAACTTTGATAGCAAACGAAAATTATAGGCGATCGAGGCAGGGTTTTTATTCGTCTTGTTGTTCGTTTTATCGTATAACTGGATCTTCCGTCCCGGGAAGACGTTCTAATTTGACATATTGTCATATAGTATGACACTTTTGTTGTGTATCTGATGCAAGAAAACTCGAATGAATGCAGGAAAGAGCATTGCGAACAGTATTTGCTGTTAGGACTGTCACATACGAAGAACTTTTGTATAAGGCCAACCTTCCTAGTCTTGCAAACAGAAGGTTACAAGATATCTCGATTTTAATGTATAAAGTTAAATATTCATTAGTTCTGCAACATATTTGTGTTGAAGCATATTTTATAATATTTTAAAAGTATATTTTCATGACCGTTTTATTGTATGCAAATTATTTTAATGCACGGTGCTTAAGAACTTAGAAAGGAAGCTGAAACGTGCAAACCAAATTAAGGGTCGCAAACAACCTCGTCTCTCGCAGTTAATTTAAATAACGTTCCCACGAGATAATGCATTAGGCGAAAGCCGAATTTCCGCCAATGAGAGTCGGTTGCCGGCAGAGAGAGAGAGTTGGCTGCCGGCGACGGCAGAGTGTTGAAGTTCCATGCCAAAATAAAGAAGTCAAAACGCTAAGGCTGCGTCTTCAAAATCTGTCCCGTAACATTTGTAACATTTTTCATGAACAGGATAAGTGTTATAACTTACGAAGCTATTTTCCTATTCCACGATATGGCACAGTTAAAAACGGCAACCATAGTATCAGATTTCTAGGCCCCTATCTTTGGGGCAAAATTAACCAAGACATACGCAGTACGACTACTCTTAAAGCGTTTGTGGGAACTGTACGTAATCTTGATGTGCCAAGCCTGCTGGATGGTGCGTGCAATTGCTGCGCCTGTATATGATGGTTTTTTTTATTATTATTATTATTTAATTGTTATGGACTATTTTTTTATCGTATGTGTATCTATGTTTTAAACAGCACGTAGATTTTACGATTTTATTTAGTGTCCCCAATTAGCTTTCCTAGCTAAAGACTTTGACACTTGAATAAAGTTCATCAATCAATCAAGAACGAGGCATGTTCGTGTTTTCTTGTTTTAGAGGGTCTTCACTTAATGGAATTACATGATGAAACAACTGGCTAGTTAGTTCACTGGCTTCCACTCCACAGCACAGTTTGTAATTTTCAATGTCCTTAACAAGACTACATATCGAAATGTTCCTCATCGAACGCCGGTGCTCAAGATACAGGGGCTGGTCCTCTGGCAGAAAACAACCGGACGCTTTCAGAGTGTATCCCAGGCTGTCATCAATCATTATCTCTACTTCTGGTAGGAGAAAAGGTTCCGCAACCTTTTTTATAACAAGTCTGCCTGGAAATGTTTTAAGTTTCCACTTCTTGAGGCTTTTCAGCCCTTGAGCTCGCTGGCACAATTCGCTGAAGGACTTGTAGCAATAATTGGGTTGTTGCTTGTGGTCCTCCACTACTGATCGACCCGGTCTTGGCGTAGGCTTCACAGTGTCTTGGCTTCTTTTTGGCATGTTGAGTTTTAGAATAGCGCCAAATCTTGGTTTCTTTTTCGTCATTTTTTTCTGAGTGAACTGAAAATTAAAATAAGAAATAAAGACTTACGATCACAGAAAACAGTATTGAAACAATAAGGGATGTTTGAGTTGAAAAAACAAGTATTTACTAGTGGCAAAATATAGAAACTTCGATAGATCAATCCAAATTCACATGCACGTAAACACAGGTCATCATAACAACCAAGAGAAGATAATGGGACAGAGAGGGAGTCTTATGGCGTTTGCCGGGATATGTGAATAACACTAAAGTTATTTATGGACACCGGAAGTCGGTTTGCAGAGAAGTCCGCAAACCTTAATTCTGACTTATTTAAAATTGTAAAATCATCAAATGGTTCAAATTTATGCTTATTGAAGCAGAAATGTGGTATACGATCCAAAACATACCGCATTAAAGGCACGAGAGCCATAAATCAGTTTTTGCGGACGTCTCGGGAAACAGACTTTGTCACTAAAAATAACTTTACTGGAATTCACATATCCCAAAGGCTAGTCCGGGTGTTTCCCTCTCTGTCCCATTATCTTCTCTTGTAACAACTTTACTTACATATCTCGATATCTGTGGGGTCGAAATGTCTCTCGCAGGTAAACACCTTGTCGCCTTCGATCCTTTTACGGAATTCTTGATCGATCTCGCGCGTTCTGGTATTTCTTTCAAGCACTCGTCCCGTCATTTTTTACGAGCGTCATCCTTCGCCCCTGGTAACTTCCAAATGCCAATTCCTTTTGTTCTTCTACAGCTTCCACAGCCAAACACAGTGCAGTTGTCACCCGGCATGTCGATAAATAATTACTTAAACTTTAACACTAGAGAAATCGAATGTAATTAGAAATCAAAATCTGTCTGAAAACAACCGTCAAAGCACCATAACTTCACGAGATTCCGCACGCCATATTGAATTGAAGTGTGCACGGTCACGATCACGTGACTAATGAAAAAGGACAGCAAAGAGATCGTTCAACTAACGAAATGATCCTCACACTTGCTGGACAATTTAAGCAATTGTCTCATATGCACTTGAAAAATTCAAGTGACTCCAACGGGATTCGAACCCACGACCTCTGCGATGCCGGTGCAGTGCTCTTACCAACTGAGCTATGAAGCCACACAGTTGAGAGCTAGTCAATTTATTGGGCTCATGTGTGCTTTCCCGTGAAAGGAATGAATGAATGAAATGATTATGAAGTGCGTGTTTCACGTAGTCATACACTGCGTATTCCAACGACCACCACATATCGTATAATCAATCACTTGATGTTTATTGACACTAAAATTTGTAGCAACTGAAGCAATTATATTATTCGATCTGAAACAGAGCAATACAATTCGTCGTTACGCAACTTACTTATAATCTCTAGAACAATGATTTCACTGAAAAATACCTCAATTAGAAACTCTAATTTCACAATCATGCTTTACTCACTTCTGTGGCGGGTCGTAGCTTAAAACGGGTTAGCCTTAAACTGGTTAGCTTGAATCTCTTGTACTGGTGAGCAATACCGGTTAGCAAAATACTTCTGATTGAAACCCGACAATGTGTAAAACAGCATAAAATCTGGTAATCTCAAAATGGCAATCAGTGTCCTTAATCTTTAACTAAATCAATGTTTGTAATCATGAGTTTATTTCCGGTTCTGTTAACGAAACAGTGCGGTTTAGAAATCAACTAACGAAATGATCCTCACACTTGCCGGACAATTTAAGCAATTGTCTCATATGCACTTGAGCAGGTCAATTTATTGGGCTCATGTGTGCTTTCCCGTGAAAGGAATGAAGTTCACCGGCTTTCATAACCAGTCTTCTCTACTAACTATGGAACGAGGCATGTTGTGTTTTCTTCTTTTGCCACCTTTCCTTTCCCAAGCGTGTATGTGGTTTTATAGAAAACGAACATTCTCTCCCGGACACACGCTCTAAGAACGAGGCATCTTCGTGTTATGTTGTTATATTTTACAGTGGCCCAGAATTGCGTTTCTCGGCCTCACTTCTAGTGAGACAGATCGACTTTTAAAAACACGAGTCGACTCGATTCGAGTCGAATCGAGTCGAATCGTCAACATGTTGTAAGCCCCCATGTGCATTTATTAACGATGTCACTTCCGGTTCTTGTGACCCCACTTCCGATGAGACGAGTCGACTTCTAAAAGCACGAGTCGCATCGATTCGAGTCGAATCGTCAACATGTTGTAAGCCCCCTGGCGCATTTATGGAGGATCTCACTTCCGGCTCTTGCACCTGACTTCCTGTGAGTCAGATCGACTTTTAAGAATACGAGTCGAGCCGATTCGAGTCGAATGGAGTCGATTCGATTCGAATGGAGTCGATTCGAGTCGAATGGAGTCGATTCGAGTCGAGTCGTCAAATTGGTGGGAGCTGCCTTGCCCATTTACGGCCTCACTTCCGGTTCTAATCGACTTCGGGTGTAATGGACATGGGCGGCTTCCAGGTGGTCTGGTCGAGCCAGCTATTTTTGTCCAATGGCAAGTGCTTTCATGCAATAAATGATGGCCGAGTTAGTGTCTTACGACTAATTCGACCTACTGGCCTCATTTTAGATCAGAAATTCTTATTAATTTTGCACATAATAGAGAGGCTAGTACGGCTTATTAGCATCATGAAACAAAGGGTATTTTGCTTAGAGGCCATTATTAAAGTGCTACTATGATCAAATTTTTATCCCTTGAATTTTTGGGTCAGTACGCAGCTATTACAACAGCCCACGCGATTGGCTCAGAAAACAATGGAAGCATTCAAAGAAACAACAGAAACAATGAATCCTAACCCTAAAAACAATAGAGCTGCGTCCTAACCAGATCAAATGAAATTAGAGGTTGTAAACAGCTGCGTGGTATCTGGAATTTGTAGGTTTATCACATAGAATTCCAGGAAAGATTAAAAATGCCGATTAGCGTTTGGAAATAACTGCATTGGTTCCGGAGATATTTAAGTTTGGAAAATGAATAAAATATGCAAACAAGAGAACTGATGACGTCATTCACTCAGTATATCATCAAGTGTATAAATAGAGCTATCTCGGTCAATTTGAAGAAGAGACCATTGAAACTTGGTAGGCTAATAGTTATACAGGCAACACACCTAAGGTTATAAAAAATTTGGTTCCCATGGTAACTCACTCTTTTCCAGTCCCCTCCAACCTGATTTCATATTTTTAGTGGTATCTATCGGTACAATTGTACCGATAGCGGAAATGGGCATAGAAAATTTGCTTTACATCCGGTTGCCTTAAAACTCCACAGAAAGGAAGTCTAGATAATTGGCCAATCAGAAGCCAAGTTTTAACGGGATCTGTCAATAGAAGCCTACGTCACAGTCACTTCCGGTCACATCTTTTGAATGCACGCGCTCGGCCGCCAGTAGTTTCCCGTCGGCGAAAACTAAAAATCGCTTGGAAAAGGTTTTAAAGGTCTAATTTAGCCAGAAAAGTATGGGGTGCCATTACCGCCAAAATTCAGCCTCTGTTATTTCTGTAAATGGTGCCTCTAATTTTGTAAATGGTGCCTCTAATTTTGAAAATGGTGCCTCTGTTTTTGTAAATGGTGCCTCTAATTTTGTAAATGGTGCCTCTAATTTTGAAAATGGTGCATCTAATTTTGAAAATGGTGCCTCTGTTTTTGTAAATGGTGCCTCTAATTTTGTAAATGGTGCCTCTAATTTTG
>BLFK01000266.1:88838-101182 GCA_014634185.1 Astreopora myriophthalma
CATAAGCCCCTTTATCTGTACTCGATGACATACAATCGTTGGTTCGAGTACGATCACGCTCAGGGTGTGTTTGTACCCTGCCTCGAGTCCATTGTGTCACTGACTGGCAAGGTGTGCGCTATCATTGGAACGCGAAAAATGGAAGCCCACACCATCCCGTGGCAGAGTTTGCAGAACATGTTTGAATCACCATAGACGCATGAGGATAGAGCAAGATGACAAGGAACAAAGGTCAAACAACAACAACAACAACAACAACAAAAAGCACCAATCAAAATTGTATCTTGAGAGTTGTATGCTCTGTGTGTGTGTGATTGGATGGTTTCATTCAACCAATCAGATTCCGCAAATCTAGATATAAAGACCAGGAAGATCCGGCGGTTTGTGAAAGCATAGTTGGCAACAACATGATCGGAAGACAGAACATAAACGAGACACTGACTCGAGAGGAAGCACTCTGGAAAATGTGGTCAATTCGTTCTCAACACTTTGAAGCTGGCAAGGTTTTGAAAGACAAAGTAAAAGAATTAAACGATATTGACGCAAGCCTGAAAGACAACGAGATCGACCACTCAACGGAACGAAAACTTGAGCGGCGATGATTGCATGTGGAGAAATCTATCATCAGGAATACAAAGTTGTGGGTGAGCATCCAACAGGCCGCGGAGGCTACACGAGAACGCCTACAAGAGGAAGTAGTAGTGATTAAGGATATGGACAATCGCGAGTTTGAACTACAAGACCAACTGACCACTGCGCAACGTTTGGCGCGCGATTACGAAGGGCTGTACGAAGCCAAATGCAAGGAAGTGAATGTGTGGCAAACTCGGTTGAGTCAAGTGTTGGATGGGATATTGTGCGAACTGTGTATCGAAGAGAAGGATGCCGTGTATGAAGAAGGCACCTGTGAAGAAATCTCTTTTTTGGAAACCGTCCAATTGTAATATGGGTCATTGTAAATTCGTGCGTTCCATTTTACAAGATAAATAAAATACTGTATGTAAAACTGTGAAGTGGTCAGTGTCATGAAACCCTCGCCGAAAGCGTATGAGTCCCCCAGCGAGCCGGGTAGTTTGGGTGGGGTGCAAGCATTTGCCAAAGCACATGGCTTAAAACCCAAAGATGCCCAAAAGGTCTTGCAAGGGGTGTTGAGCTATACTTTGCATCGCCCCCGCCGGAAACATTTTCCCACGCTCCCCGTCCTCGTGTTCAACACTGATGAACATTGGGTGGCAGATTTGATTGAATTACAAGGGTTGGCACGTCAGAACAAAGGGACCCGGTACGCCTTAACGGTAGTGGATGTATTGTCCAAATATGCCTGGGTGGAACCCTTGAAGAACAAGACGGGGGTAGCTGTCGCACAGGCTATGCAAACCATCTTGAAATGAGCGGGACGGAAACCGCAAAAGTTGCAGACGGATGCGGGCAAAGAATTTTACAATGGGACGTTCAAGGCTTTGATGAAAACGCACGGTATTCATCATTTTAGCACGCGCATAAACGAAAGCCGCTGTGGCCGAACGATTCAATCGTACATTGAAAGAGAAACTGTATCGGTACTTGACAGCCAAGAACACGCGGACATACTTACAGGCCTTGCGGAGTATCGTGCGGGGATACAACGCCACAGTGCATCGGAGCATTGGCGTAGCTCCAAAAGACGTGACGCAAGCTAACGAAGCCCAAGTATGGCACCGTCTGTACGACAAACGATTCATAGCTGGGAAAAAGAACAAACAGACGCTTTTGGTAAAAGGGACACGGGTGCGTTTGAACAAGAAACATCGCACGTTTCAAAAAGGGTATTTACCTGGGTGGACAGAAGAGGTGTTTGTGATCAGTCGTGCAGTGCCAGGGGTGGTACCCACCTACAAAGTACAAGAATGGGATGGAACGCCTGTGGAAGGCACATTTTACCCGCAAGATTTGCAACCGGTGACCGTGCCAGATGACGGGCTCTTTCGTATCGAGAAGATTTTACAGCGCAAAGGAAAGCAGGTCAAAGTGCGTTGGCAGGGCTGGTCGGATAAATACGACAGTTGGATCGTGGCGAAGGCCATTCGCAAGTGGAAAGGGTGAGAGAACCATGGGTGATTTCTATGTGACCTTACCGAGTGACCCCTCACCGGAATATCCAGACAACACGCCATCGAGTTTTAAAGTGCGATTGCCTCAACGACTGACACTACCCGGGCAGGGTTGGCGAGTGGCCTTGAGCAGCGTGTCAGTACCTGACACACGTGCCAACCTGTACAATTTGGTACCCAAGAACGAATTTCTGATTTACTCGACGTTGGAGACCCTTGGAGGTAAATCGGGCATACAAGTTAACATGGATGACGTTGATCATCTTGAGTGGGTGGTGGACGGAGAAAGTTTCATGAGAGCATGTGTTGCTGTTCTCACCCATAAGCGGACGAGGAATCCCTGGCAAGGGAGCAAGTTTGTGGATGACAAGGGCAAACGTCTGTACGTAACGTTTCGCTGGATTCAACGAGGAAATGAACAAGACCTGCTTATTGACAATACAAAGATCAAACTCGATGGGGTCGGCAACACCCCAGAAATTTGGATTAATGGTACCTTAGCCATCAAGATGGGATGGCTGACGGAAACATGGGAACTCGGCCCCAACCTGTCTCGGGACTACATCGATGACAATGTGCCAGATCTGACGAGTTCTCCAAAGTACCGCGACTTACAGGAGGAAGATGAAACTGGCGTGTTCTGGACTAAGGAAAAGAATTGTCTGCGATTAAGCATGAGTTGTAACTGGCGTTTCACAAACTTGAACCATGCCTTTCGATTGGTGGTGGGGGAACCTTCGCGCACACTGCAGGTGTACAGTAATGTGGCACAGAGCACCATCGTAGGAGGGGTGAAGACGGATTTATTGCGTGAAGTCTGGTATGAAAGACGAGGTAGAGGTGTGGCATATTTCGAACCCATGCACAAACAATTTCACCCCGTACGGCAAAACACCTACGAGACGATGGAAGTGGAAGTAGCAGAAACAAACGGTGTGCTGGTAGCGTTTCCTAAGGACAAGGGTAACCGAACCTTGATCACCCTGCATTTCATCCAGGATAAATAGAGCAGCACTTAACCACCCCCTACAGTACGCTACGAGTTAAGATGCGGGGCGGAAGTCTTACACGATACGCACCCCCACAAGTGGGAGACGGATTATGGAAAACTCTATGGGAGATAGGGGCTCCTGCCGTGGCAGAAGGTCTGCAGACTCTGGCGCAAGGTCAAGGGCTTGATGCAGCAGCGGGCACCGTTTTGCGTGCTGGAGTCAGCAGGATGAAACGTAAAGCCAGTAATTCCGCTAGGTCTACGGTGGAAAAAGCAGCCAAACGTGTCAAGACTGGTATCAAGTCGAGGGTACGTCAAACAACCAATCGTGTGCGGGATATTTTAAGCGTGTGACGTGGACCAATCAAAAACAAAAAAGAAGACCTGGACCAATGAACGCAAAGAAAAAGCTTTATAAAAAGGCGGCCTAACTCGCCAACAGTCAGAACTCATCTCATGTGTAGAGCGCAAACACCTCCACCAAGAGTACATCCAACCATGCCTATCGAGAAAGATGTCTCCCTGCCAGAGTTAAAGAGGTTGAATGCTCAGGAGGGTGCGTCCTTGACCGACTGTGTGCACTTAAGTAGCAAGAACGAAACAGTCGAGAAAACCAACCTGGAACAAGATAAAGCTGTCATCGAAGAAACACCTTTGCCTGAGACCAAAGATGACATGGATGAAGTCACACAAGTGTCCAAACGGAAAACCCTGGCACCTCAGAGGAAGAAACCCGTTCCTGCTCCAAAACGGAGGCGCCTTGTGCCTCGGAAGTTGGAAGCGGACTTTTTGCCATCCGGTATTTTTGTTACACCCACTAGCCTGCGAGAAGAAAGAGAAGAAGAAGAGCGGTGCGAACTCATTGCCCGCATAGCCCTGGCTAAACTGAAAGAGATGTTGAAAGATGAACAGAAAGCAGAAAAGAAACTGAAAAGACTGACCCAACGCATGATGGAACGACGTCAGAAACAGCTGCAGAAAGAAGAAGAGTCTGATTCGGACCAAGACAGTGTAGTTGTCATGGTTTCATCATTTCCTCTTGTATAAATTTGTTTGAATAAAGCTTGTTACCTTCAAATGATACGATGTGGTCTCTGTGTGTGTTCTTGTTTGATACTTGGCAATGTTGGCGATGGACCCACGAGGTGAGAATACTGCGCTCTCACTGCCCCATAGAGATCTTAGACGCTATCGAGCAATGGCCCTCCGAGGAAACTGCCCCACAGGACTTGTGGGTCAGTCTGTTTCCTATCAATGTAGGGCGCGTGGTCGTGTTCTTGCTATGGCTAAGTCAGTGGCCTTCCCCCCACCGTCAGTGGGCCTATATATCAAGTCGTTCCCCTTTGCAATTGATCTCAGATACACTAGGCCACGAACAGGTACAGCTGACCAGTCATGCCGCGAGTGGTTGTCCGATCCATCCCTAGACGCGAAAGGCGATTGCGTGGATGGGGGCAACGCGGAGGGTGGATTTCCAGTTCCTTATCACCACCCCCGGGGTACGAACTCTTCCACCCGCGGACAATACAGATAAAACGGCGACCACACCGGCGATCCACCCACAGACGACGTTAACCTTCACCATGAGCAAGTCGTTGAATTTCTGGGCATTGCCAGCCCAAGACTTGGCTATTCAAGGGTCACGGTGGGTAGGTTACTCACCTCTCAACAACAGCAGCATTACGCCCCTGGAATTCACTATTTCCGAATTGGAGGATTTTGTGGATTTGAATCAGAGTTATTTGACTTGGGACATGAGACTGCCCACCGATGCCACCCACCCAGGTTTGTTCGTCGACGGACAAGCCACAGCCGCGGGTGCCAACCAATCGGGGGATGATTACACCAAATATGTGTACCTGGTGAATAATGTGGCCCACACCATGATCCGACAGTTTGACATGCGGCTAAATGGAACGTTGATGACCAAACAGACGGGCATGTATGCCTACCGGGCCTTTGGTGAGACCTTATTGAATTTCACCCCAGCTGAGGGTGAGACCTTACTCGCTCCACAAGGTTGGGTGAATTATTTGAACGTGAATGCATCGCTGACAGCCACCAATGCAGCCGAAGACGATCGACCTGCCCATGCCGGCGCGTTTGCAACAGGACAAACCAATCCCTTGAAAGTGTTAACGGCCCGATTTTTGCAGAACGGGTGGGTGCGATTGGTGATGAAACCGCATTTGGAAGCCTTTCACACGGGTCGCGTGTTGGTCCCTGGCGTCGAAATCAAGCTGCGCATCACGTTTAACACCCCCGATTTTTTCTGTTTTGGTACCAAGATGGCTGGCAAGAAATATCCAACCCTAGGCCCGAATGATATCCAAGCCAAGTTTTACCTGTGCCGGCTGACACTGAACCCAACCACTTACACTGCTCTGACTAAACGAAGGCACAATAAAGGCATGTGGGCCAAGTACCCTACCGTGTACATGGATGTGCGTACATTCACGTTTGATGGAGACAGTACTTTGTTTAAGAAGACAGACTTGTTTCAAGGCCGTATACCAGATCGTTTGATGGTGGGGTTATTAGACAGTCGAGCCTACAATGGGAACCTGGATTATTACCCATTTGCCTTCCAAAAGTTTGGTGTGACACGCATTCGTCAAATCATTCGCGGAGAGGAGTATCCCTATGAAACCTTGGAACTGAACCAGAACGATGATAAGAAAGATTGGTGGGGGTATTATCGCTTCCTGCAAGCCAGTGGTGCTTTAGGCAAACATCAAGAAAGCATGCTGACACCTGGAGATTGGGGTTATGGCAAGAATTGCACGCTATTCCTGTTCAATAATGTAGCAGGGGGAGATGCAGATGGTTTGTTACGGAACCCACAACAGCAAGGCGATGTGACCTTGGAGATCACTTTTGGGGCCAATCCAGGGAACAACCTGACCGTGGTGGTCTGGGGTGAATTTGAAAGCGTCATTGATATCAGTGGGACAGGCGTCGTAAATTACGATGTGTGAAAGGAATAAAAGAAAGACCCTTCAAATACAACAGAGGGGTGGCTGTAGCAACATTTCCTGCCGAGCTTTAGAACCAAACAGAACTCATGGAGCTGGTGCCATTAAGTGACCGGCAACTGACAGCCTTGGCGAAACGAGACCCTGTCTTGCGACGTGTATTTTGGGGTGTGTACCCTGAAGATCAATTACCAACCCTCCCTTCTAGAGTTGGGCGAGCTACTGGGAAGGCTTTCATTGTCAACACGGATCCAAAAGGGGAACCTGGGCGGCACTGGCTGGCTTTGTGGACCTTGGGGAATACCTGTGAGATCCTGGACAGTTATGGGTTACCATTGGACACGTACGGAGTACCTCACGTCTTGGCATGGATTTGGCGTTTGAACAGTAGTGCTTGCGGACATTATGCCCTATTGTTTTTACAAGCAAAGTGTCGCGGTCAGAGCATGCACGATTTCCTGAATGAATTTTCTTTGCACGATTTAGTGGCTAATGATCACGAGGCTGGCCATCGCATTCAAGCACAGTTACCTCCCTCCCTAAGAACGGACCTAGTCGATGGGGCTATAGTGAATGAAGAAGATAGTCAAACGTGTTGTTCTAGGCGTGAAGCTATGTATCACTGAAAGATGCGAATAAAACAACATGACGTTTACTTTATGTGCGTTATTTATTTTTTTTTTAAAAAGAGCCCATGTTAATCACCTGTATCATTTGACACCATGCCTTTGAAACGAACACAACGCCGCCGCGCTGCTCCTCGTAAGAGGCGAGTGACAAGACAAAGGCGACGACGATCCAACACCCAGCAAGGGGGCCTCTTTCCCTTACTAGCCTTAGCCCTGCCAGCCTTGGCAGCCGCAGGCAAAGCGGCAGCCTTGGGTGGGGTGAGTGCTGCAGCAGGTTATGGAGTGAAAAAAGCTTTGGATAAAAGACGTTGAACAAGGGGAAATTATCAGTTGGACGATGCCTCGGACACAGTCACGCGTCACAGGCAGTGGTACAGCCTTTTTCCGAACCCCTTGCAGCCTACTGGTGGCTGGCCCCTCAGGGTGTGGCAAGACCACATTCACGCGGGAATTGTTGAAACATGCCTCCATGTTAATGGACCTGCCCCCACCCACCAAACATTATTGTTATGGAGCATGGCAACCCGCGTTCGAGACAATGTACAAAGAGGATAGTGTGCACTTTCATGAGGGCATTCCCAATTTGGACGACTTGGACACATGGTTCGGGCCACCGGGCGGTGGAGTGCTGGTTTTGGACGATTTGATGGATGAAGGGGGTAGAGACAAACGCGTGTTGGACCTATTTACAAAACACTCCCATCATCGGAACATCACCGTGCTGTATTTGTGTCAAGATTTGTTTCCACCGGGACCCTACGCCAAGACCCTCTCCCGCAATGTGCATTACATTGCCTGTTTCAAGAATCCTCGCCATTGCACAGGGTTGCAGCCTTGGTGTGTCAGGCATTTCCAAGCCAAGTCAAGGGTGTGATGGACGTTTTTCGTCGTGCGACGGAACGCACCTTTGGCTATTTAATCTTTGACTTACACCCGGCCTCCTCAGATGACTGCCGTCTTTGGACCGATATTTTACCATCCCAGGGGTACCCACGAGATTTTATTCCTGTCCTAGAGGGATCGAGTTAAGTGGCCATGCCAGCAGGACCGCCCCCGCGTTTACGTAGACAGTTTCCATTCCTGCGGCAATTGGCTAATGAGGCACGCCATTTACAGCGTCAAGACCAGTTACGTCATGCCAATGCCGATCAGATTAATGCCGTCAGCGAAGTGGTCCTGAATGCCTTGAAAGGGCGATTACCCTTATCCCCCTCCACCGTGCGAGCGTGGCGCCCTCACAGGCATACGTTGCGAACTCTGGCCCGTCGCAAAACATCCTTAAAAAGGCGACGCGATTTGTTGTTGCATCAAAAAGGTGCTGGCTTTTCGCGAGGTTTGAACAACGCCTTGGATTGTTGCTGTTATCACCCTTCAACATGATTGAGTTAATATTCCGTCCCACATTCTTCGAAGCCTTCAATGTGAGATCCTTGATAAACCGCTGCAACGCATGGATATGTCAGAAAGCTACAGACATTTGTCAAACACTAAACGAGGCCTTGACTTGCTGTTATCCCATACCATGAGGAGAGTAGCGTTGCGCCGCATGATGCAAGCGCAAGAAGAAGCCAGGGGATGGAAACAGCAAGCTGATAATTTGCAAAGGGATTTACAGTCCTTACTGAAAGAAAAGGATGTCTTATGTCAACGGGTGCAGACCTTGGAACGTGACCTGAGCGTATTACGATATAACTTGATGTGCGACGCCTGTAAGCATTATTGGGACACACTTAACGGCGGAGGAACGTTCGAAGTCGCGTGCCCTGTGTATGAACCCTTACACGCTTCACCACCCCTAAAACGATGAGTGCTTTTCGCGAGTATGTCATGGTTCCCCCAGAAGAGATGGCAAAGTTGACAGATCAATACAAAGGGCGTTTGACCGAGAACATGCGATTGACAAAAGCTGCACGCTTGGCGGCTGAAAAACAGGCGTTGTTAGACTCGAATATGCCCAACGGTTTGAAAGAAGCTCGTGTCAAACAAGTGTCACGCCCGTTACGCAGACTAATCAAAAAGATTCGCGGGGGACCTCCAACAGCGGCCCCACTACCTGAAGGCGACGAGGAAGATGATGAAACGGATGCCATGGTCGAAGGACCTAAGGCCACGCTGGTGCGGAGTTTGTTTAAAAAAGCACGTCGCAAGAAAGGCGTTGCCATAACGCCTAGTAACACACAAGGGACACCACGCCGTCCCCCATTGCCACCCAAACCCAAGCGCGTGCGTTTCCCGACCCCCTCTGTGTCATTGGAGGAGCAAGTGGAGGCCCCACTCCCGTTTGCTGGCGAATTTGGATTATCACCGGGTAGCACCTCGAGAGAAAAAGCCGAGATCATCGTGAAACAAGTCAAACGCCGCCATCGTAAGAAAGCCGCTACAGAAGCAGAACGTTTGAAACCTTTACTGGGGTGGGAAGAATTTGACCAGGGACGCCGAACCCGCCGCAAGCTTGATGGGGAGGACTACTAAGAAACGTAAAAACCCCCCACGCAGATCACTTCGCCGCAAACGCCTACAACACGGAGAAGGGTTGGATGTTCAGAAATGGTTGGGAAAGACTGGGATTGAATTTCATTGGCCGGGATATCAATACATGGGACCTGGGACGCATTTGAAGAAACGGTTGGCGCGTGGGGACCCGGGTATCAATCGCTTGGATAAAATTGCCAAACAACACGACATGGATTATGCCAAAGCCAAGAATTTGCGCGACAAGTGGAAGGCGGATGATAGGATGATTGCAGCCATTACCCGTTTGCCCGGAAAGAAAACCTGGACGGAAGCCATTGTGAAAGGGATCATGCAAGCCAAACGCAAACTCAAATTGTGAAAACATTGTTCTATTGTTTGTTGTGATAGCCTTATGTACAAGCGGGAACGTGTCGAGGGTCCTAGTGACTCCTCGGTCCCTTGTTTTCTTTTTTGAATAAAACTTGAGAAAAAAAAAAGCAGTGGTTGTGTGTCTCTTATAGCCAAAGTTCATTAAAAAAAAATTAATCGTCCCATTGACTGGCTAAAATAGCCGCATGATTCGCCTCCCGGTCAAAACCTTGCTCCACCTCCTCATTCAGCAAATCCGCCAGGGTCTCGATGTTCTCTAGGTCTTCAGCATCCGGGGACTCGTAACCGTATGGGTAGGTCATGGCTGTACGTGGATCTAGCACGCGTTTGTTGAAGACTAAGCGGTAGTCTTTATGAGCAGGCTGGGTGTACAAGGTGTACGCTTTAGCATCGCGGACAATCTTACGAGCTTGGGTGATGCGTTTGGTGCGAGGAGCATCCAAGGGTCGCCGCAGTTCATCTAAAGTGTTTTGGCGCATGACGTCATAATTGAGTTGCGCAGCCCCTTCCACGTTCAGCGAGAACCCTTTCACTTTGCAAGCCGTTTTCCCATCGTTGCACCGGTAGCCATAATTCTTGGGACCACCCGAACAAAACTCCACAATGAACTGGCCAGGCCCCAATTCGTCAGTAAAGTCGCCGAGATGGTCGCCTAACATAGGATCAGGTTGGTTGGGTCGGTGCACATAAATGACCGAGTCAGTGTCAAAGTACAAGACGCGGTCATTCAGCAGTTCCAGAGCCTCATAGAGACGTAGCCTGGCCCAGCAGGTGGTGAAGCAGGCTACAAAGATATTGAGGTTCGGTGACACGTTTTCACAGAGATTTTCATGACGATGGTGGACTTCTATACGGTCTTCATTTAAACAGCTGACGTAACGGACATCGTGTTGGTCCGAATCCATGAACTGGCAAAAGGCTTGAGGGTCAGTGAATACTTTCACTTGCATTTTGTTAACTTGCTGACCAAATTTCCCCCACATGGAGTTCAACATCATCTTGGCCAAAGCACGCTGCCCGGGGTTCTTGGCGACCTTCTGGGACTCTAACTGGATGCCTTCATACTCCTCAAAGTCTCTCACATACTGCTGTTTCTTGTCTTCGGTATCACACCAGCTCGGCCAACCAGAGGCTTCAGTCTTCAACTTGAGCCATGTGTTCACATAGTCTTCAAATAAACCCACTTTGGATTCGGGAAAGTGCCACACTTCGTGAAGACTAAGAATGGTGTAGCCTTTTTCCACAGCTTTTTCCAATTCCGGCGTGCACCACGTGCCCGTCAAAGCACGTTCTCCGTCAGCATGATCGCACCAAACCGCCTTGTCATGGAGGGCTTTTTCAATGTCTTGTTCGACGCAGGCGTGGCACAATGGAAAGGTTAATTTACCGTGGGTGCGGTAAGGCAGTACAGGATGAAACAGACCACGTGGTGGAAGGATAGTGCATTGCGCCAGACCAAAGTACTGGGAGACGTCTGTGGTGGCTGGCTGATACAAGATGGTAGGGTGACCAAGAGGGTAACGGCACTTTTTGTTCACCCAGGGATAGAGGCTGGTATAATCGTAATAGCGGATTTCTTCTCCTTGGCTCACTTTGGCGTCATAGTAGAGGTGAACAGCATTCGTACGACCCCCGAAGAAAGCGTCTCGCGGCTCCAAGGGCTCTTGGATACTGAGTGCTTGGGTGAACTGGGCGACATCAGGGTCACGTGCTTTCAGGGCTTGCCACTCACATTCCCACATAGTGACGACGGTGTAGCCTTGGCAACGGATGTTCTGCAATCGTAACTGTGTACACTCATACACGTCACCCATGCTTCGGCCATCCAAACGGCGATATGTTTCGGTCCGCTGGGGGTAGCAGGTGGGGCAGCCGTGCCAATAACAGCCGAGGAACTCGAACACGGTGTTGGTCTCAGCATCGTACCCGTCGACTGTCCACCGCGTGTCGGGGAGACGGTATTCACCAATGGTTCTGGCATGCTGAATACGTGGACGATACAATGGATGGTGCGTGTTCACAGCCTCTGGGTAGGCATTCACCATGTCATCATGTTGTTGTTGTTCTTCTTGGCTGCAGGCTAGCCAGACTGCTTGACGAAGTTGATGTTCCTGCCATGACAACCATTCTAAGGCAACCAACCGCCAGCCACGCACAGCCAACCAACCGCCAGCCACGCACAGGTTCGGACGCGATGGTATGTTCTTCCATGCGGTTCAGTCTTAGATCTCGGTTGCGGGCCGACGCAATCGTCATCTGTTCGAAGGGGCAAAAAACGGGGTCAACTTCTGGAAATCGCGTTGGAAGGTGAGGCAACCTTCGCGCAACAGTTTCACATCCGAGATACAGTACTCTACCAAATCGCGCTGCATATCAAAGAGAACTCCCTCAGCCACTTGCTCGTCATACCAATGATCAAATTCAAGCTTGCCACCTTTCGGCATGGTTTCAGAGCCATACATTTTCTTGGGTGGCAGCGGTCCAACGTATTTGTCATTCGCCGGGGTGTTGAATAGATGCGGGAAATGCCCTTTCTTAAACTGAGTCGGATCCAATCCGAAGGTCTTGGTAAAGGAGGCGAGAGGCATGGCAAAAAACGACAAAGAGTCAATGAATCGCACGTAACCTCCCAGGTAGGTCAGTTCTAATAACTTTCCCCCTTGACGGATTTGATTCAAGTTTTGTTTCCGACGATGTAAGGCGTCCACCACAAAATAGGAATCGTACCCACGAAAATTATGCGCCAATGCCGTCACGTAGCGTGTTTCTTCTTCAGTCAGGACCTCTAGCCACTCCAGGAAACGATCGATACAAT
>BLFK01000266.1:106919-121919 GCA_014634185.1 Astreopora myriophthalma
ATTTCGTCAGTTGATTTCTAAAACCACACTTCATAATCATTTCTTTCATCCATTCCTTTCACGGGAAAACCCGTATGAGCCCAGCAAATTGACCAGCTCTCAACTGTGTGGCTTCATAGCTCAGTTGGTAAGAGCACTGCACCGGCATCGCAGAGGTCGTGGGTTCGAATCCCGTTGGAGTCACTTGAATTTTTCAAGTGCATATGAGACAATTGCTTAAATTGTCCAGCAAGTGTGAGGATCATTTCGTCAGTTGATTTCTAAAACCACACTTCATAATCATTTCTTTTATCATGTTAATTTAAAACTTTCTCTGTAACAATTCACATTGCCATGGTTCCTTTTGTTTTCACAGCTAATTAGCATTTTGTTTCACACTATATATTCAACTCTGTACTTTGTACTGATGTAACTGAAGATGACAGAAGTTTCTGTCGAAACATGTTTTTAAAAAGTGTCGTGTTGTTTTTGAAAATATCACTATGTACTCCACAAATCTAGCTACTGACCCATGAATATCTTTGCCTCTGCCTAAAAAAATTTGGAAACAATGGTACTTGCCAGAATTAAGAGAGGATGAGGTGAGAGAACATATCGGTATGCCTCCAGGCCCCAGTTGTTCGAAAGGTGGATAACACTATCCACCGGATAAATCACTATCCAGCGAATAAATGCTAATAATAATAATAATAATAATAATAATAATAATCTTTATTCTCTCAATATAAAAATACATATCTTAAGTTACATAATAAAAAAATACGCAAGAAATATACAAAAGATAATCTAAATGTTATTATTGAATAGCATTAGCCAAAGGATGACCTAAATATTATATTTAAAAACTAGCCTATTTACAAATACATTCTTAAACCTATCCGAATTTATTTCAGAATGATGGACAGTTCTGTTTCTAAGATTACATTTTGTCTCTTTCTTCTTCGGAATAATTTTACTCAGCGGGCAATCGGGGTCAACAGAGCGTACCTTGAAGAGCTTTCTATCTACCTTTTCTAAAAGTTCTCGAATGTCCATTCTCTTTGATATGTATTTCCTTTTAAAGCACCTATCTAGGAAATTTTGTATCACCGTGAGATCTGAGTCTACGGCACCATAAACGGACAGACCATAAGTGAAATTCGGTAAAACTAAGGTGCTAAATAGGCGGTCAACTTCGCCTTGGCTGAAACCTTCCTTCCGTAAAGATCTTAATACAAATAGACACTTATTCGCCTTAATCAGGTTAGCACGTACATGTTCGCTGTACTTACAATTCTCCTGAAACATAACACCTAAAATAGGCAGCTCCGTGCATTGCGGAATGTTGTTGACTAGCGCCATGTCCTGACTAAAACCTTTCTTACGAAAAATAAGCTCCTTACATTTCGACGGATTACACATCATGCTATTGTCCTTAGGGCCTCTTCATATGAGCCCGGTCAACCGGGCTGGCTCGGTTTCCGAGATCTCGCCTCGCCACTCTTTCCTTTGTAAAATTTACGATGTGTTCATATGAGAAGCCGGGCTGGCTCGGTTACCGAGATCTCCGTTTTTCCGGCCGAGATCTCGGCAACCGGGATGAGAATTTTGCCATATGAACACTCCACCCCGGGTGACCTGGACGAAACTTTTTTGACAAAATAGCTTCGCTTTCGGATCATAGCGACCAAAATGGCATAATTTTTGACGTGTATGTATTTCCACTTAAAAGCATGCGAATTAGCTTCATTAGGAAAGTTACAAGAGTCCACAAAGCTACGACAGTCGCGAACGATACAAGTTTATGTTTCACCATTTTGGTTTTGTTTCTTGAATTTCATCTCGGTAACCGGGATGAAAATTTCCCATATGAACACGAGACAAAATCCGTCCCGCTTACCGGGCCAGCCCGGTAACCGGGCTCATATGAAGAGGCCCTTAGACCAAGTTAAGAACTGATCCTCTAAATCCGTGCGACAGTGGCCATTACTCCAAACAGGAACAATGAGGGTTGAATCGTCCGCGTATTTAAACAAAGCTGGGTGATTATCTATGCTAATTTCTAGATCGCTGATAAAAATACTAAATAGGTATGGCCCACTCACACTACCCTGAGTAGTGCCCCTATTAACACATTTCCACTGTCCTCGAAAACTATTGTAAATCACGCGCTGTTGACGTTTCTCAAGAAAGCTTGAGTACCAATTGATTATGAATGGATTTAATGGTACCTGGTTAGGCTTAATGGACAAAAGTTCGTGATTAACGCTGTCAAACGCTTTACTGAAATACATGGCAAATAATCGCACGGCTTTGCACTTAGGGTCGTCAAGATAGCTATACGTGATGTACTGCATACTTATGAGCATCTATACAGCTCCCCCCTGTCCTGTAGAGCTCAAGTATTTCTCAACAGTGTCCGGCGCGTGCATGTGATGGTTATACACGCACTTCTCAAACGCGCGCGCAATTACTGGAGTAATGTTGATCCCTCTGTAGTCTGTCTTTCCCTTGGGAACATCAACCTTAGGGAGGGGAGTCACGTGAGCTCTAGCGTGATGCTAGCGAATCCAATTGAATTATCCTTTGGATACTGGTTTATCCAGTGGATAGCGCTATCCACCCTTCAAACAACTGGGGCCTGATGATTATTTCCAATCTATTTTTAAATTTCGCGCCTCGCGTGACGGCTATTGTTAACCTCAGCACCATGACCTCGCGGTTCATATTTCACAAGAATGACCAATCGGAATACCTTCTTTAAATAACTAGTCTCATGACCTCGTACTAAAAACAGATTTTAAAAAAATACCATTTATAGCCTCGTTCCCAGGGCTTTTCTCCGCCGAGGAGGGGGCGGGAGAAAAGCCCTGGCAACGAGGTTGTGTTAGAGGGCCGCGTATTGGGGATACGTTCTTCTACCTCACCCTCTCTTGCGAGAATTAGTTCCCATTTCGAGAGTACATATCGTAGATATCTGCTCACTTACTGTAGTCATCATTAATATAACACTGTAATTGAGCCTGGCAATCATAAAATCGACCTCTGTACCGATACTGTGGCCATTTTGCATCGATTTCTGTACTTGAGACATGACTCGATTCTCAGTGGCTAATTGCAAGTTACCAGTGCGTTAAAATATTTATCCCGGAAATGCATTTGCGCCCTACGCATCCTATAATAGGTATTTGAAACAGAAGAATTCAAAATTTCTCAAAACTATCTGAATAGTTTGTCAGCCTTTGTTACTGTACTTCGCGAGTTCGTGTTACATCCCGGATTGTCAATCAACGTGGGTGATTTACATAATAGAGTGCAAGATTTGCAAATTACAGTACGTAGGAGAGAGCGAGACAGGTTTTAACTTACGACTCAATAATCATAGAAACCACGCAGTTAAGTTACTGGACGACACGCTTTAGTACGTCATTATAAAGAAAAATCATTTGTAATCAAAGGCAGATCAGAGATTCCTGATGAAGGCAGAGGCCAAACCGCGTGGGGTCTGAAATAAAAATGTTCATTTGTAGAAAGAGTATCCTGTATTATGCAAATCAAATTTTATAAGCTGATGGTGACGTGGAAAGGTTAGTAGAGTCACACTACTTTCGTTTCTTTTCCAGTTTAATCAATCACCAACCCGCTAATTTAGACATGTTATCGAGCTATTGTAGGATTTGGACGCCATAAGTGACTGTTCAATGTCGTCTCGTTTCTCTCTACTTTTTTTCCGTTGGTTGTATGCTCGATTATTGGATTATCACGTGTCATGAGGTAAAAAAAGAACAATGTTGGTAGAAATTGTAAACTTTGCTTATGGGGCTTTTTCATAGAAGGAGGAAGATCGTAGAACCAGAAAGATCTTAGAAGGCGGATCATCCTAGCCCCATACTGTTTTCTGTATTCACTTTGAATCGCAAAAACTGAACTTGGCCCCAGCGCTACGGTCTTTCTAGCCATAGAATAACCTCTTGTTGGGAGATAAAAAGATCCAGTGACCATGTAAACTACCTTATCTCGGATAATGCTGGCACTAGGCACAAAAAACAAGCATGGCAGTAACGGGGTGTGCAGCTGTTTTATTGTGCATTTGCTTGAAGGTACTGAACATTAACCCGCCCTTTAGAACCAAAATAGTTATTTCTGCATTTACAAAAAACAAAAATTGTTTCACCTTCTGGGATCTTTCTCTCTCCATGTAAACAGCCAGTAATTCGGCGTACCCTGGTCCCAACCAAAAACGGAGTCGGCGATAGGACACGTTTGATTACGGTATGGTGGAAAAGGCGGGGCCCGGGGTGCCGGGGTGCGGGGTGACGGGGTCTGTAGAAAACACGGGGTGACGGGGTCTGCCGAAAACATGGGGTGACTAAATAAACTAAATAATGAAACTAACGTGTGTGCATTGCTACTCTAAAAAAAAAAAAGAAAGAAAAAAAAGCACTTTAATGGGAACTTAACTGAAATCTAGCAGTAACTTATTGTGTTAGTAAATTGGTTAGAGCGGTTGAAAATACAATATATGCTTATTGGAAAAAGGTTGGCAACATAATACCTATAATAATAATCACTTTATTTAAGTCTCAGGTTATCTAGCCGAGCACGAGTGCTCTACTAATTGGGGAGACTACAAATCAACTGAAATCAGAACAAATCAAATCAAATGTTGGTTTTTGTGGAGAAGGGAAAACCGGAGAACCCGGAGAAAAACCTCTCGAAGCAGAGTAGAGAAACCAACAAACTCAGCCCACATATGACGCCTAGACCGGGAATCGAACCCGGGCCACATTGGTGGAAGGCGAGCGCTCTCACCACTGCGCCAACCCTGCTCCCCCTCGAGAAAATATCTAACAGTAACTAAGGCAAAGATCGATCGTTTGAAAAATACGGTTGAAATAATGAAATAAAATAACGTTACTATTTCAAAATTCTGTTTTCCAATTTCAAACTACAGGGAGTATTTCTATCCTAAAACACCGCTTCAATGGAAACTTAAGGGAAGGTACGTTTTTTATTGGGGGGGTGGGTCGGGGCTTCGGAGGGGAGGGTCCTTAGTAATTTTTTTTACAAATTGGGGAGGGTCAAACCTGTTTTATTCTCAACCGCGGAAGGGCAACAGTTTTTTTTTGGCAAGGAAAAAAATACTCCATGTCGCTTCTATTTTGCATATACAAGCAAAGCTACCAGTCAAGGTTAAGATTAATCGAAATTATTTACAGGTGTCGAAAAATTTATTTATCAAAAAACTATCTTCTCCCAACTAACATAATTGTCTCTCTCGACCCGTGCCCGCTTTCGCCCATATTTTGATGTTTCCGCGCGGGGTTCTGGTATAAAATCAGTCTCCGGTGAGGATTCGTCACTTAAGCTACTAGGGCTTGAACCGACAACTCGATCTACTGCATCACTTTGCGAGGAGATCGACTAGCAATAAAGTTATTTCAGTAGAGTTATGACTTAGAGTTAGAGTTAACAACTGCCAAAATCCTGAATTCGAGAGTCCCAAAACCAGAATGAAACCTAACCTCTAAAAGCCAGTGTTTAGACCTAATGGTAATCACTAACCTTAGATCTAACCCTAAAAATCATGAATTTAGTGAGGGTCTTGTAAGTGTAACTCTAACTCTAGGCCATTACTTTATAAAAATAACTCTATGAATAGCTGTCCCCCTTTGCGAGTCAGTTTCGACCTCGGAAAGTGATGAGGTCACTTACTTGTTGCCTCACATTTCTTAGCGGCAGGCTGCGGAGGTTGTTGACGCTCCATTGAATTGTAGCGGGGCTCCCACGCGCGCGAAGCGCGCGTGGGACAGAGCCCCATACTCATGGAATATGGTCAACCTCTTTTCGTTTGGTTGTCACGTGACTGACCGAGCGTACGTACGTACGTACGTACGCGTCTACAGATTGTACGGGTAGGTTAGGGGAGACTATGAAAAGGAAGGGAGGGGTATCTCAGGCGTGTCTTGGCAAATCCACATCTTTTATATTGGACATTCACATGGTCAATTTACAGCTGTCAAAACGGGATAGCCACTGACCAGTATCACATGACCATATTGTGGGCTCATGTGTGAACTCATCGAGGTGACGTGATTTATTTGGAAGCTGTCCGCTGACCAGTAATTGTTTTACTAGATCGCGGGGTCAAGTCTCGAGTTCTGGTAGCCCGCGTATTTTTGGCGGGAAATTGCGTTGACGACTGAAAAGGAAATTTTCAGTTCATTGTCCTTTTGAGACACAATATTATTACTCTGTTAAAGTTTTACTAAGGATAAACGAAACAATTTCTATTGCTATGTCAAGAAACAATAGCAGAGAAAATATACTTTGCAGAACACAGGGTTCAGCTGAAGAGCAACGGGAAAGAGAGCGGCAGAGAGCAAGAATTAACTGGGGAAGAATGAGCGAAGAAGATCGCCAAAGAAGGCGCGCTCGGGAAAGAGAAAGGAGACGAAATTATAGCGAAGAACGCCGACAAGCAGAAAGCGTCCAGGCTCCAGAAAACAGACAAAATGTTAACGAAGAACGCTGAGAAGCGGAAAGACTCCGTGCTGTGGAAAACAGACAAATTGTTAACCGACCTCGACACTAAACTATAGTCAAAAACGTTTGTGAATTCCTTCGCAATATTTTAGAATGCCTTTACAGTTTAAAGGGAAATGAAAGTACTAAACGGGAGCCCTGCTTTTAGGCTTGGCTAAATCTATATATTACAGCAAGCTGCCAATGTGCGCTTTGATCATTGCGACCTTTCAGCTTTCTTCCCTTTGAAGGTGATCTTGTGATGGGAAAAGTACAAGGACAGCTTGTCCACCCTCAAGGACGACAGCTTATCGGAGTTGTACAGTCCAGCCCGGTCAATGTCATTGTACTCCCGGTTCAGCCGTTCCATTCGCTCCCATTCAGTCTCCTCTTTCTTCTTCTCCTTGCGCATTTTTATTTGGGCAAGGTGCTCAACAGACTCTGCCACAAGCTTTTTGGGGTCAATGTATTTATCTGAAAACTTTCTAATAGCCTCACTGTCGCCACTGACTACTTCACTTTCCTCAAACAATCACCTAATCTGAGCTCGAGGCTGGAAGTCGTCCGGCTCACGTCCATTGGTGGGGGTTGCACTTCAAGAGAGATAATGGAAGGTCGGCAGCTTGCCATAGTCGGGATATGGTCGTTGAGTTGGAAGTGGAGCGCTGGTAGTCTCATCCTTCACAAAATTCACAAAGTTGGCCATTTCGCTCTTGACACGACATTCGCCTATATTCGATATAAAGCTCTCCTTTCTCGCAATGAAGGCTCTCAAATTGTTCTAGCTTGGAAAAATACCCATGCCCAGGAACAGAACTCTTTTGATTGTTGGTGACCCCGAGATACTCTTCCAAGTATTCACGGTTGTAGAAAAACTGATTTTCTGGTCGGTCGACCAAAAATGCTGAAATATACCCCCGTGGCGCTGGGGAGTTTTCAATTCGAAGACACACTTCCTCAGCAACAGCCCACGCTGGTGGTGTTTCTTTTCGTTGGAGCTGTTTCTCCTTTTCGTCCTCTTCCCTCGGACATGCCATGTGTTACTGGTGCGGATAAATTGGCACCTCCAGAATTCAGTTTCGTACTTACAAGTCAGCGAAGGAAGTTTGAAAGACGATCTTTGCTCATACATGCACCAAGGACGTGGGCACAAATGGAAAAAGATGCAAATCCGGGACAGTTGGAAAATTCCACCTTTCCATTGGAGAACAGATTCACAACATGTGGACTTCTTGGGTTGGACTTGGATGGTACAACTACTTTATCACTGGTATGAGAAACCAAGCCGTCAGCTAAAGAAACTGCCTTTGCAACCATTGTTGAAAAAAGGAACTGGGTATCCAATCAATGACTTAACTTAGTATATCTTTCATGACAGGATGTACGCCAATAAGAAGAGCATTTGTGGCACTGATCACACCAGATTACGGAAATAATGGCATTTTATGTGTTATTGAATAGATAAGCGCACAGACGTCTTCAAACCCAAAACTAGCAACAATTACTTAACTGAATTAGTTGCTCTTATGTTAACGCGTACAGCCAAACAAACTGCACTATATTAATCAAGAGATGATAAGCTAACAAAATGTGTCGGGCTTTTTCTTACTTCCTATTGGTTTATGAGAAAACTCATCCTAAATTTGGACAATGGAAAATTTTTGTAGTCACTTCAGGAATTAAAGCGTCACGGATAAAGTATTCGTAATTTCGTAAAAGCCCGATATAATTTGATGCACTAATAACTCAGGAACATTGTGGCCAACTTTCGTTTAAATCTGACAAATGTACATACGTATTAATTCAATTGAAGAGGAGGATTTCGCCCACATACAAAAGCCATGTTTTCCACAGACCCCGTCACCCCGCACCCCTGCACCCCGGGCTCCGTCTTTTCCACCATACCTTTGATTACCGAGCTTCTTTCTTCTCTGTTAGTTCTGTTTTCTTCTCTGTTAATTTTATGTCTTATGTCGTACGTTTCACATCTTTTAACTGCATCTGTTGCTTTATCCATATACGCACGGTGAGCATCCATATTCCATTCATTGAATTTTTGTTACAAAATAAAGTTTGAACATGATACGTGAAAAAATCATAAATTGGAATGTACTAATAAATCAAATGATCTATTCTACACTTAGTTTTTATTGGAGGTGTAATTGTTGCAGGGAAGCAGGGTTGGCGCAATGGGACAAGCGCTCGCCTTTCACCGATGTGTCCCGGGTTCGACTCCCGGACTCGGCATCAGACCTACGTTTAGTTTGTTGTTTTTTACTTTGCTCCGAGAGGTTTTTCCTCAGGTACTCCGGCTATCCGGTTTTCCCCTTTACTCAAAAACCAACATTTGATGAAATCTGATTTGATTTGGTTTGATTTAAATTGTGGTCTCCCCAATAAGTACAACACTTGTGGTCGGCTATATAAGCTCAGGTTTTTCTCACCAAGGGAAATTTTACCTAGATAAATTATTTATTTTATTTTATTTTTTTTAATACCTAGATAAATTAGCTGGGGTTTTTATTTGCCTAGGTAAGGCCCGGTTCAAACGTCCAACTTCACACGTGCCGAATCTAATGCAAATGAGAAAAATCTATTGTTCTCTATCATTTGCATTATATTCGGCAAATGTGAAGTTCGACGTTTGAACAGGGCCTAAGTAAGGTTACATGTACCAAGCCACCTTGAGATTTATAGACGCCAAAACCAAATCTTGCAAATTATAATTTCACCTACCAGCTGAACACGCACTGCACGTGCACCTTCTTCTCCTTCTCATTGGTGGGTTTACCTGTGGGAGCGAGACGACCCCTCACTCCACCTGGGGTTTTTCTTCGGTAATTTCCTATTGTTCTCGGTCACTTTAATATGAAAATTTACCGGGGTAAATTTTAAAGAGGTAAAATCGGTTACACGATAAAAGGCAAGTTTCCCTAGGTACTCCTTACATTTACCAAGGTAAAGTTACCGGCAAGATTTCCGTATAGGTCCCGACTTCATTATGCATGCATATTCCTAGCAAAACTCTGTTCATGCTCGTTCTTTTTGGAAGAGGGTTAGTAGGAATATGCATGTATAATTAATTTAGGGAGCTGTACGGAAATCGTTCCAAGTTGCCTCGCGTAACCGCAGTTATAAACTCGAGACTTGAACAAGATCATTTTCAAAGTCTTTGTTATTGTTATTACTGTTATTATTATTGACTACTGACTGACTGACTGGTTGGAAAGAAACATTAATTAAACAACTCACTTGTAAGTAGCATCTCGACATCCACAAAAGTACCACTCCCACCGATACCCACGAACGCCCAAACCTATAAAATTAAGACATAAACTTGTCAAAAAGTAACTAAATGCATAAAACACCCTTTTTACCCACATTATCAATGAGGTCTACTGAACAAACGAACAAACAAAGAAACAAACGAAACAAAAAAAGAAAAACAATGTTCTTGCGTGAAATTGTAGTTGATGTCTCCGAGTACTCGATTAGTTCAGAAGCACAGATTTTTCCCTCCCGAGTTTAGAGATGATTGCATGTCCATTTTTCGTTAATTTGAGTTGTCGCGTAGCGCGGACTTGCGTCGACTGCAGCGCGACTGCAGAGCGCCCTTTCTTAGCGACCACATATCAAGTCGGCGGTGTGTTGGGGGTGTGTTAGCAAGGACATCCAATTAGAAACAATAAAGTTGTGTGACCTCATACTAACGCCTCGGTTTCTTTTTTTACTGTGCCCAAATTTGCAAGGGCACCACCGACAAAATTTGCGGCATTTGCTAGTGATATTTAAATATTTAAATTTTAGTGAATTCGAACAGTATTTGTAAATTGTAAATTGTAAATCTGATTTGCTCATTAACTCTTACAACTATGCATACCTTTGTGGGCATCTCTGTGTATCTCAGAAACGAGGCATTGTCAAACTTATCCCAAAAAAATACAGCGAACTTTATTTTCTTAAAAATTGGCGTCCGATATCTTTGTTAAATTGTAACTATAAAATAGCCGCCAAGGCTATCGCCAATCGCTTGAAACGGGTTCTTCCTAAGCTTATAGATTACGATCAGACGGGTTTTCTGAAGGGTAGATTCATCGGGAACAATATTAGACTTATTGATGCCGTCATTAAGTATACTGCCGCCAAAAATATCCCGGGACTGCTTCTATTTCTTGACTTTGAAAAGGCTTTTGACACAGAAAAAAACATTTCGACCCTTCAATTTTGGCCCAACAATTATTAATTGGATCAAACTTTTCTATAACGACTCAGAAAGCTGTATTTTGAACAACGGCTGGTCAAGCCACTGTTTCAAACTTGAGAGAGGGGTAAGGCAAGGCTGCCCTCTTTCGCCTTACTTATTTATCCTTTGCGAAGAAATTCTTGCTGAAGCAATACGAAAAAACCAATATGCTGATGATACCACTCTTATTTTAGATGGGTCAAGAAGTGTGACTGCAGTTAAGTACAGTCAGTCCCTGTGCCTCGGTCAGCGGGCACAGGGGCTAGTGCTTAGCTGCCGCCCCTTTTAGTACTTGGCGCCATTTGTTTTCGCTCTCATGTTCAAGGCCGTTTTGCGTTATCTTGTGTGTTTTCATTGTATGCTTTCTTTGTTTTTTCAAGGCCTAAACGGTGAGAACATTTTCTTTTAGTATTTTTACCGTTTTCGTGTATTTAGTTAATTGTAAGTTTTTTTTCGTTTTAATTTTACGTAGATTGTTATCTCAACTCAACTCCACTGAAACTCAACCGTTGTGAATGAACTTCGTTTACGTCTTGAAACTCCTCTCGGTACGTACCGGGAGGCAGCCACAAGAAGGTCTCTTACAGTCTCTTTAAAGGTATTAGATTAGTTTGGTGAAATATCTGGTTTCCGTTTAAACCGTGAAAAAACTGAAGCTCTGTGGATTGGCGATAAAGCCTGGTTTTCACTAGCGACGCAAGCAGAAGCACAAGCATAAGCGCAAACACAAGAGCGCTTATTTCACCGTGAAAACGGCCTCAACGCAAGCATAAGCACAAGCGCAAGCACAAGCGCAAGGATCAAAATTTTTCCTTTTCCTTGTGCTTGCGCTTATGCGTTGCGTTCTCTGCTTGTGCTTGCGTTATGTTGGTTTTCACTTGACATGAATTTCTTATGCTTGCGCTTATGCTTGCGCTTGTGCTTGCGTTGCTAGTGAAAACCAGGCTTAAGGCCGGCTGTGAGAAGAACCTCTGCCCTGAGTTTGAGTTAAAATGGATGAGGGATAAGGTTAAGACCCTAGGTGTATGGCTGTCCACTGATCCGGTTTTAATGATGAAAGCGAATTACGATGAAAATTAACAAAACTAAAAGCTAGTCTGGGCTGCTGGGAATTGCGAAGACTAAGTCTATTAAGTAAAATAACAGTTTTATAAAGTTTAATTATTCCCCAACTCGTTTACATTTTGTCACCCCTGCCAACAGACCGCGAAGCACTTAAAGAAGTTAATAATCTCTGTTATAATTTTCTGTGGGGAGGTGAGAGTGACAAAATTAAGCGTGATACCATGATTTGCGACTATGAAGAGGGTGGGCTAAAAATGAGCCATGTGACTATTTTTGCCAAAGCTTTGAAGTCGACCTGGATTAAGAAATATTTAGACCAAAATAACCTTGCAAAATGAAAACTCTTCTTTGACTCGCAGTTGCGTGACTTTGGTGGTGCTACTGTTTTTAAAGGTAATTTGAATCAGAAGGATTTGTTAATGGTCAGAATATCAGATACTTTTCTTCAAGAAATATTGCAAATCTGGTCAGAAATAGCCTTTGAAGATTACATGGCCTCTGTCACCCGGTTTCGATCACAATCTATGTGGTTCAACTCTCTTATACGAGTCGAAAGTAAGCCAGTATACTTCAAACTGTGGGCTTCCAACGGAATCCAATTTATTAATGATCTAATGATTATCGAGTCTACTTTCCTGTCTTTCTCAGATTTCAAAGATCTGTATAAAATTAAATCCAACTTTTTGTCTTTTCTCGGTGTCATTTCAGCCATAAAGCAACTACGGAATAAAATAAAACAGAAAAGCCCTAGTGAAGACTCTAACTATGAAAGCTTTTGTCAAACTTTCTTTAAAACTAGCAAACCAATCAGATTTGTGTATCGAAAGCTCGCAAATAGAAGGAGAAAGCAGCCCGAAAAGAGCCAAATGAAATGGTCAATGGACTGCATGGTTGAACAAAAGGAACCTATGGATTGGGCAGCCATATACCGAAAACCCTTCGAGTGTACCAAAATTTCCAAACTCTTAGTATTTCCGTTTAAGCTCCTCCACAAAAGATTAGCCACTAATAGTTTTGGGGGGGGAAATTAATCTTATCGATAGTAACCTTTGTAGTTTCTGCCAAAGGGAAGAAGAAACACTTATACACTTATTCTGGAACTGTACGGTTACCACCACTTTTTGGCTGGATTTTAAAAACTGGCTGCTCAAAGAGAAACCTTTTCTGTCTCTTGTTTTATCATCTTCATTAGTTATTGGTCTGAAACCCCAACTTTTAAGAAGCAAACACTACTACTTTCTGTTTTTGTTGCGAGATTCCTTATTTGGGCTTGTAGGATAAGCGGTCAACGCCCCACTATACAAGGCTTTCCCTCTTTCCTCTCACATTACAACCCAACCATTAATTAATAAACACATTTGCGTGTGTTGCAGGGGAGCCATGAGTGCGCCATATGTAACGGTAACAATGTTAGGAGTGTTAATGTATGTATTTTGTACAAAACGATCGTAAGTGCAGATGTAAACTTAAGTTAATGGATAAATTTTTGAAACAAAAGGAAAACATTGTAAAAGTGTAATGTAGTACAGTGTAAGTGATGTATTCTAACTGCTTTTTTAATGAACAATGTACTGTAAGTAATGCATTGTATGTGGATGTTACTAAAACGAGGAATGGGGAATGGGGAATGGGGAATGGGGAATGGGGAATGGGGAATGGGGAATGGGGAATGGGAAATGAGGAATGGGGAATGGGAAATTGAAAAATGGGAAATTGAAATGGGAAAATCGAAAATGGGAAAAAAATAAAAAATAGCCAATTGGATTGTAAAGAATAATTGTTGTTAATATGGAATAATTTTTCTCAGCCGTGATTACCCAAGCTTTTAAAGCGTTTTGCGCCAAAATTAAAAGAGGAATTCGCGATGATAAGTAGAAACTTTGTTTCTAGCAAAAACTAAAATGACATGCGTACTAAATGTGGACTCCTCTGTTGTTCGGAGTTAGCAGTGATGGACTTTATTTAGAAAATTCGAGAAGTACTTTGAAAGATCGCTAAACTGAATGAAACCGGCAAGTGCAGTCATGACGCACTAAGGTACAACGAATGAACGTGAAATACCTTTAATTAAGCTTAGAAGCTCTTATTTTATTTAAGTATAATTATAAATGAACATGAAATAACTCTTTTTTGATTTAATGTCAAAGTTTTAGTGTTGCCACTACTTAACAGATTTATTCTATCTCTTACTCAACTTGTCGTGTCTTTTCCCGCGTTTTTCTAAATTATGATAATTTATTTTCGCTCCGGCTCGAGATTATCGATGCAAAGCTTGTGTTCATGATCTTATGGCGTATGACACGCTTCTGGTTTACCTGTGCAAAACGTTTTGTTCAGAGCAGTACACGCTGAAAGATGAGATTAGTCCTGATTCGGTTTTGTTCGTACCGAACGTTCTTGTTTGATGTGTGGTGCAAGATAAACAGTGACAGTCGGCCACGAAATTTTAAGCCTTGTCAGCTGGAAATTCGTTTTGCCGCCACATGTCTGATGTCTTCCCCGAGGATAATTCGCCTCACAACTGTACAACGGAAAATAACAACTCTATAACTAGTTAACGAGCCGATAGAAATTGGTCTTAACATGATTTTTTTTCTTGGAGAAGAAAACTGGCAAAACAAACCGTAATTAATCTGTTTTTACCTCTGCAAAACGGGAAATTTTTCCACCAAAATGAAATTTTTGTGGGTAATAGAACACTCAAACAAAATATGCCGGTTTCTAATGACATCGGAAATCTACTTATCATCGCAAATTCCCCTTTTAATTTTGGCTCAAAACGCTTTAAAAGCTTGGGTAATCACCGCTGAGAAAAATTATTCCATATTAACAACAATTATTCTTTACAATCCAATTGGCTATTTTTTATTTTTTTCCCATTTTCGATTTTCCCATTTCAATTTCCCATTTTTCAATTTCCCAGTCCCCAGTCCCCATTCCCCGTTTTAGTAACATCCATTGTATGTAATGTATTAAAATTAAAAAACATCAGAGCACATAACATAGCATAAAGCAAAAGACCGAATCAAAGCAGCAGGGGAAGACTGGCTACTATGACCATTGCTGGTTTCAAAGCGAACAACATTGGGGTACTTAGTGCACAGTAGCCCAAGCTCATGTGAAGGTCGGGAAATAACAACATGGCTTCAATTGTAAGGATTTGTATGGAAATACCGGTGATATCTAGA
>BLFK01000266.1:126919-136919 GCA_014634185.1 Astreopora myriophthalma
CTCGAACCACGATTCTTTTAAGACCAACATTAAGAACGTTTCAAGAATAGTCGATAGAGACAGATTAGTTGGGAAACGTCAGGGCCTATTAACCGACTATTTTTCAAAAACTAAGTAATTCCATGAACTCTGTCACAGTATCCTGACGTTGAACGTATTAACTGGTTTTCCCCCGATGTTTTGCATTGTTTTTTTATTGTTACGTTACGTTCTGCTTGCACAATACATGTGTCAAGAAACATCTGATTACGTATTCCATTACAACCAATTATAATTAGATTTACAGTATTTAAAAATGTACTACGTTGTAAGAATAAAAGTGCACGTGCCCGGGTGCATGTGGTCACGGTTTTCCACTTACTTTATGGTCATTTGTTCTCAACTCCCGATAACTCGAACCTTTTTCGATTTCCCTTGAAGGTTCGAGTTATCGGGAGTCGACTGTAATTTTAAAGCTTGTACGCTGGACTTGTCACATGCTGGTGGTTGTTACTTAAAAGATGACTAATCAGTTTCCGCTGCAAACACGGTAACGTTTGTCTTGGGTTAAATGAAAATTCCCTTCCAACTATGTCTGTGGGCCATAAATGAATGAAACAACTTTTTTTTTCCTGCAAAGTTTCATGCTCAAAAACGTTTTTGTTTTCGAAGTATAGCAAAGGAAAACTATGGCACCTGAAATAAGCCCGAAAGGTTTTTAGGCTTTCAAAAATCGCACGTCAGAATTGAATGTGGTTGTTGTTTTCAGTTTTTGTTGTTGTTGTTGTTGTTGTTAACTTCATCACTTATTCAAATTGTCTGCTCAGTACTATAATGTTGGTTGAAATAAAAACGTTCAACCCTTCATACCTCGCCAATTCAAGTAAAAAAATAAAGTAACTCGCAGGAAAATGAATCAGTTAAAAGCTTTGAGGGGCTCATTGTCTGGATTGATCCCAGAACCATTTCTGCCATAATTATGCAAATTATCAGCATAATTAATTCTTGGCTTTCACTCACGTGATCGGCAGCCATGTGTTTTTAACTGAAACAAATAAACATGTTTGCATAAAAGTGCAGCTTAATTCCCAAAGGATTTGTAGAGATAATCGCATGGGACCAAGTAAAATTGTGCTTCGTCCGTCTGTGGAAGTTCATATATTTCAATTTGCTCATTCTTTCCTCTATTTTTTGTCCACTTTTGAAAAACTGCACCCTGTCTAGTAATCTGTACTTCTTTTTGTGCTTTTATGCTCACTACCATTTTTCATTAATTCATCGTCGGCTTCAATGAAACGCGCGGCCATTTTGTTTGTTTTGTTTGAACTCAAAAACTATTTTTAGAGTTTTTAGCTGCTAAACAACATATCACCCATTGAGAATCAAGTAATCATGCCATCTTGATTGCTAAAATTGCCCTGATTAAGAAAAAAATGCCCTCTGTCTTAACCAATCAGTGTTCAGTAATTTTGCCCTCTAATGATAAGTTTGGGAAACCAACTTCGCCGCTGTAACGTCAGGTGAAAACCATCAATTGTAGTCCAGGGATGCGGACGACGTCTTAATGCTATTTCGTATGGCTTTTAAAAACAACTCACTCTCTTTTAGTCGCCAGTTGTGCTAGTCAAGTTGTATGCCGATTCGGTTTTTTGAAGAAACTTAAAAAAAAAGGAAAACTGTTGTGTAGATCAACCCAAACTGCAATCGACATTGGTGAATAACTTCACTTGTCGCAGTCCAACTCTTGCACTGCCCAAGCGTTTTAATGTCCTGCATTGGTGAGAACAACCTCTTAACACTAACATCAGAACCATCAGCGGTTTTTGTCTCCAAAGCATCCCATTCTATACAATAAGTATCCCGATGAGACTGTCAGACACATAATCCAAATCGTGCTTCCCTACAAAGATCAATAAACTGCTAATGTAGTGTGCAACCAACTCAAGGATCTGGGCCATAGGACAAATATTTCTATTCAAGCTGTTTTTATTGAGCCGGAAGCTCAAAGACAATTTGCAGTCTATCGAGCAGAAACCATCAGTTGCCAATCAACAGCGACTAGAGTACTACTAGTCTATAAATCAGTTAAATGTGGTTTGGTGCGATGCAAGCCATGGAGGGTGTGCAGCGCGAAACCCACGGGACAAGTACATGAATTTTGCGAGGGACGTATTAGTCTGTCTGTGAACATAGGAGAACATTACAGAAATTACCGTGCCAATAGACCTTAGCGCCAACATAACCATTCTCAAAAAATACAAAAACAAACTAGATTGCTTAATTTCCGAAGTGTTTTTCCTATAAGGGAAAAAACACCAATCAGATTCGATTAGGGAAAACGTCTTCAACATTACTATGCCAATTCTCACAACTAAAGCTCTCTATAACATTAATATTTTTTATACAGTTCACGCGATGAAGGCGACATGAAGACACCGAAATGCTCTAATGTTTGTAATCTTTCTAATGTTCGGTTTCCTAATACCCTCCTGTTTTTTTTTTTTTTTTATTTTTTTTATTTTTAATAATAACTTTTCTGTAAGAACGTTGAGGCTGACATTAACCAGAATTTTAACATACTAAAAACATACCACAGGCTGAGAGTCGGTTAAGAACGTTTTTAATTTGCTCGTTTGTAGTATAAATAAAGGGGAAATTGTAGTCTCACAACAATTCGATACTTGGGGACATGTTTTATGTTTTTCAACATGCCCATTAACAACGTGGTTTTCTTATTTCAGGATACACTGAAAAACATCTCAGTTTGCAGTCGAACTCCACGTACAGTTTTGTTATTAAAACTACCATTCATTGAGCAGTTCTTGTTTACAAATTTCCAAACTAACTTCCGCTTCGCACTATCGAAGACATAACTTGAAGGACATCATAACATCATAAGAAAGTTTTCAGCTTCAAATGGCCAAAAAATAGGAACGTTCAGCCTCAGCTCCAAAATTAGACGTTCTTATAAAATAAAAATAATATCAAAAAAGTGTATCGTGAATTTCTTAACTCCTCAGTTAAATAGTAATGTTGGTAATCACGTATCAATTTCATACCAAAGATAATTATGAATATAAAAAGCAAGTTAAAGGTGTACTGTTTTCTCGAGATCACAGTATTTCTGTTGGGGCTTACGAATTTTCTTTTTGTTGGTAGCTATTGCTTACTTTAGTTTATTGTTTTAGCTCTTAAGCTTTCTCTGTGTTCCGTTATTCATGGATGTTACTAAAATGAAGAATGGGGAATGGGGAATGGGGAATGGGAAATTGAAAAATGGGAAATTAAAAAATGGGAAATTGAAATGGGAGAATCGAAAATGGAAAAAAAATAAAAAATGGCCAATTGGATTGTAAAGAATAATTGTTATGAATATGGAATAATTTTTCTCAGCGGCGATTACCCAAGCTTTGAAAGCGTTTTGCGCCAAAATTAAAAGCCTGGGAATTCGCGATGATATGTAGATTTCCGATGTCATTAAAAACCCGGATATTTTATTTGAGTGTTCTATTTCCCGCAAAAAATTCATTTTGGTGGAAAAATTTCCCATTTTGCAGAGGTAAAAACAGATTAATTACGGTTTGTTTTGCCACTTTTCTTCTCCAAGAAATAAATCATATTAAGACCAATTTCTATCGGCTCGTTAACTAGTTATAGAGTTGTTATTTTCCGTTGTAGGTAGTTGAGTAAGAAATAGAGTAATGAAATTTTTCTGCCAGTTTGCTACCCCATGAATACGAGCCCGTACGAGCCATGTAAAACCAATTTTTTTTGGTTCTTTAAGTAGTTGTAGAGTTGTTATTTTCCGTTGTGTAGTTGTGAGGCGAATTATCCTCGGGGAAAACATCAGACACGTGGCGGCAAAACGAATTTCCAGCCAACAAGGCTTAAAATTTCGTGGCCGACTGTCACTGTTTATCTTGCACCACACATCAAACAACAACGTTCGGTACGAACAAAACCGAATAGGATTAATCTCATCTTTCAGCGTGTACTACTCTGAACAAAACGTTTTGTACAAGTAAACCAGAAGCGTGACTCATACGCCATAAGATCATGAACACGAGCTTCGCATCGATAATCTCGAGCCGGAGCGAAATAAATTATCATAATTAAGAAAAACGCGGGAAAGACACGACAAGTAAGAGATAGAATAAATCGGTTAAGTAGTGGCAACACTAAATCTTCGACATTAAATTAAAAAAGACTTATTTGATGTTCACTGATAATTGTACTTAAATAAAATAAGAGTTTCTAAGCTTAATTAAGGGTATTTCACGTTCATTTCGTTGTACCTTAGTGCGTCATCACTGCACTTGCCGGTTTCATTCAGTTTAGTGATCTTTCAAAGGACTTCTTGAATTTTCTGAATAAAGTCCATCACTGCTAACTCCGAACAACAGAGGAGTCCACATTTAGTACGCATGTCATTTTAGTTTTTGCTAGAAACAAAGTTTCTACTTATCATCGCGAATTCCTCTTTTAATTTTGGCGCAAAACGTTTTAAAAGCTTGGGTAATCACCGCTGAGAAAAATTATTCCATATTAACAACAATTATTCTTTACAATCCAATTGGCTATTTTTTATTTTTTTCCCATTTTCGATTTTCCCATTTCAATTTCCCATTTTTCAATTTCCCATTCTCCATTTCCCGTTTCCCATTCCCCATTCCCCATTCCCCATTCCCCATTCCCCATTCCCCATTCCCCATTCCTCGTTTTAGTAACATCCGTTATTCATGAGTTTCATGGTGTCTCACAGCGAACATAAGCCATATTTATTTATAACATAGCGTGCGTGTTGGTCCTGTCTTATTCCTATTAACTAAGGTGTATTTCTCTATATACGCGCGGCCGTCCGTATATACAACATAACGTGTGCTATTCAGCATCGCTGCAATGGTTAGTCGAGTTTTAGTTCCTGATGTAGTAGTTTTCGACAATGAATGTTATGAAAGAAACCAACGAGGAGCTGCGGACTTTTACTACTAGTTTTGAAGATGAATTAGCCGTGTTGCAGGCCAGCGAAAGCAACGCGTGAAGAACAGACCATTTTTGCAAATTTATCGGAACGGTAGTTGGAAAGTATTTTGGTTGACAAGCATTTCAGCAGCGACTAAAAAGTCTACCAATTGGTCTGTGACAACTTTCAACGGTAATAATCTCTGTTTTGCCGTATTTTCTTTTTCTTTTCCCTTTTTTTACAGATGTTCAACACGACAAAAAAAAAAAGGTAACTACACATGTCCTATCACCAATGCAATCGGAGACTCGAAAAATCATGGTGCAAATTTCGTTACAAAAACATTAAAGCTTCCGAAGCACAAATTGGTACTGCTATGTTACAAAACAACTGGTTCATGGTTTTACCTGTGCGTCTATCGAGTCATGGATGCACTTGGAAGTTTGCTAAGCACTCAAGAAGCCAGGGTCGCACTCGGCTATCGCCTCGTGCGACTCTTACGCTTCTTTCGTGCTTAGCAACTTCCCACGTGCATTCATAACTCGACAGACGCACGCTAAGCATGAACCAATTGGTAATTCGATGGTCTCGCCACTCAAAGGAAAATTCAAACCCAACTGAGTTGCGGTCGGTACGAACGTGAACGTAAAACAAATACCATTATGACCCTGGACGTTTAATAGAAATATATCAAACAAAGGCCTTTGAAAACTGTATTCAGTCAACTCAATGTGCCAGATATACTTTAAAATAAATGAACAAACTAGGCATCTTTATACCCATAAGTTTTAAACCCGAGAGAACAGGAAGATATGTCTTTCACCTACTTTTGGGAGAAATTATCTATATCATGATGCTCATTGCTTAAAATTTCTGAGCGGATGTTTGTAAAAGTGTGCCATTAAAGTCAGAAAGGCTAAAGAAATCTATACTCCGTTATACTTCAAACAGTTACGACCAGTAACACCTGTATGCTTTGTCATTAAACTGGATCTATTGAAATTGTTCCTAAAAACTTAAGCAGGATCATCTGTGGTTTCTCTAAAATATTGCAAAGAGAACTGTAAATATACCTTTCAGAGCTCGAACAAAACCGCGGTAATTGTGAGTGCTCCGATCGATGATCCGACCTCTCACTTCAACCAACAGACTAGACTGGTTTAAGTGTTAGACCGACTTTGCATTTTGGCAGTGGAAAAGTAATAATGAAACAATAGACCATTTCCGAATTGCTGTTTGCCTCGGTTCCAAAACGAGTCCTGGTGCACAACCATTCAAATGCAAATGAGTTTTGTATTTTCATGCAAATCAAACTCATTATCATTTGAATGGTTTAGCACCAAGACTCGCTTTGAAACAGAGGCAAACACCAATTCGGAAATGGCCTATTGACACGCATGATAGACATATGCCAGCCTACGCAAAAAACTGCCTCTAATTTAATGAGTTTGTACATGACTTGTCACATTGTGTCTAGTAGTTTCGACAAAAGTAGTGATCAGTTAGCCTCGGATCCGATTGAAAAACACGTTCTAAAACCGTTGGGGATATTCCATTTACAGGCCATTTTAATTGTTAGCGTTTCTATTTCCTTAGAAAACTATTAAAATTTAACTGACTATAAAACCATTAATTTTCCGGAGTTTTATTTCGGCTGGTAAATTAGAGGTAATATCTTTTATTACATCTCTCAGATAGGACGCGCGCTGTGATTAGCCAATTTAGCGGGCCCTATTGTACAGTACGGCCCGCTAAAGTTCAGAGTGGGCTTTCCTGTTGGATTCGTTTACTAAGAGATATAGAAGATATTACATGGCCGCACGGAGATACGACATTTCTCTTCTCGTGTTGAAAAATATTTCACGAGTGAACGCAGCGAACGAGTGAAATATTTTTCAACACGAGAAGAGAAATGCCGTATATCCAAGCGACCATGCAATATTCTGTTTATTATATAAACACCAATGAAATACCAAACCATTTCACTTTAATATTTTAAATAGTCTTAAAGTAGAACGTGTCATAACTAGACATGAAAGAAGTACACGGCCTTAAAGCGTGGACGAAAAACAAATTCCTTTCTATTACAATGTAATAAAGTCTAAAATGATGGCCCTTAGAATTTTAGATTTCGAAAAAAGCCAGTTGTAAACAACATTATTTCTTTCCTCTCTCAAAGGCGCGATTTATTGTGTAACCATAGCAACAGTGATCTTTTCACGTGTGAAGATATGTATGTTATTTACCGGGCGGGAGGTCCCTATGGGGAAAAACTGTGCCCTTGGTCTTGAGTACGGTCCGAGGCCGAACTCAAGACCAAGGGCACAGTTTTTTTCCCATGCGGATCGACCTAGCCCGGTAAATGTGAGCATGAAAGTGAGTGTACGACGCTGCAACTGTTAAAAAAATGCATGCTTCGAATAATGGTAATTATTATTTTGAAATTGTATTTGCTTGTTTTTAGGTGGAAAAACACATTGTCAGTGGCTGTAGGAGTCTGGTTGTTGGCAAACCAAAGAAAAGCAACAAGTGTAAAAAAAAACGGCCCGTGGGCCGCATCGTAAAAAGCTGGACCGGTCACGTGCGCGTGATTGGCCAATCAAATTGGAGGATTTAGGATTCCGGCCCGCTCAGATGCTTGAAAACAAATAAAACATATGCATGTTATTTTCACGTGTGAAGATATGAGGTTTTCGCGCGAAAGCTCACTTGGTATTTCATTGGTGTTTATATAATAAATAATAAATATCTTACTAACCTCGTTTTGTCGGGCCGTACTGTAAGTTACGGCTCCTTGCTTTTTCCAGTTCAATTTACGGCCTTCGTGCTTCGCACTCGGGCCGTTAATGGAACTAGAAAAGACGCGGGCCGTAACTTACAGTATGGCCCGAGAAAACGAGGTTAGTAAGAGGTATGTGCAGCTGTGCTCCATTGGAAGGAAAAAAAATGTGAAATTCTTAAGCTAACTGTTCACTTTCAAGAAAGAATGGTTGTAAACTCAGTAAAAAAATGAACGAAAAAGGTATGGAAATTTTCATGCTCCATTTAGCCAAGAGGTGCAAAGAAACTTGGGTACTTTTCATGTTCCTTTCAAAGACGGAACACGGACGGAGTTGGAACCTTCCATATTCCTTTCACAAAGAAAACCAAAAGAACACGGAAAAACATAAGGGAATTTGGGAATTGTCATGCATGTTCCTTTTACAGACTTGGAAAATTATGTGTTTTTCTTTTTGGTTGTTGTTGTTGCTTTTTAATGAGCTTGGGAACTGGTGCCCTCAAAGTCAGAGGGGACATAGTTAATGGATTTACAGTTAATGGACATAGTTAATCCATTAACTATGGCGGGAAGGAGGCCTGCTGCAGTCCAGGCAGGGCAAGGAGGTATCCATGTGAACCCAGCAAGCAGGAACCACCCAGAATGTTCTCCGGTGTGGAGGTTTCCACCAGAGGGGTCGCATGGAACCTGCAAACCTCCCTTCTTTGTTTTTCGCCACGGTCAAATTTTAGCCGCAAAGCGGTGACAACGAACCACGAGGCGATGAGAGAAGAAAAACACCTGCTTCCGTCCCTGCGAATCTCACTTCCTTGCAGATGCTAACTGTCAAACGCTTCAAAATTATCATTAAAAGAACAACCAATGACAATGGCGCTCTCACCTGATCTGCTTGGCAGCATTCTCATCATCAGCTGTAAATGTTGAAATCTCTAGACGTTAGAATATTTACCAATCAGAACCGACAGTCAGACACTACACAGTAAACATCGCATGAAAGTGAAATTCGCAGCGACCGAAACTAGAGGTTTTTCTTCTCTCATCGCCTCGTGGTTCGTTGTCACCTCTTCGCGGCTAAAATTCTTCTGAAGAGAGGAAAGAAAAACCTTTGGGACCACTGAGGGTAATGCCACGCAGCTTAGGAGGTATCAGCTTAAAAAAAAAAATAATGAAACTTGAGCTAACCTCGAAAAAAGTCGGCCAGACGTATAAATGGTCGTTAATGGCTCAGAGTCATCTTGTTCGTCATTTGTCATGATTTTTTTATGAGGTTAAATATAATATTAATTGAGACAAAGTACTGTTGCCTGGGATATTTGGGGGATTCCAGGGAGGTTTACAGGGGCATTGACATGTGCTTTGGCTTGAGTTGCTTTTTCGCTTGCTTCCTTCTTTCCCTTCCCTCCCCCTCATATTTTGCGGTAAGTATATTTATTATATGGCTAGCTCTGTGAGCGGGCAAGATGAACCAAATCGTGCGCTGTGATTGGCTACCCGAGCGGGCAAGATGGAGCTATCTTGCCGCTCGGGACCACCCGCCGTGTCCCGCGCGAAAAAAATATTTTTCTCGACCTCGTCTCGGTCCATAAAAACGCAGAAAAAAAGAACTTGGCCAATATCCAGCCATCTTGACCTCACGCTTGGTCAATAACACATATATACTCCACACACTGGTTTTCTCTCAGTGATGTGTTGACAGGTGCCTGGGAGGTGGACTGTGGCTCGGTTGCCATGGTGAGCCTCCTTGCTGCTAAGGAGAGTGCTGTCTCCTCCCTTGCTACCTTTACGGCACCTACCCTCTAAAATATTGGCATTGTGTTTTAACCGTAAATGAGTAATTTCGTATTACAGTCGAACCTCCGGTTGCGAGTTGCGACCACCTCCCGTAAGCGACCAGTTTTCCAAAATACCAAAAGTTTGCAAGTCAAATCACTATATTTTGAACCTCTTGTTAGCGACCACCTCTCGTAAGCGACCGCGAACACTTTTAGAGCTAAAAGTTTGAAATTTTATCTTGTTTTTAACCCCTCGTAAGCGACCACTTGACAGATAATAGATCGTTTTCACTGACGTGACCAGCGGCCATATTGATTTACAGAAACAAAAGGAAATATGTGCATAAAATGGAGTTCAGGGGTACTTACCATTTACACGGAAAACCCGGAAATTCCGGTTGGAATGTCAAATGGTACGCACCATTCCATTTGGAACTTTTCAGAAATTACGATGCATCGGCATAATCAGTGTCTTATTTCTGTTCGTTTTGGGCTTTCATGTGAATA
>BLFK01000266.1:149066-166742 GCA_014634185.1 Astreopora myriophthalma
CCCCCCCCCCCCCTCTCTCAGGTTTAACACTGGTAGGTGCATAACGATTTAAAGGTGGCTTTAATTTACTGGGTATAAAATTGATGTGAGGAGTTGACTTCTATCAAAGTGGCCTTCCTGATACGTTAAGCCTGCTTCCCATTTGCGTGATAGGGATAAGCATAAGTAGTACAAGCATATTAGGACAAGAAATGAGGAACTTTTCCCATTCTTTTGCTTCAGTGCTCATCTCATGCTTGTGCTTATATTTCACAAGTGGGAACGGATGGGAAATAAGCATAAGCAAAAGCACTGAAATTAACAGTTGCTCATAGTGTTCACCATTACTGTGCTTGTGTATCCCTCATTTTCTTTTGCTTGTTTCACGTGTGGGAAAGTTGTAGAGATGATTATGCTTGGGCTTATGCTTGTGCTTATGGCACAAGTGGGAACCAGGCTGCAGTTGGCATTAAGCAACATGTGATTGACACGTGTACTTCAGTATCACTTTCATAGCATGGGAACCACTTTGCCCAAATAAAAATAACCCTTTTTTAATCCACATTTGCGACCATCTCAGAACCTCGTGCAATTTCAGTATTCATAACTTGGACTACAATGACAAGGATAAACTCGAAACCTAAAGCTCAAGGAGTCAGATCATTTAAAAGTGGAACAAATGTTGCTGTAGTGCAAATATCATTCAGTTGTAATTCTTATGAGACAGTGTGGCAAAATCATTACGGTCACCAGTGCACATGCATTCCCAGCTGTGATGCTCTAAAAAATTGGCCAATTTCGATATTAATAGTTACTGTAATACACACACTTGGACAAAAGGCATCACCGCGAGGCTCTAGGGGGAAACAACTCACACAGTACAAAGCCTTACTTTATTCCCCAGAGCGTCAAAGTCGTGTTTATTGTTTGAAGTTAAATCTTAAAATATTGAATTGGTCTAATGACCTCCATTTGACCTCAACCAATCCCTCGCATTGCAATGGTGGATCAAGAACTAGAACTCTTAGGGAGGGGCTGGCCCTCCAAAAAAATTGTCTGCCCTTTCACGGTTTTTGGCATTTTAAAAATCAATTTTGAGGTTGCTTTATTATTTGGTCCAAAAGTAGGGGGGGGGTGCCCCTGGATCTGACACTGCATGTTGTATTTCAAGCTTTACATCAATCACTTTAAGATAGCAAACACAGACCTGTGTGTAAATTCTAGATAACTTCAATTGTGGAATATGAAATTTTTGCTGTCCCTTTCTTGGTTTCCCTACTGGACAAAACACACAGTTTTATCCTGTAAAGTATATAAATTTATTTATAGAAACAATAGAAAAATGAAATATGCACTTCCTGCAGTTTGCAAGAGCTTAGTCAAGGTGACAGTGTATATTAATTTTAATAAAAGTGTAATGATGGCCTGTTAACACCCAGATAAGTGCAGATAAACTCAACAGGTTTCTTTAATCTACACCAGCAAGCATGCCATGTTACAGAACCATGTTTCTTCATGCACCGATAACTCTATATAACAGTAACGAAATGTCTAAACACTACAAAAAGACAGAACATTTAAAAGAATTTTGGGAAAGAGAATAAAGATAAAAAAAATTATAAGTGCTTTTATATTTAATACATTTGCAAACACTAGGGAAGGGCAAGTAGTGCAAAAAATGCAAACATAACAAGCTGAGGTCTTAGTTTTTGTTATTAGATTGGGCAAAATAATTATAGTCATCATCTTTTGAAAATCTTTGGAATTGAAGATCATCATTTATCATGGACATTAATTTTATTCCAAATTCTAACACCTTTTCTTGAGAAAGACTTTCTTTGTTTGTCGAATCGTGAACTTTCTCAAAGTGGTCACCTCTTGTTTTGTATGAAGGAATATAGCTTCATGGTTGAGTAAATTAGATATTATTAGGAGCTGATAAGTTATTATTATATTTGATGCATCATGATAAGTGCTGATTTAAAATGGAGAAAATCCAAAGGGAGAAAACTAGAAGAGATTGACAAAGTAAGGCACTGCATGAGATTTGTATTCACCAAAGTATGGTACATTAAACTGAGCTGGGCTTGTTTTTGGAGAATAGAATTGTATTTCAAGTGACTTTATAAGATTTTTATCAGTGTATAATTGATTGGTATCATCTGCAAATAAATGCATGAAATTTAAGCTGATCACAGCTATTAGATATATCATTGATATAAATGAGGAAAACTATCAGATTAATGTAAGGATATATAATAATGCCTCAAATAGTGATACTTCTCTTGAATGCAAAGATTGTGTAAAGTTTCTGGGAGTGCTCATCGATAAAAACTTGACAAATTGGAAATATCAAATTGATTATATTGCCTCTAAAATTAGCAGACTTGTTGGAATTATTGCACGATTAAGGTACTCCGTCCCTTTAAATACTCTAGTCCAAATTTACTGTTCTCTGAATTGCTATGGAATTGCTGCCTGGGGCCAAGCTGCACAGCTTTATTTGAGGAAGATCCTTATCTTACAAAAACAAGCTCTTCGGTTAATGTTCTTTGCTGGTAATAGATCTCATGCTATTCCTTTGTTTGTCTCCGCTAATGTTTTACCCCTCAATATGCTTTATTTTGAAACAGTATGTTCTCTTATGCATGACATATCTACTAATTCTGCACCTCAGAATATCTGTGATCTTTTCAACTGTTCATCTGACATTCATTCACATAACACAAGATTTTCTGATGTTGGTAACTTATATGTTAATAAATCAAGGCTGAATATTCGACTTAATTCGCTTTCCATTTTTGGAGCTAAGCTATGGAATTGTCTGAAGCCTGATTTGTGCAAACTTAGGAAAAAAACCATTTAAAAATAAAATTCACCAATTTTTACTTGTGGTTCTTGGTGATGAGGATGATTATGCTGAGGTCTTAATGTTAATCTTAAAAATCACTAGTTATCATTAATCACACCCTAGCTATTCTTATTACTTCCTTATGTTTCATGTCTTCTTATAGGTTCTTGCTCTATGTCAATGCTAGCTGTCTGTGAATGTATGTGTATACCTATTTATTTTATTTTTATTTTATTTTCTTTCTTTCTTTACCTGTCTTACAATTAATCTAATTTGCTAAATGTGATTGTAAGTTACACAGCATGCCTCAACTAAGTTTGCTATATGCAGGCTGTGTATTTCTTCAATTCAATTCAATTCTTCATTAAAATAAAATGATGATGATGATGATGATGATGAAAGTAATATAAAGGTCCTGGGACTGACCAGTGTGGGACTCCTGATAATTTTACTTCCTTTAATTTGTGGATATGTTTCTGAGAGAAATTTCTGTTTTTTGTTGTTGACCCACTGTTGTAATATGCCCTGCCTTGATCAAAAGGTCACATGACTCCCTGTACATGTAAGGCCTCTGCCATTTAAAATGCATGAAAAGTCTTGAGTTTGTAGTTGGTGTTAATGACCATGTGTTGCTTGCATTTAGTCTCCATATAAATCAAGAGTAGAATTATATTAAACACCCACTACATGTAGCTAAGAAGCAAACTAATTGACTAGGGGCTGGGTTGCCTGTGTATTATTTTTCTCGCGCATTTTGAGTCATGTGACACGCTTGCTCGTGTTGTTGAAATGATCTGGATGATTCACTCGAAGTTATGATATCGATAGCTTTGTTTGTTGGCGTCATTTAGCCGAAATTGTATTGCTGGATGTTTTGTTTAGGCCAGGGAGATTGATTGTGCTGCCATTAAAGCATCCGTCAACTTCAGTGGATTGTGTAAATTGGTCGTTACACTAATTATTTACTGTTCCACATACTCCACAATGGTTGTTTTTTCTTTTTTGCAATATGAAATTATATTATACTTTGTCAAAGGCCCTCTTTAGGTCAATGAATGTGCCATACAAGCACAACTTGTGATCCATATTATTTTCAGTTTGGCTAATTATATCCAAAATACCATGCTCAGTAGATTGTTTTTTGTGGAAGCCATAATTATTGTGAAAAAGTATAATCATTTGCATTTCTCAAGAAAAATAAGAAGATACAAGGTATCTATGATATAAAGTGGCAGCTTCGTACAAAACACCTAACACTTATTAATTAAAGCTAACCTTCAGCCTAAACAAAGTTAATCTCGAGCCAATGCATCCAGCGGTCTTCCCAACAAATCTGCATGCGGGGTGGCCACAGGGGCTTGCCCTGCCATGTGCTGATGAATCAGCCTTATTCGCCATCTGCTTTGCTTGCTGTCATAGCGGTTTTGCTGCATCGTTTTGCTAGCAAATTTACTACCCCGCCCTTCCCACCCTTGTTGGAAGTCAGACCCAGGTAAGTACTGTGTTAGGTAAGTATTTCCACTGAAGTTCCTTCAGTGTGACAGTGCTCAGGTTGGTGGCCGCTGGCAGGGCTGGTTCCCGCTCCCAGGGTCGCCATGGAAACCTCCCTGCTGTGCCTCATACTTGTGTGGGGCCCCCACCAACCTTTCTTGGCACCAGTTCCCAAGCTCATCTATTGGCGATGAGTTTAACATTTGTAAATTAAGGGTTGTTGAGGTTCCCTTGAAGATGACTCATGGTATCATGACGTGTTGGCCTCCTCTCAATAGTCACTTTTTGAGATATCTGGTTATCTATATTATAAGAATTTTGCAAACCATTTATACGATCATGTAGGTTGCAAAAATTATGTTGTGTTTAATATGATTTCCAGTCATGAGTTTTTTTTTTCTATTCATTGTTTTGATGTGAGCATTACGTGTGTGTGGCCTCAATGTGCAGCTTGTGTGGGTGCTCAGCTAAGTTAAGCATAGTGAATATTACAGATTCAAGTTAATTCTATACACCATAATGTGGCTGATTGATTAAATTTTTGACTGTGTTATTGATGTTATCTTTTTCCAGGATAAAAGCTAGATGGCATTGTTGGAAGTGGTATGTAAAATTATTGATGGCTGTATGCATATTTAAATCATCGTGACCATGCACTGTGAAGGCTTCAATGGCTTTGGACACACTAACAAGTGATCATTAAAACTGCTTGCTTTTACTTGTTACGGGATGAAAGACTTCAATTTTCTCCACAGAAAAATACTATAAACAGTCTTAATTCTTTTTCGATTGCCTGCAGTGGATACAAAGTTTTCACTCACACAGGTGTGAGGGAATCACACTTTGCACTGGGCGTGTCCACAGTAAAACAATTTGTATTTATGAATGAAACCAAGACCAACTACATTGTTGTAAGATTGCAGATTATCCGTATTGATTTGGAAATGATGGCAGAATAAAATTCCAGCTTTTACATAATTCGGATGATAAATTAGCTCAAGTTTCAAGTTCAAATTTATTAACGACTTTACAACATACAGAGTGGAATAAGCACTGCTTGCAGTTAGCTACAGCTATTTGAGGCAAGTGGTGGTTTTAATGCATGACAAATCGCAACAATTCAACTTTACAGAATGAAAGAATGAAAGAGTTGTGACTTTACCATCAACTCCATAGCAGGAGTCCCAATCTGCATTTGGATATCCTTCAATTTATCATGAAAAATTTTCTGCAGTAAATCTGCCTCTGTCATACGTATTAAAAGACAATCCCAAGGGTCTCAACGCTACTTCACCATTTTAAACCAAGAGATGTCTCTGTGTTAATGTCTGCATGACCCAGTCCACAATTGGTCTCAGTTTTGGAGTAATTGACCGTCATTAGCCAGAACAGGATTCAAATTGATTAAGCAAATGAAAAACACACTCACATAAATGTACTGTTTAGGTTGTTGCCATACTGCACTAACTTGAAATTGTTGTGACCTATTCAATATCAGGACTGCTTCTAATAGCAATTACTATACGGTCTCAGCTGCCCAATGCCTTACTCCTCTTTGTAATTCAAAGTAGGGTCAGTACAGGTCCTTTTGTTCAGCACATGACTGGATATATTACTAACAATAACTATAGAGTGTCTCTACCCAGCTGATGAGACTTCTTTGGTCAAAATCCAAACTCTTCAAAGTATTTTAACATAAAATTCCGGTGACCCAATACTATCAATGGCTTTTTCAGAGTCAGTAATTAGATTAATAATATTATACCAGGGATGTTTTCTTTTTTTGTGAAGTCCATAACATCTAAAATTGATCATGCAGCTTCAGGTTAATATGAATCTTCCAAATTATCTCAAATCAACCAGTAATTGAGTCTGCAAAACTTAAATGGAGAAATTTTACTCCACGTGAAGCCACAAGTGTTTGGATCCTTTATATGTCAAATGTTGTGAAGATTGACTTAAAAATCATTTTGAATATTTCCAATCGAATTAATCACATGCTGACACTGGATTCAATTAACATCCTGCCCTTTTTGGCCATGGTAGGATCTAAAGAACAATTGAAATCTTCCCTGGCCTGTATAAATAACATCATCTCCGCATAGCTCTGTGATGTGTCATAAAGTTAATTAACGAGTTTTTATAAAAGTGAACTGCTTCTGCATCCTTATTTGGACGATAAACATACAGTATGTATGAAAAGGTGGTAACTTTTATCCTTGATTTTGGCATTTAGTGCTAACAACCTGCCATCAGAATCTGTCAACTCTTGCTAAATACCAATATCCAATTTCTTCTTCATTAACACAGCGACACCCCTGTCGTCAGCCTCACTTTGCATATGACTTGCTACAGTTATTTGAATAAGTTAGGCATTGTTTACTGATTGAAATTTGACTGCAGTTAGACAAAATAACCAAAGCACAAATTAAAACAAAAGAAAATTAGTCACTACCCTTAAAAAACAGTTATGCATACAACCCTTCAATTAATTGGTCTTTTTTTTTTTCAAAAGTTGCATATACCAGTACATGTATCTATGTCAGTTGATGAATTTAATCTTATTAAATCCATCTCTTTGAACTTATCATTTTTGTCCTTGTTTCATTTTAGTTGTGCCAAGGAAGATACTGGGATCAGTTCTTGTTGCAACTCAAACAAGCTTAATCTTTTTGGATCTTAAGGTGAACATTTCCATCCATTATGACATAAGACCTACACTGTGAACTGCTGTACCTAGAGATTTTAACTGCAGTTGAAGACTGTCTTGTTTCACCAGAACAGAACACAGGAAAGTGCAGTCTCTATTAAAGTCTGTCGGGATGGGTCAAGTGTTTCTGTGAAGCTGAAAATACTGTCAATGAACACTTGAATTTAGATTTTTTTGTGGAACATTACTGTGTTGTAGAGAAAAAGCCAATGAGTTGTGAGAAAAGTAATTGCCAAACAGGAACAGTATCTAGTTTGTGGTTGTGAGGGTTTTTTGTGCACGATGAACTTTACTGTGATTGGTCACCACACAGTGAACCTTCCCAAAGTATTTCAGGTGTTCACTAATTTATGAGTTTATGAACTGAAGTATTAAAAAAAATGTAGCAAACTGAAAGCAATTTTGGTGGTCTACTGGCATTACCAGTTACATGTATCAGTTGTGGCCTCATCAGTATTCACATTAATTCCTATGATCCTTTCTTTGCAGACTGGACAAAAAGAATTGGTGGTCACATCAGATGGTGTGTGAACTTATTCTATTACTAAATAAATTAGTGTGTGCATCCAAGCATTAATTAATAAGCAAAAACAAATTTCACTTGAGTAGACAACAGTTCCATAGGCATCTTGTGAAGCGTCTGCAAATGTATACGATGCTTGTGATAACATTCTTCTAAAAGAAGATGTCAATGAACACTTGAATTGTGAAAGAAAGTAGAAAGAAAGTAGATCTTCTAATTCACTGAACCATGTTTTCGTGCTTTCCTGGCTAGGTCTTCCTGAAATAGGTCGTCCCAGCCCAACCCGGCAGCCCACATTTGTTGCAGTAAGATTTTGGCATGAATGATAAATGCCGCTAAGAGCCCTAAGGGGTCAAATAGCTTGGCGATCTTCTTGAGAAAATTCCGTTTGGTAAGCAGAAAGTCTTTCCCCAAAGGATTTGCTTCCAACGTGAAAACATCATCTTCTGGCAACCGCGTGACACCAAGTGTTTTCACCATTGGTTGGCCATCACTAGCTAAGTGCACTTCTGATGCTCTACTTTCAGACGGAATCCTTTCGAGAACCTTGGCCGAGTTTGATAGCCACTTATGAGCTCACTTTCCTGCCTTGGACCAGAGCTCGTTTAACTCTTCATAAAGCTTGTTCCCTTGACTATCATTTGATACTGAATCCATACTGTTGTCCATATAGGTTGACTTCGTCAATGTCTCTGTGGCCATCAGAAACTTGTTTCTGTATTTTTCAGCGTACTTATGAGAGACAAATTGAGCTTGAAATGGGGAACAATTCACTCATAAAACAACTTGGTTGAACTCATACTGATCAGGTGTTCTCTCTTGATTTAAAGATCTCCACAGAAAACGTTGATATGGTCTATCTTTGGGTGTGACTTCAACTGTCAAATACATCTTAGTAATGTGACACATTAATTCCATTGGGTTTCTTCGGAAACAAAGGAGGACATCTGCCAATTTTCTCTGCAACTTTGGTCCCTGGTAAATGGCATCATTTGAGGAGATTCCTTTAAAGTTGGCAGAATATCAAATACCATGAAAGTCTTTGTTGTTGTTCGGCCTGGTCTAACGATTCGGAAGTGGGGCAAGTACCACTTTTTTGAGGGCTCTCTTCTGCGAGGTCTACTTTACGAATGTAACCATCCTTGAGGTCCTGATGGATGTTGTCGGTATAAGCCTTCCCGATTTCTGGATTCTATTTTAACCACTTTTCAGTGTTTTCTAAATGACGCAGTGCCATATCGTAATTGTCTGGTAATACTGGCTTGTCATCTTTCCAGGGAACTGCCACTTGATATTTGCTGTTGACGTGCTTGATAGATTTCTCCAGCTTATCAAGAGTTGTTCTTTCTTCTGCAGTCAATACATGGAACTCCGTTGATGCTCCGTAATTTTCAATCTCCCAGAATCTTCATAGTAGGCCACTTATCTCACCCAGTCCTTCTCGCTGCTTGGTCTGCAGATCTCTGTTTCTTCTACTGTCAGCAGGACCGCGCACGTCCAACCTAAGGGTGCCAGTCTGGCTGCCGGATTGCCTTGTCTGCCTTTGAGATCCTTGAATGAATAATGAAGATCGACTTGATTTACTCCTATTAGAATGTCAACTAGAGGGTGTGGTCCAGGCTCCGGGAACAGGATACCTCTCAGGTGAGGCCAATTGTGAGCACACTTTACCCCATCGAGTGCTTCTAAAGTCCCTTTGACCTTTTCTGGGGTGAACACACTGACAGTTTTCTTCACGCTGCCATCTGAACGCTCAATTTCAGCGTCAGTGGGTGTAGTCTCAAACGTTTTGGTTTGCCCTTCAGAACGTTCACTATTACCTTCCGCGGAATTCCTTGAAGTCTGAGTTCACCTGCTACGTCAGAATTAATGTATGTCTTGGTTGAAGCTTCGGCAAGTAAAGCATTCACTTTAGTGATTTTACGGTCCCCATTTTTCACAATTACAGCAACTGTCTGCAGAGAAAAGTAGCCTGTTTGCGCGCCTCCTATTGTCAGTGGTAGTTGTGTGTGATCTCTCTGCGTGTTGGTCACCAGACTCACAAGGGGACAACAGAACCACTGGGGCTTTCTCATTTTCATGTGTTGGTTCACATTTTGAGTCCAGTAAATTACAAGTTGTTGTGCTCTTGTCTGCCATTGACTCATTTACAACTTGTCTTCGTTCTGCTTGAACGCGATCCTTGCTAACTTGCAGCAGTCTATGGTGGGTCTCTCTACAGTTATTGATCCCACACATCCTACTCCTGGCACACGTTTGTCCGTGGTAGTCTCCTTCTAGGCTACGAAAGCACAGATTCAAACTTTTCGGGTATTCCATCTTTCTTGAATTCCCAGATCTTTGAATTTGTCACAATGCCGAACTCCATGATGTCCATTGCAGACTTTGCAAGGCTGATAAAATTTTTGGGTTTTGGGTTTCTCAGCATACCCGAAGAATGCTTTCTCGCTCTGATTACAATCTTTAATCAATGTCCTTGTTTGGCAAGTTTAGCCCCTGAATAGTCTCTGATGCTACCATTTGAAATTCCACTTCCCGTAAGACGAGTTCCTTTACACTCTCAACTGACTCCGAGCGACTTTTCTCAAAAACCCACTGATGGTATTGCGTGAGCGTCATCTTGTTCAACTTCTTGCACAAGCCTTATGTACAATGTCCCCTTTCCAAGTTCTTTATGATGACGAGCTTCTTTAAGATTTACCGCAATTACATCTAACAAATCTGCAGATCTTTCTGTCTTCTGTTACCCGAACACAGGGATTTCATATTTTCCATTTCTTCCAATTGCGATGCTATTTTTTGCCGCTCTCCACCAAATTTACATTCCTGTCAAGCCATTGCCGCTGAATTTCCTAAAGGCTCCACAACCTTAAGGGCTTCTTTGGATAAGTGCTGCCTGAGTTGAAGTAACTTGTATTCGGGTGTGGCTGGCACTTCGTGAATGCATGCCGTGAACGCTACCTTCCATCCTTTGTAGGTTTTCTTGTCTCCATTAAACTCAGCCATGTAAACTCTCTGTAGCTGATTCCACATATCCCGACTGAACGTTGGCTTTTCTATGAATGTATCACCTCCGGACTCAAATCTCTCTCCTGTAAACACAGGCCGCCTGCTGCATTCCTCTGCAATTAATCGTTCTTGATATTCTTTGTCCCGTTGGATTTCTTCATGAATCTCTTTGTAATGCTTTGAGTGATTTCATCCTTCTTTTAATCGGGTCAGTACGCAGCTATTACAACAGCCCATGCAATTGGCTCAGAAAACAATAGAATCATTCAATCGAACATCATAAACAATGAACCCTAACCCTAAAACAATAGAGCTGTGTCCTAATCAGATCCAATGAAATTAGAGGTTGTAAACAGGTGCGTGGTATCTGCTCTTAACAGCTGCAAAATTCACTGTGCGCCTCTTACCCATCCCCATGCCTCTGATATGTGCTGACAAATTGATAGTAATTGATACCAATTTGGGGTTGTCACAAATTACAGTCATGATTTTTCCAGCAGCAATTTGATTAATTAAAATAAACAAATCAAGTCACCTTAACAGTAGGTTTTTTTTCTAGCCAGCTCTTTTTTTGTCTTATTACTCATCTCACAGATGATAAACTGGAGAACCATTTGAATTTTGGGAAGTGTGATCCAGTAAGTGTTTGAAATCACAGCACTTTTAGATGAAATACTTATCTTTTATTTGTTAAATGCTCTTTCAAACCTGAGTCTTGCTGCCCTATTTTGACTTGTATAGATCTGTATGTATCTGTAATACAAGTTCTTTGCCCCCACTATTCTCTGGATTAAATAAGGATTCCAATGAATAATAATCATGGCTATATTTTTAAGTATTTTTTTACGTTTCTATATCGTCTTATTTATGTGTGACTTATTTATGTGTGACTATAAACTTGGCCAAATTCCTTTGCACACTCCTAATTTCTCACATACCTACTGATTTTTGTGCTCGTGATACTTTTTTATTTGTTAACGAAACTACCAAGCCGCGTACTCCAAACAAGTTTATGGTCTCATTCGATGTTGAAAGCTTATTTACTAACATTCCTCTACTAGAATCTATTGAGCTAGCAGTGGATTATATTTTGTCTGGCAGCCCAAACATCAAGTTACATGTAAGCAAGAACAGTTTCAAAGAGTTGTTTCTTGTTGCTACTGCCCAGACACACTTGCTATTCCAAGGGAACTATTATGATCAGATAGATGGTGTTGCCATGGGCTCCCCATTGGCACCAGTACTTGCTAATCTTTTCATGGGTCACCATGAAAGAATTTGGCTCCAACAATACAATGGTCCTGCAATTTATTTCTACTGCAGATATGTGGATGACACCTTCTGCCTATTCAACAACGAAAAGGATGCTTTGGAATTTTTCCATTATATAAATGATAAACTCCCTAACATTAGATTCACCATGGAGACGGAAGTCAACCACAAACTACCGTTGGGAGATGTTCTCTTGGACAACAGCAATCCTCCATCTCTCGTCACATCTGTTTTTCGCAAGAGCACTTACACAGGCCTTCTTACTAACTTTCTCGGTTTTGCACCTCTCCCCTACAAATTGGGGTTAATACGAACGCTGGTGGACAGGACTTTAAAATCAATAACACCTGGATCGGCTTCCACAACAACATTAAAGAGCTTACCAACATTCTGGGAAAGAATCAGTTTCCATCCAGTCTTGTGAACAGAATTGTCAAACAATACTTTAGCAATTTCTTTGTCCCCACTTTGCGCACTTCCGTGGCAACTAGTTCTAATGAATTTCGCACGCACTATTACAAATTACCTTTTGTCGGCCCCTTCTCGACTTACGCTCAACACAGAATCAACGTTACTGTAAGAACTTAGTCATCAAGTTAGTGTTTGCCCCATACAAAATTAAGAACTTATTTAGTGCCAAAGATGCCAGTGCCAATTTATCACGATCCCGTGTTGTCTACAAATTTTCTTGCGCAGGCTGTAGCGCCTGTTATGTCGGCAAGACAAACCGACATCTTGCTACACGTGTTCGTGAACATTTAACATCAGATAAGAACTCACACATCTTTTAGCACATTTATGGGTCAGAAACTTGCAGAGATTTGTGCTCACAGAATTGCTTTTCAATCCTTGACACTGCCTCCATGCCTTTTCAACTGAAAATCAAGGAGGTTTTACACATAGGTTGGGAAAACCCCTCACTAAACAAGCAAGTGAATCATGTTAATTCAACACTTTCATTTTAATTTTTCCGTGTTATATACCCATTGTTTTTCTTTCATTGTATTTTCTAGTGCCCTATATTCACGTTGTTGTTTAGTATTCATACTTCCTATTCAGCTATCCTTTATATCACACCGACTAGCGGTTCATTTGTATTCGCAACGGACGATGGATGTTGGTCATCCGAACATCAGATTCTCATATCCTAAGAAAGGTGCTATCCATCAAATAGACTTCTACCTCGTTCTAACCCTAGGCCCAAGGAATGGGCCTGGTTAGTATGGTTTATCATGGCATGAAGTTAAACGAGAATTTAATGATGATGGTGGTGATGATGATGATGAACCTTGAGATGTTGTGGGACTTCACCATACAATGTGACTGAATGGTAGAGGCAAGGAGGCCAGACATTTATTGGTAGAGGCCAGACATTGTGTTTATTGACAAGAAAGCAAAAAAAGTGAAAATTATCAACATTGTGATAAAAGAGTGAAAGATAAGGAGCTTGAAAAAAATCTTTTGTGGAGCATGAATCATCATTAGTCTCCATAGCCTAAGGCAGCCATAGATGCACCCTCAGAGACCAGGGTAGTTTCTTCCACTCAACTTGGCACTGTGACCTTCTGACAGCCTTGGTGATTGTAAACTCTGTCCATTCTGTTATATTTCTCAATCATGCCTTCCTAGGTCTTCCCTTTCCTCTTTTATTGAATGATTTGGATTCGATGATGCACGATCATGACTTTGTTTGCCATTTATAGAGTATCTTGGAGTTGGTTCCCAGTTCTATCCACTATTTGTTTGGCGATGCTCTAATTTGTACTGTGCTCCTGGTGTGATACACGTAAGATCTTCCTGTAGCATTTGAATTCCAAAGCATTCATCCTCTTTTCTGTTTCTGAGTGCAAAGTCCAAGACTCTCAGGTATACAGGGCTGCTGACCACACTACCGATCTTAGAAGATGGATTTTTGTCTTCAGGGAAATCTTTCTGTTCTTCCATATAGGAGTTAGCTTAGTCAGCGCCGACATTCCAACTGCTATCCTGATCTTTTAAGGAATTAAAATTCCTTTTATCCCATTCACATCTTCAGTCAAGATGCTTCCGAGGTATTTAAAATTGTCAACTATTTCCAGTCTCTTGTCTCCTATTTTTATAGGCTGAGTAATGTTTCCTGTTGTTTTGCCTGTGACTATTAATTTGCTCTTCTCGGCACTGATTTCCATGCCATGTGACCAATGCTGTGCTGTTTAGTTTCTCAGTAGGTTTCTCTCAGTAGATCTATATCATCAGCAAACCTGAAGTTGTTGATGACTCTTCCTCCTATGTTTATCCAAACTTTAAGTTCTTCTAGCATTTCAATTATGATAATTTGCTCAACTAACAGGTTGAACAACTGTGGTGATAACAAGCACCCTTGACGGACGCCAACCCTTTGTTTAAACCATTCACTTGTAGTGTCGCCTATCTTAATTTGAGGTCGTGACTGTCCATAAAGTCATCGTATCACATCAACCTGATGCCCTCACTGAGTATTGCAGCCTTTCATGACCGACAGAATGCCAAACTCGGTCAAAAGCTTTTCTGAAGTAGATGAAATTATGATAGATAACCAGTTGATGCTCTATGAATTTCTCACGGAGAATACGTAGACTGCAGATTTGTTCTGCAGTGCTTTGTCCCTTTCTAAAACCTGCTTGTGCATCATCGAGAATTGCTTCAACTTTCTTCATGCGCGTTTTAAGGATATGCAGTAGTACATGTACATTGCTTACGTGGCTTATGAGACTAATAGTTCTGTTATTTTCACATTTCTTGAGGTTGCCCTTCTTTGGAAGTGGTATTATCATGGACTCAGTCCATTTTGTGGGCCGTTCTTTCTGTTGCATGATGATAGTGCATATCTTCTGTCAGTAGTATATCATCACATCACCTCCAGCTTTAATCAATTCGGCATTGATGTTGTCTGTTCCGGGTGGCCTTGTTCATCTTGAGATTCGTAACAGCATCCTCAACTTCTTGTCATGTCATAGGCGGCTCTTGGTCGCTGATTGGTGCATCATATCCTGATGGTAAAAGTGTGTCATCTATGATGGTAGAGCATGAATACATGTAGTATAATGGTAAATTGCCAAGTGCTCGTTGGTGGGTCATTGGGAGTTATATCTGACAAGTTTGAAGATCGTGTGACTAAGATTGGTGTTGATATTAATAAGACTGGGGTAATCTAAAAGACAGCAGTGCTAGGAAGGATGCTATGGAAATTTCTGTCCCACCAGGGCCATACAAGAGGAGACCCTTAATCTTGTGACCTTTGGAAAGTAATGTTGCCTGATGCTTTCTTGGGTTACTCTTGGACCAGAGAAACTACATCAGAAAGACTGAGATTGTGAGCAAACCTGATGATCAAAATAATAATGGTACTGGTACTGGCAATGGTAATAGTAGTAGTAACAGTCAGTAATTATAGTAATTATAGTAATAGTTGATTCTAATAGTTAATAGTAATAATTAATAGCAACAGTAATAGTAATAGTAATAGCAATAGCAATAGTAATAATAATAGTAATTATTATTATGTAAACGACACCCCTCAAGTTAACAGCAATCTTTTTTTGTTGCAGTTTTGTCTCAGTGGTAGTGAAAAAACTCACAAAGTGGTTGGACAAGGTACAACACACCTTTTTTGTTAATTTAACTTATATTAAGTTACCAGTTCATATGTACCTGTAGGTTGGCAGTAGTTTTCAGTTGAGTGTTGAAATATTCAATTGTGCATTTTCTTACCAGTTCATATGTACCTGTAGGTTGGGAGTAGTTTTCATTTGAGTGTTAACATATTCAATTTAGTGCATATTCTTACCAGTTCATTTGTGCCTGTAGGTTGGGACTTGTTTTCAGTTGAGTGTTCAATTATTCAACTGTGCATTTTCTCACCAGCTCATATGTAGCTGTACGTTGAACACTGTTCCATTTAAAAATGGAAACGACCATTTAAAAATGGAATTTGAAAGTGGGGTGTTTTTTTGCGAGATATCCCACATGTGATCCAATCAGAGTAAGTTATCACAGTGCTATTTTAATGCGCGGGATTATCCCGCATGTGGGCCAATCAAAAGGTTACAATAAATGTGATATTTTAAAAGGTCGGTATATCCCACATATCGGCCAATCAACTTGCAGCTACTTTCATACTTGTCACTTAACACCATTAACTCTGTTTCCTGTCCGCCTTAGAACAACAACAACCACAGCAAAGGTGCATTTGTATGGTACAAATTCTCACTGAGAGAAAACCAGCTTCTGTAAACGGCTATTTCTTTTTTACATTGTGTTCATGAGATTTTCTTGACCAGTATTAATTTTCAGCTCCATAACTTATCGTAACGTTAACGTTAAGCATAAACACAACGAAACGTCCCTTGATTTTTCGGCTTTGATGGATATGTGCGTGTTGCAAGTTGACTTAAACAATTTCAACGGGGCCTCGCATGTATATTCCAATATTTGTGCGATCACGTCTTTGTTTTCATTTCCTGTTGTCAACCTAGACCCACTCACTTTCAGTCCAGTTGACCTCGCATTGGCCTTCGTTGATCAGTTTACGTAGAGCGTCCTGTTCACCTCGTGAACAGCCGGAATGCATGGCATTTCCCTTTTCTTCGGATCGTAGAAAAGGCAAATGCGCTGTCACGCTTCATGCATTGCAATCAGAATTCGTTAATTCTGATTGACATTTGTTGTGCGGGATCATTCCGCAATTAAACCAGCCAAGAGGCTGTGACAAAGACACGTGATACATCCAAAAATTGGGATATCTGGCATCTTATGACACACGACCTCTGTGGCTTCAAGCCATTTCGACCTTTATTCTCCGTAAATTTGCCCTTGACACAAGCAATTCAAAGTAAGAGTTCGGCGTAAAACTTTAAAGCGACGGGAAGACAAGACTTTCAAGCGATACTTATTAATTCCTCTCCCTCCAATACTGAAATGCGTCCCGAAAGCTTCTACGAGTTATGTATTGCTCGATGTGATCAGTGGCATTGAATTGTTTTTTTTTCTAGCCCCATATTAAGTTCACTGTCCTCAGCTCAGAAACAGCTTACTTGTCTTTGTTTAGGTTACGTTGAGTTCTTGCAAACTTCAACTGAGCAATCAGGTTTGCCTGTGTTTCAAACAGTACTCTGTTTGTCATCACATGACATGTGTTAATTGACTTATCTTCAACAGCCGGAATATCCCGCATTATAGCGAATAGCGATGAGTTTGTCTTCACCACTATTTCACTTATTTCCATTGTGGCTGGCGTAAGGAGCAAATAGTTTCACGTTCTCACTCCATCGTCCGAAGAAGCTTCTGGTTTGAAGTTCAAGAAACAAGCGTACCCTTTATAATTTTTGTGGCCTTCGGTTTGTTTTCTTTCGAAATCCCTATTTTCGTACCCTACGAGCCAGCTAAGAAGTTCAGCCGACTGGATGCATCAGAGGCTCGTCCGTTGCAACCGAACGACAAGCAAGAGCTCCGTGTGTAATCACGTCTGGCACATCCTTAATTCTTAAGAAAGGAAATGATTTTATTGTCATTAAAACGTATTCAATCATTTCCAATTCGGTTCTTGCAAGGGTCACTCTGATTACTCGCCATCTTCCATTCTCATGGTCCGAAAGGATAAGCCCTGAAAAATTCAAGACATGCGGACGAAGCTTCGCTGTTAATTCTTAAAGTCAGTCTATGAGTAACGCGGAAATTTATTCAACGAATTCAGCATTACTCGAACAAACCTATCCTGGAGGGAGGTATGTCCACGTTCACCCTCACCGTGCACTGAACTCGGCGGGTGACATGAATTTAGAATTGAGCTTACAGGTTGCTGGTGACCTGTTTGGTTGTCAAATT
>BLFK01000266.1:167560-172560 GCA_014634185.1 Astreopora myriophthalma
CCGGCAAGCTAGGTGTGTTGGCTGCTGAATTGCGCCAGAACATTTCAGTTTTTGCTTTCTGGATCCTTTATGTTTCTAATATCTGACTGAATTTGCAAGAACATGCCTGCTAACTTTTTCGCTTGAGCACGGGCCCAGCCCGTGTTCAAGCCTCTGCTGTGGCTGAAACTTGAGGGGGGATGTGTCTAGGACTAGCGTGTGAATTAGAGCAATCATAGGCCAAGGTTGTGGTTGTTGTTTTGGGGTTGCCAGGTAAAAGGCAGATAATTCAGGGGGGTAGTGATGTGTGTGCCAAATGAATATAGGCCTCTTCTTGCTTTTCAAGTTAAGCCACAGTGAGAGTATGTGGAATATGTTGACTATCTCCACGGGACAATGTGACAGCAATGGCTAGTTGACTGTGAGTTCTATACAGGTGACAGACGAGGCAGTCAGGGGGGGTCACTGTGTATTCCTGGGAGAGCTATTGCAAACAGGAAGCAGAAAAGAAGTTGAGAATTTCTGACTCACCAGCAGTTTCCGCGTAGCCATGTTTTTAATAATCCAGTCAGATATATATATATATATATATATATATATATATAACTAACTGCAGACAGTACTGTTTCGGCCTTCTGGGCCTCATCAGTGCAGTGCTGATGCTAGGACGGAGGCAAGACTAGGTAGTCGCCCCGAATGATCCCACACATGTGGTATCCATTAGTCATGCCAGAGTGCTCAAACTAGAAAACTACTGAGCTATGCGCAGTGCTAACGGCAATGACTCATCCTAGTAGAGTGCTCAATTTGGACATAAAGCAAAGCTTTGTAATGCCAAAGAGCTATATCTAACTGCAGACAGTACTGTTTCGGCCTTCTGTATATATATATTATACATAGCAGTAATGGTAATTATTTGCTTTTGTCTGTTTCGTTCCTGTGTTAGCTTTTTTATTATTGTTTCAAGAGCTTGCAAGCAAGCTCTCATTGTTTTTAACAATCTGTTGTTTTTCCAGTCAGTTGGAGATACCTTGAAAATAAAGTTGAGCATATCACAAAAAAAAGATTGCTTCTTCATAATTATGGATTCTGTTTTAAGTGTTCAATGAGTTTACAGCAATTTACAGCTCAATTTGTTAATTGGTTGTCAAGGATTATTGCCAAACTTTTAAAATAGAAATGAGTGTTATTTCAAGCAAGTTTTGGGGCTTGGGTTAAAGAATGCAGCTCTCTCCTCTCTCAAATGTAGCATGAACGTACATTGCACAATCTGAATAAACTTGGAACCTGCAAAGTTGTGCCATAAATGTCTGGTTAACATTCCAGTGCCGTGCCACTGAATTTTGTAGAGGACTATGGTGCACTAATCACAAAGTCAAGTAGCGAACGGGAAAACTATTAGTAATCAAGTCCCCAGCATTTGATGTGATTGATCGTTTGTTAGGAAGGCAGCGGGTCTAAAATACAGGTCACAAGTCAGGTCACAGGTTATTGTTTTCACACTAAACCTTTACTAATACTAACCTTAGGCCTGAGCATTGTCTCCGTGTAGTATTTAGGCCAAAGGTTAGCGTTAGGAAAGGGTTAGGGTTGTTCCAATATTGGTAAAACAATGACCTGACCTGTGTTTTAGACCCGCCGTCAGGAAGGCCATAATGATGATAAAATTCTCAAATCCGATTCACGGATTGGTCATCAGTTGCCCTGATTTGAGCCTTAATTGGACAGATTAGGGGGGCAGGGATGGCACAGTGGTGAGAGCACTCACCTCCCACCAATGTGGCTCGGGTTCGATTCCCAGACTCGACACCACATGTGGGTTGAGTTTGTTGTTGCTTCTCTTCTCTGCTCCGAGAGGTTTTTCTCCGGGTACTCCGGTTTCCCCCTTTCCTCAAAAATCAACATTTCCAAATTCCAATTCGATCTGGATTTCAGTGGACGAATAGCCACTCTGTGGAGGTGCCACTGCAAATTCCCTATTATTATTATTAGGTGTACATGTCATGCACTTGAAATTGGATAGTTGAACGTGTTAAGCGTGCGCTAATTGGATGGTTCTCTCTGTTCTCGGGGTTCTCTGTACAAAACAAGAAAATTGAGAAAATTGAACTCTCAAATATTTTACACTAATGTCATATTCTTTTGTTGTCCGATTATTCCATGAATTGTACTCCACTCACTCACTAATGGTCCTAATGGTCTAATAATAATAATAACAATAAATTATGAACTGTAATAAAGTGTCTGAAGCACTAATTGGGACTGAACTACAACAGAAAATAAATGAAATGGAGCTTAGAGTAGTGAATCAACAAACTCGATCTCCACATATGAATAGACCCTATCACGGGGTAAGCCGCCATCTTGACAGGTAGGGAAAGCGTAAAGAATTTACAGTATTTGCATGGGGATCCGATGTCAGAGAACATTCGTAAAACGTCAGCTCAGAAAAATTTACGAATTGCGAACTTAGGATACAGGGTGTTGTGTCCGTACGCAAGAAATGAGCCGCGGATAAAACGGCCGACCGAAAACTTTAATCTTACTCAGTAACTACTAACTTACCAAAATGTTATAAACCTTTACATCCGCTCTGGGAATTACAGAACTTCTTACTCACCAAAACCTTGTTCATTAACACGTAGTCCATTCGTTAACACCATAACACAGGGCAACGGATTACACTGACCAATTGTTAGGGACTTCGCTAGAAGTTGCCCGGTAGCGTTTCCAATTTTTCCATATATTTTGTCTAATTTTTTTCGCGGGAAAACTGTGGGGAAAAAATTGCAGACAATTATATGCAAAATCAAAACCGCCACCGGGCAACTTCAATTAAAGGTTGGTCCCGAAAAATTAGTCAGTATCTTTTGCCCTGTACCTACGTTTTACGAAAACTATTCGACATCGGATCCCCATACAAACACTGTAAATTCTCTAAGCTTTGCCTACCCGTCAAGATGGCGGCTTAAACCATGATAAGGTCTATTTAAAGAGTTCCTCCCAGGGGTTTTGGGGAACAAGGGAACATGACTAATTTAAACTGGAGAACAGGGGAACAAAGACAAAATATCTCAGGGAACAAGGGAACACAAACCATTTTAGGGATCAAAAAGCTGGGAAAATTTCGGTAACATGGGAACACAAGCAAATTTTTAAAGGAAACAAGGGAACAAGGACCCCCCCCCCCCCTTCCCTGGAAGGGGCTCATTATACGTGGCTTACTCAAGCATACAAAACAGTTAGGGTCGTTTATACCAGAAAAATAATCCGTGGCTTACATAAGGCGCGAACTGTCCGTATAAATGGTACATTTTTCTTGCTCGCGGCCTGCTTCAGCCACGATGCCTAATTATACGAGCGATTTCACGTAAGCCACGGCTTCTGTAAGACCAGCTCAAAACCCTCATGTGTTTTAAGTCGCGGCTTATTATTTTTCTCGAAGGCATTTTGCGCCGACCCTGCTTACCCCATGATCATGCTACCCTCCCCATCCCTCAGCGTCAACAGTCCACCTCAGTCTTTCTCGGTCACGAAAAATTCAATGATGGCGGCAGAGGAACGTAGGTTAACGTTTGAAGAACCTCGTGAACTGGGTTCAGAAGAAGATTTACCTGAAGGATGGGAAGTAAGAACAATGGATGACGGAAGGATATATTATGCAAAGTGAGAAGCTTTTAATTATTTTTCTTTGCAGCGATCAAATGCATACCTACGGACAAATTTAGCCGCGTAGTGGCGACAACGAACCGTGAAGCGGTGAGAGAAGAAAAAACCTCTGGTTTCGGTCCCTGTGAATCACACTGCGGTGGTTCGTTGTCACCGCTACGCAGCTGAAATTCGTGTGAAGAGAAGAAACTGGAAAAACCTCTGGGACTAGGGCATCAAATGCATTGCATCATTGGGTCGTTCCATTTTTTATCCGCACACACCCATCGTGTATCTCCAAGTGGTTCAGTGCCAAGCAGTTTAAGTATGTTTCTCAGTTTCAGACTCCATACTATTTAAAATGCATAGTGGCCACCACTTATTATTAAATAAACAACAAGAAGTTTATTTGTCTGAAATAATTTGTTTGTAGTTGTTTGTAATGCTACCTCACCCAAAAGGGTGTGTAGTAGGTGAAAGGGCTTATAAATGAGTGCCAGATTTACAATAATCCATGGTTGGGTTCATGTGTTTGTGACTGCATTTTGCATTTTGAGGGTAACATGGCATAGAGAATCACATAGCTGAGATCAAACATGAAAATATTGTTATGGAATGAGATTCAAAATAGCTTTTGGGCAAACAGTAACTATAATTTATGTACTATTTCAAAAACGAGTGTGAGTGTTTCATGAGGGTTTTCAAACATGAGAAAACTGATGAAAGCATGAGGCCGCAGGCCGAGTGCTTTTATTGTTTGAAGTGTTTGGAAACCCTGTTGAAACACGATGCACAAGTTTTTGAAATAGCTTCTCAATCACGCCCCAAGAATAAAAGAAAATGGAAATATTCACAAATTGGTCACGTGTTGTCGGCAAGTTTCTTGTCACGAACAATTGTATTATGGTGATTTGCCTTTTCAAAAAGGGTGTCACCAATGTTATCACAATGCTGTGGATGATTATAAAATCAAGGGTTCATTTTGAATTCTTCACTCTCTTCTGAAATGGCTTTATCATGTTTTGGGCAAGCAAAATCAGCCGATGAAGAGGCCAAGTGGAAAGTGCTGTGCTGTGTGTAGCATTAAAGGAACTTCTCCTACTTGAGAACTACTTAAACGATAGGAGTCAATTAGTTGTTATGGATGGGGTGCAGTCTGAACACAGGTTAATAACACATGGCGTTCCCCAGGTATTGGTCCTGGGGCCACTATTGTTTATTATTTTTGTAAATGATCTTCCTCTGGCAGTTTCCCGGTCAATTGTTGATATCTATGCAGATGATACTACATTAAGTGCCTCTGCTGCAGTTTCAGATCTACCTGCAGTACAGCAGCGACTGCAGGAAGACATAAACAGGATAGTTGATTGGAC
>BLFK01000266.1:177560-182560 GCA_014634185.1 Astreopora myriophthalma
GGAGGCAGTTAGACAAGTTTATGATATCATAGGATTTTTAGTGAAAATCAAAAAATACCCAGCAGTGAGAGGCAAAGTACACAGTGGCGCACCAGTGGTAACCTGCTTCGGTACTGAAAGCCCTGAATATAACATAAATTTCAACCAGTTGTTACCCATGGCTGTGCATGAATATTCCCTTTGTCACCAACTTTGGAACTACTGATCCAATCTAGACTTAACCAGAACTGAGTAGATGCAAAGACTTTGTGACAGTGCTGTCTACAAGTTTATTAATTAATTATTTTATTGTACAATCTAACAATATGAGGTGGAAATAAACCAATAAATCCATTAATAAGAGATAACTGACTGAGTTAAGCTGACATTAAGCAGATTGTTACATATTTATGATCAAATCCCATGATCATAATTTTTACCTTTCACTCTTAGACCTTCCTCAAGGCTGGCAGAAGCAGTATGACAGCAAAGGGAATGTTCTATTTCTTGAGTAAGCTACTGTAAATGGCCCTTTTTCTTTTTCAATTATTCATAAATGGAAATAAATTTCGTGATATATTTAATTCATTGTGCTATAATAATCTGGCAGTGCTGTGAACAGACGTACAACTTATGCTGACCCAAGATTAGGTCAAAGCTTTACCAACAACAAAGACAACTCCAAGAGGCTGGATGGTTACTCAACTGCCATGCATGTGTTGAGTGGAGAAGACTTGACTGGGAAGGTTGCTGTGGTAACTGGATCAAATAGTGGGATAGGTGTGTTATGTTATCGGCTTTCGTGATAACAGACTTTCCCTTTAACATTAATTTACTTCTTTACTTCATTTCGTGCTGTATGAGATCCCTGGCTCTTACTTTTATGGTTACCAAGGCATCAGCTCTGTCTGATTTGCTTTGCTTTGCTTTGCTTTGCAAGGGATGTGCCTGGCATTAGTAAAGGTAATCACATGGAGCTGAGTAAAATTTATAACCTGTGAGGCTTTATTGCATGCACGTTTGAATCCAAAATTGTAACAAGAACAATTTGGAAAAAAATTTAATCCTTTTGTACAACGTTTCAATTGACATTGATTACTTGTTTATCACTCAAGGTTAAAATTTACCAAATCAATCAATCAGGAATCACCCATGGCATGTGGGTTCGTCAGTCTTCTGGGACAGCAGCTTAGTGCCTTGATTACATAGAACTGACCAGTTGATTTAATGAGATATTTTCCTAACCAAAAGGCCCTGAAAAGTCCAGGCAAAATGAAAACAAATTCTTTTCAACTGAATTACAATGGCAAAACATTAACAATAGACTGTACTGCCATTTTGATTACCAAAAATGCCTTCTTGTTCAGTAGTTTTGCACTTTTGGCTCAAAGGGGCAGTGTCATGCTATTTGAGCCATACTCTAAACAGAAACCAACAAATAATGCTAAAGTGTTGTTAACAAGGACCGTTAGTGCCATTTTTTCTCATCCGCACCTAAGGTGGCGAGGATGGAAATAGATTGAAACTTGAAAAGTTGGCCAACATTTTCAAGTGTGGACACAGTGTTTTCCAAAAATCGCTACAAATTTCATATACCTAGTTTTTCCTAGTGTTAAAATTCATTTCATATTTTCTTCTTGGTTTCTCAGGAATGTTGTTACTCGTTAAGTACCAAGTTTCAATTTTCAGCAAGTTAAGACCTAAATACAGCAAAGCTACCGTCATTGACAGTGCCTCTTTAAAAAATAAAATCAGTTGTTTCCGAACCCTTTTTTAACTGCCTCTGATCACCAAGCATGTCAAGTAACCCCGTTTATGAAATTTTGATTGTGATGCTTGGTTATTTGTTTTGACCCTTTGCTTATACAAATCATATGGCAAGTTATGCTTCCTCCTTGCAAGCAGACCTTGAAAGTTTATCAGTACGTGTAACTTGAAATCAACCTTCCTGTTAAACCTTGTAAATTATAATCTTGTTTATCTTACTTTTGTCACAGCCAACATTGCTTATTGAAATAAATTTTGTAAACCATGTCATTTAGGCTGTGTTCTATTGGGATCAACCATTTCATCCAAAACTGATTTTGGTTGATTTTGTTGAAGTTCCCAGTAGAACACTTTTTCAATCATTTCTGTTTGAACTGCTGTTTTTGTGACTGGTTATTCATTTTCACACCTCCTTGCGCCTTTTGGTAAGTCCGGTTGTCAAGATTTTAGTGGGAAAAGGACTCCAAATGCAAAGACATGAGGCCTGCTAACAAATCAGTGGATGCTACCTACCCATCGTTTTCAGTTATTTCAAGAAGTCCAGAGCTGGTTGAAAAAGTTGATCATTCACAACCAAACCATGAACCAAAAACATAAAAATACCCATTCGCAGCCAACTCAACCAACCAAAAATGGTTGATCCCATAAGAACACAACCTTAAAATAATATTAATAATACTATACTTTTTCCTTAGGTTTTGAGACAGCCAAAGCCTTAGCCCTGCATGGAGCCCATGTAATCTTAGCTTGCAGAGACATAAACAAAGCAAATAAGGCAGCTTCTATGATCAGAGCAGCACAGGTTCAAACTCTTTTTCTTTTACTAGGTTTAATTACCTGGTTGTACAACGTGGGAGGGAATGGAAAGTGTGAATTGGAACTCTTAAAGTACACAAGTAATGTTTTTTTTGTTGTTGTTATTGGTTTTTTTTTTTCAGTAGACTCCTGAAGCTTTTGTTGAAACAATGCTGCTGGACTTGGCTTCATTTGCAAGCATCAGATGTTTTGCAGAAGAATTCAGAAGGAGAAAATTGTAAGTCTTCATTTTTCACCCATGGTAGTAACTAAAAGACTCAAAACAAAGACCCAAAACAAAGGCAAAGATTTCAGTCAAAAATAACTCAAACTCTGAGGGTTTTTATACATTAGACTTATAATTACTGAATATTTAATAGTCTTTTGAATTTTCGTCAATTCTCTGGTCAATGAAGCCAATAATAACTGCATGACTGTAATGCTCATCCTGTTTTATTTTGATGTCCTTACAACTGAAACCAGCCTCCTTCACATCTTGATATGTAATGCAGCAGTATTTGGCATGGCTTGGAAAAAGACAGAAGATGGAGTTGAAAGCACTTTTGGTGTCAATCATCTTGGCCATTTTTATTTGGTCAAGTTATTGCAGGACATTCTTTGCTCCTCTGCTCCAGCTAGGGTGGTTGTCCTGTCTTCCGAGTCTCATAGGTCAGTTTAATAGTGATGTGATTGCTTAAGAGTTATTGACATTGCTATTAATAATTCATCAGCTCATCCACACTGTTTGCTAAATAGTAATGTTGTTGATAGAGCCTCACAAATGCAGTTAAAGCACTCCTGAGCGGACACCCTAGGGATTTAAAAAAGGTGTCCATATTAGAGCTGGCCGCTTACAATGATGTTTCTCATAAACAGCCATTAGAGGTGTAAGGGACAAATGACCGCTTGCTGGAGCTTGCCCAGCTAACAGTAAACAAGTGGTGTTTCAAAGTGTAACCAGGTGTATAAATTTAAAGTAAAAGTTACTTTGTGGGCAGATGAGCGACAACCGGAAATACATCTGTCACGCACTCAGGCAACTGAAATTATATAACATTGGAACAAATGCCCTATAAAAGGCTAATTGGATTTCCTTTCGGGTGTCCATTTCTGGGACTGAGCTTGAAAACCAAAAGAAACTCAACCATAACCCCTGAAAGTGTCAGTGGCCACTTACAGACATTGTTCGCTTAAAGGAACGTGTTAATACATAGTTTGTGTGGAAAGTGCAAATGGAGTTTTTTGCAGGAATTTGTGAGTAGGGCTGTCCTCTTACAAGTTACAGTGTCCATAACAAGAGTTTCCACTGTACATTTAGAAGTACCTCCTCCTCCATAATGTTGTGCCACTGGCAGAGTGAGTGCCAAGGATTTCAGAAGGAGCAATGGAGAAATATAAGCATTCTCCAATAATATTTTTCAGGAAATCATTACAATTCCATGTACTTATTATAATTAATGAATAAATTTTTATAGATTTCCTGATTTGAGCTATTCCAAGAAGTTACCTCTATCAGATGTTCCCCTCACACAAGACAAATACTGGTCCATTGTAGCTTATAACCAATCTAAACTTTGCAACTTGCTGTTCTCCATGGAACTCAATCGTCATTTAAGACTACAGGGTGTTACGTGCAATGCTGTCCACCCAGGAAATCTGATCTACACATCTTTGTCAAAGAACTCTTGGCTCTGTTGGCTGCTCTTTGTCATGGCAAAGCCCTTTGCAAAGACACCAGTAAGTCCAACATTTGTTGACATGAATAATACAGATTCATGCATGAATTCAACTCAGGACTGTTGTTTTCAATGAGAAAAAATATCAAGTATGACATTCTTGACTGCTTGAGGGTTGATAAAAGATTTAAAAGTCACACTACACATGTAACAATAGCTTTGGGCAGATAACTTCTTGGAGTTCTAGATTGCGAAATACAGACCTCCTTAACTGTTGTTGTTTTCCCATAATACAGACCAACCATGAGACCCTTAGGAATAATTTGCCCTTGGGAATAAGTTGTTTCTTTCAAAGATTACCATTCTGCACACTGGCTTTGAGAGTGCCACATCTGCATTGGGCAATAACGTACAGGGCTAAAAGGGTCTAAATTCCCCTCTTGATTAAACTGAATACAATGTACTGTACATGTAAATAACTGGCACCCCAGTAAAGTTGTTCCCCACCCCTACCCTTAATACAGCAAAATAAAGATTTGTATGCAAAATTGTTAAACAGCATGTAGTACTGAGAGGTATTCATGGATGAGGAAGCCATAATTGATATCAGTTGACTACTTTAACTAAGTGAGAAAATGCAAGGATTGATGGCAGGGTTTCTTTTGAAATAAATTACACTTTTTATTTATTGTTAAAGCTCACCATGATAGTGTTGTTTAACAATATTAGTTTTTGATTTAATTTCAGGCACAAGGAGCAGCCACTGTAGTATATTGTGCAACT
>BLFK01000266.1:187560-192741 GCA_014634185.1 Astreopora myriophthalma
TGTATATCACGGTCACCAAATTGGGCTACTATTAGCGAGTCATGACAAGCTTTATTCATTAGCTCATTAAGTTGTCGCTCCCAGGGCAGAGGTCTCACACAAATACAAATATACTAAATACAACTGCAAATACACGTCATCGACTGCGTCCGACACATGTTTGCGACAGATAACGTCAAAGTGTGGTCGCTTTGAAGCAATAGTCACTGCAACTGTAAATGTAGCAGCCGTACCAATGCTGTGTTCACTTTCGGATTCTGCATACTGTAGTTCCCTGATTATAACATTGTACTGTACTTATTAAGGTGACAGACATTGTTTTATAGATCATGATAGCGCTCGGCGTCTAATTTCTCTTCAGTCAGCTTCCAATGCAGCCTGTCACAGGAAGTTGCCACCTTCAAAAATGTATTCACAGGGAACCTGGAGACCGTAGCCGCCTCTTCTGTTAACTCGCTTCCCCTTTATAACCACTTTTCCACACTTCGTGTGCCTCTTAAAAAACTGATTAACCAAGTAGCCATTAACTTTGGTACGTGGCCAGTGACCTCGAATTCTTTGCTTAAGATATTTGAGTGATGGTCGACGGCTTGGGGGCCTCTTTCTCGTATTTCAGTACTGTGTTGATGTTAATTGTTATAGTCAAAAAATGTAAATGAAGTGGTTATTGTACAAATACTCTAGTAGGGAACCACGCGAGCAATGATGAAAGAATGACATCCCTTCAAAGGTTACATTGCGTCACTAGTAAATGATTAACACCACAGTTATTTCCACATGAAAACTTTCATTAATTTCCAGTATAATTTTACTCCACCTCCCGTAACGTGCACCCCGGACATTTTAAGAGCCTTTTTTCTCGTGTTTGTTGCGTTGCTGTTTATTGTTATTGTCAATAAAATGTAAATTGAGTGATTATTTGCACATAAAAAGGTTCTTTATTCACTTCCAATTGAGTTTTAAGGAAACCTGCGTATAGCGGTCACCCTGGATACGGTCAGTATAAAACGCGGACTGCGGACTGCGGACATGGACTGCGAACCGGGTATAACACGCGGACTTAGGTATAAAACGCGGACTGCGGACCGGGTATAAAACGAGGACCAGGTATAAAATGCGGACTGCGGATCGGGTATAAAACGCGGACTGAATACAAAACACTGTGAAAAAAAGAATAGCGCAACGAAATAGCGATAGGCTGACGACATGAATGGGAATGTCCCGCCATAATTGCCACGTGCATAATTGTCACGTGAGAGGTGTTAGCTGACGTCTATTCCAGCATGGCCGGAGTAATAGAGTTTGAAGGTGAGGGAGTGAGATCTCGTCACATTATTCTGCTTCTACCGGTCAATTTGGCTCAGAGAACAAATAGAGAGGAACTCTTGGTTTACAAGAAGCGAGGTTTTGTTCATTTTGAGTTCTTAATATGAAACCCCAATGTTGTTTACGTTCTTTCCTAATGCAAAATAAAGACCTGCAACGAATGACCTGTGGAATGTGACCTGTGTTTTAGACCCGCCGATTGAGTTATCACCATAGCATTAGAATTGTGATGTTATAAGACGCCGATTTTTTTAGGCTGCTTGAAACGACGATCAATAGCGCAAGGTTTTAGTTGAAATTGCAAAACATTTCTATGTTTAATTTATAAGGCCTCAGTTGTTCAAAAGGTGGATGTGACGCAATCAACCGGATAAATCACTATCCATTGGAGAGCGCAACTGGTATCGCTATGATTTATCCGGCGGATAGCGTCATCCATCGTTTGAACAACTGGGGCCAGAGGTAATAAACGAAAGGAATTTATGGAATCCTTCGCTGGGCACCGGCTTTATGTTTAGAAATCTCGACATTTGAAACACTTTAGTGGGATATGCTATTTAGACAGGGGTCTATTTACTTATTCGCAAATAAATGTTGTTGCGATTGATACAACTTTTTGTTCATCTAGGTGTCGCTCGGGTCTGTCTGGAAACAGCATTCGATCACGAGAACAACTGTTATAGTACATGTCCTGATTTACGCGTACACATTACCGACTTCATCTTTCGCCTCCCAAGCATACTTTCAATTGGGAGTAAAGATTGCGTGACGAGCGAAAACACTCTTCATTGTGTTGAATCCATCCGGCCATCCTGGCTCGAACTACGACATCAACAGTCAGGACTTTCATATATACGAAGAGTTGAAGTTTATGCCTAAAATGCAATATTTTGACCCGGAGTAAGAGGACCCAAGGCCTTGTTTTTTAAATCCGTATCTGGGCCAGTACCTAATCCGCAGTCCGCGTTTTATACCTGGTCCGCGTTTTATACCCGGTCCGCAGTCCGGGTCCGCAGTCCTCGTTTTATACTGACCGCCCTGTATATAACGGTCACGTGGCCATTTCCCAAGGGTGACCGTTATATACAGGTTTGACTGTAGTGTACTAGGTTCAAGGAGAGTAGAAAAGAGGTATATTTAAAGTTAACAGGAAGTTTAAATGGATCAGAGAAAATACCAAAGACATGGGGGAGATCGCCTGACAAGAGGGCTCATGCTGGGCTCATGCGTGTTTTCCCGTGAAAGGAATGCATGAAAGAAATGATTATGAAGTGTGGTTTTAGAAATCAACTGACGAAATGATCCTCACACTTGCTGGACAATTTAAGCAATTGCACCGGCATCGCAGAGGTCGTGGGTTCGAATCCCGTTGGAGTCACTTGAATTTTTCAAGTGCATATGAGGCAATTGCTTAAATTGTCCAGCAAGTGTGAGGATCATTTCGTCAGTTGATTTCTAAAACCACACTTCATAATCATTTCTTTCATCCATTCCTTTCACGGGAAAACACGCATGAGCCCAGCAAATTGACCAGCTCTCAACTGTGTGGCTTCATAGCTCAGTTGGTAAGAGCACTGCACCGGCATCGCAGAGGTCGTGGGTTCGAATCCCGTTGGAGTCACTTGAATATTTCAAGTGCATATGAGGCAATTGCTTAAATTGTCCAGCAAGTGTGAGGATCATTTCGTCAGTTGATTTCTAAAACCACACTTCATAATCATTTCTTGCAAATTAGCAAGTTGGTGACTTCATCAGTGGTTCCACAAGGAGATGGATCACAAAATCAAAACTATCTTGGAAAATGTAACAGTGATACTATTCAAACTTAGCACCAGTAATAACCTTTAAGAAAGCTGCAAAGTCCCTTTTGGTTGTAAATGAAATATCTCAATTTCCTATCAAAGCAGGCAAGATGGACAGCCCTGCGCAAAACACACAGTGAGAGCTTATGTTGCCGTATTTCTCTAAACAACTCATTGAGAGTAAATGATGTTTGGTTCAGACAAAAAAATGGGAACATCAGCTCCACACAAACTCGATCTAGATTAGCAAAAGTGTTGCCAATTTTGTCAGCTGCACAATGGGTGTCATTTTATGCCTTGTCTGATGAACGTTGTCACTGCCAAGTTTGAAGAGCACTGCCCTAATATTTCTAAGGATATCTACATTTTGTGATTTGTCTTCCTTTGGAACCAGTGAACAGATGACAAATCATCAATTTTTACAAAAAAAACTTGAATAACTCTGGAACAAGAGGCAATGTTTTAAAAAAGAAAACAACATTGTTCGTTTCTTCAAAAGGCCTTTCAAATGACCTTCAGCTACTTTTTACTTCAGCAGCACTTTAAGTGTAATGGTCTAACTAAATTCTGTGACTATTTCACACAATGATGATGGCCAATACCCATCTATCTCCAACCCAACACAGCCTGCTTTATTGAATGATCTTGGCTGGAATACATTTCCACCTTACAAATATTGTCTTATCCCTTTAAAATCAGTACTTTCTTACCAACATTAGTCTCCTCAGCTCGCTCTCCACAAATGGTAATTTAAATTCCTGAACACTTAGATCACTTCTCTTTTCCTCTGGTACCTCTTCAAATGGAAGGTTGTCTAAACCAAGCCCAAATTAAGTTTCAAAATGAGGCATGTGAATAATAATAATTATTGAAGGGTTTCAGGCAAAAACAAGTGACTTAATTGGTACACGTTTTTGGTTATTGTCCAATTTCTACCAAATCAAATGAACTAAAACTACAGAGTGAACTTCCCATGCTGTATTGCCAAACCGAACGGCAGTTGGATAAAAACAAGCCAAAAAATTTCCCCCAAATTTCAGTCATTTTTCATCTTCTTGCACCTGGTACACACCCTTGATGCCAGAGCTTCTGCTCCTCGTAGCATGGTATACAGCCATAAAAAGGCAACAACAGCTAAGTCACAAAGAACCCAGGTGAGAATATACATTGCATTTTGCAAACACTTTTCTCTGATCATGAAAATGTTGCAACAAATACACACAAATGAGCAATAGGATGACAACAGACCAGAAAATTCCACTCCCTGTATATTCATACTGTTGCACTCTATTTTGGGGGTTAAAATTGTGACAGTTCATCATAGATGTCTCCACTCATCCATTCATCAGTTCATTTACCCTTGGATCTTGGAGTAGCTTGAAATACCAGTAGCTACTTATCTCCAAGCACAAACATTTAGTTCTTAGAGCTGTATTCTATCACTAATTTCCATTTTTTTCTAACTGGACTCTGAACTGACAGGCCCACAAACACAAACAAACAAGCAATGCCACAAACCAAACAAACAAAATACAAATACTGTAGTGTAAATTCCGACAGAATTTAGATTAACAAAATGAAAAAAATTATCAATTCCCTTACCATAGGCATTATTTGATTTAAATATCACCGTAAAAACATCGCTTCCTTGTTCTCTGGTTACATCACTTAGTGTTCTCCGTGAATCTTCAACATGATTTGTACTCGAGGTTGCTGCTTCTTTAGATCTAGCTCCTGGTGGAATGTATCGTTCCCCCATGATCTTTATGAGAGCTCATCTGCATAAACAGTGTTAAGGAGCATTCAAGTAACAGAGAAATCAAACTCAGGTTGTTATGAAAATTCAGAATGGCTACATAATTATACATAACTGAAAACTCAAAAACCGAAAACATTCCACTGACTGCAGTCTACATGTATAAAAGGCAGAATTGCTTCAAGGTCCTTCTCCACACCATGTAGGGTCATACCAATTTGGCTCTTCAGTTCTTACAAGATCTCACTGTGGACAGTACACCAACTTGGAACTTTTATTGTTAGGAAGAAATTTTAT
>BLFK01000266.1:194316-205023 GCA_014634185.1 Astreopora myriophthalma
ACATGAATGGGAATGTCCCGCCATAATTGCCACGTGCATAATTGTCACGTGAGAGGTGTTAGCTGACGTCTATTCCAGCATGGCCGGAGTAATGGAGTTTGAAGGTGAGGGAGTGAGATCTCGTCACATTATTCTGCTTCTACCGGTCAATTTGGCTCAGAGAACAAATAGAGAGGAACTCTTGGTTTACAAGAAGCGAGATTTTGTTCATTTTGAGTTCTTAATATGAAACCCAAATGTTGTTTACGTTCTTTCCTAATGAGTGACCTGTGGAATGTGACCTGTCTTTTAGACCCGCCGATTGAGTTATCAACATAGCATTAGAATTGTGATGTTATAAGACGCCGATTTTTTTTAGGCTGCTTAAAACGACGATCAACAGCGGAAGGTTTTAGTTGAAATTGCAAAACATTTCTATGTTTAATTTATAAGGCCTCAGTTGTTCAAAAGGTGGATGTGACGCAATCAACCCGAGAAATCACTATCCATTGGAGAGCGCAACTGGTATCGCTGTGATTTATCCGGCGGATAGCGTCATCCATCGTTTGAACAACTGGGGCCAGAGGTAATAAACGAAAGGAATTTATGGAATCCTTCGCTGGACATCAGCTTTATGTTTAGAAATCCCGACATTTGAAACACTTTAGTGGGATATGCTATTTAGACAGGGGTCTATTTACTTATTCGCAAATAAATGTTGTTGCGATTGATACAACTTTTTGTTCATCTCAGTGTCGCTCGGGTCTGTCTGGAAACAGCATTCGATCACGAGAACAACTGTTATAGTACATGTCCTGATTTACGCGTACACATTACCGACTTCATCTTTCGCCTCCCAAGCATACTTTCAATTGGGAGTAAAGATTGCGTGACCAGCGAAAACACTCTTCATTGTGTTGAATCCATCCGGCCATCCTGGCTCGAACTACGACATCAACAGTCAGGACTTTCATATATACGAAAAGTTGAAGTTTACGCCTAAAATGCAATATTTTGACCCGGAGTAAGAGGACCCAAGGCCTTGTTTTTTAAATCCGTATCTGGGCCAGTACCTAATCCGCAGTCCGCGTTTTATACCTGGTCCTCGTTTTATACCCGGTCCGCAGTCCGGGTCCGCAGTCCACGTTTTATACTGACCGCCCTGTATATAACGGTCACCTGGCAACCTGGCCATTTCCCAAGGGTGACCGTTATATACAGGTTTGACTGTAGTGTACTAGGTTCAAGGAGAGTAGAAAAGAGATATATTTAAAGTTAACAGGAAGTTTAAATCGATCAGAGAAAATACCAAAGTCAAAGACATCTTAGAAACGATCAAGAGGCTGAAATGGAAATGGGGAGGTCGCCTGACAAGAAGAACAGATAACCACTGGACGACGCGAGTCACATTTGGAGCCCCCGAGGTCATGACACCGAGAAACCGCAGATGACCAAAGGCATGGTGGCGAGACAACCTCAGCAAGTTAAAAAAAACACTGGTCTTGACTCGCACACAACCGGCAAAGATCGCGTGAACTGGGGAAGGCCCATGTCCGACAACAGCTGTTTTCAGGCTGAATGATGAGAGGAAGTTAAGAGAAGGAAGAATCCCTTGTGCACAAAGAGAAAAAAAGGATTTGTTACGAGAGACTGAACATGCGAGTAATCTTTTGGTCTAGAGAAAATAAAACTGATGAAAATCAGAGAGGGATAGTCGGGATAGGCAAGACCTTTTGCATACGAAGGAATAGAAAACAGGAGATTTCATAATTAGGAACCAGTTATTATTTATGGAGAGGGGGGTGGAGAGAAAAAAGATGGGGGTGTCAAGGGTATAATTTTGAGTGGTACGAGGGTTGGGCCTTATTTTTGTTATCAAAGAAAGAGGGGGGTCATCTTTTTTAGGTTCTGTTAAATGTCTTGATTTACACAAACAAATAATCTTTGTATTTGTGTAGAAGCAATAACTTCTACACATAGTTTACAATCATTTCAAGGATCTAACTTATAAGGCAAGAGGGATATTAACCCAGTTTAAAAAAAGTCACTTTGACCTTTGGAAAGTTCCTTTAAAGTAAAAATTAATCCATGCTTATTTTAGAGGCTTTTTCAAAATAATGAAGAATGGCCTTTGCCATTTTGAAGTATCTTTTTTTTTTAATGCAAATTAGCAAGTTGGTGACTTCATCAGTGGTTCCACAAGGAGATGGATCACAAAATCAAAACTATCTTGGAAAATGTAACAGTGATACTATTCAAACTTAGCACCAGTAATAACCTTTAGGAAAGGTGCAAAGTCCCTTTTGGTTGTAAATGAAATATCTCAATTTCCTATCAAAGCAGGCAAGATGGACAGCCCTGCACAAAACACACAGTGAGAGCTTACGTTGCTGTATTTCTCTAAACAACTCATTGAAAGTAAATGATGTTTGGTTCAGACAAAAAAGTGGGAACATCATCTCCACACAAACTCGATATAGATTAGCAAAAGTGTTGCCAATTTTGGCAGCTGCACAATGGGTGTCATTTTATGCCTTGTCTGATGAACGTTACCACTGCCAAGTTTGAAGAGCACTGCCCTAATATTTATAAGGATATCTACATTTTGTGATTTGTCTTCCTTTGGAACCAGTGAACAGATGACAAATCATCAATTTTTACACAAAAACTTGAATAACTCTGGAACAAGAGGCAATGTTTTAAAAAAGAAAACACCATTGTTCTTTTCTTCAAAAGGCATTCAAAGACCTTCATTTACTTTTTACTTCATCAGCACTTTTAAGTGTAATGGTCTAACTAAATTCTGTGACTAACACATGATGATGATGATGGCAAATACGCATCTATCTCTAACCCAACACAGCCTGCTTTATTGAATGATCTTGGCTGGAATACATTTCCACCTTACAAATATTGTCTTATCCAATTAAAATCAGTACTTTCTTACCAACATTAGTTTCCTCAGGTTGCTTTCCCCAAATGGTAATGTAAATTCTTGAACACTTAGATCACTTCTCTTTTCCTCTGGTACCTTATCAAATGGCCATGGAAGGTTATCTAAACGAAGCCCAAATTAAGTTTCAAAATGAGGCATGTGAATAATGTAAGGGACAGTGTTGTCGTGTTGCGCGCCCCACCTAACCCCCCTTGGTGTGACTCACGTGATCGGAAGGCCATGTGCTCGGGGGCTAGGGAGGCGTTGAAGTTTGGACGCGTGAAAGGCTTTACCCGTTTGTTTGCCTTTACCCGTTTGTTCACCTTTACCTGTTTGTTCGCCTCGTTTTTTAACCTGTCTATGTTGAGCATAACATAAGATGCCCAAAAATATGTGAGTGTCGTTTTTCTTCTTTTTGTTTTTTAATCACTTTATCTGTATTCGGTATTTCTTTCGTTTTCGTCGTTTATTTAAATATCATTATTTATTTTATAATTTCAGCTGTACCGCCAGCTAGGATGTGTCGCAGATTAAAGTTTATGTAAATATTTGTCTGTGATTTGTTCAACAAATAATAATAATAATTATTGAAGGGTTTCAGGCAAAAACAAGTGACTTAATTTGTACAGGTTTTTGGTTATTTTCCAATTTCTACCAAATCAAATTAACTAAAACTACAAAGTGAACTTCCCATGCTGTATTGCCAAACCTAAGGGCAGTTGGATAAAAACAAGCCAAAAAATTTCCCCCAAATTTCGGTCATTTTTCATCTTGCACCTGGTACACAGCACCCTTGATGCCAGAGCTTCTGCTCCTCGTAGCATGGTATACAGCCATGAAAAGGCAACAACAGCTAAGTCACAAAGAACCCAGGTGAGAATATACATTGCATTTTGCAAACACTTTTCTCTGATCATGAAAATGTTGCAACAAAATACACACAAATGAGCAATAGGATGACAACAGACCAGAAAATTCCACTCCCTGTATATTCATACTGTTGCACTATATTTTGGGGGTTAAAATTGAGACAGTTCATCATAGATGTCTCCACTCATCCATTCATCAGTTCATTTACCCTTGGATCTTGGAGTAGCTTGAAATACCAGTAGGTAATTATCTCCAAGCACAAACATTTAGTTCTTAGAGCTGTATTCTATCACTAATTTCCATTTTTTTTCTAACTGGACTCTGAACTGACAGGCCCACAAACACAAACAAACAAGCAATGCCACAAACCAAACAAACAAAATACAAATACTGTAGTGTAAATTCCGACAGAATTTAGATTAACAAAATGAAAAAAATTATCAATTCCCTTACCATAGGCATTCTTTGATTTAAATATCACCGTAAAAACATCGCTTCCTTGTTCTCTGGTTACATCACTTAGTGTTCTCCGTGAATCTTCAACATGATTTGTACTCGAGGTTGCTGCTTCTTTAGATCTAGCTCCTGGTGGAATGTATCGTTCCCCCATGATCTTTATGAGAGCTCATCTGCATAAACAGTGTTAAAGAGCATTCAAGTAACAGAGAAATCAAACTCAGGTTGTTATGAAAATTCAGAATGGCTACATAATTATACATAACTGAAAACTCAAAAACCGAAAACACTCCACTGACTGCAGTCTACATGTATAAAAGGCAGAATTGCTTCAAGGTCCTTCTCCACACCTTGTAGGGTCATACCAATTTGGCTCTTCAGTTCTTACAAGATCTCACTGTGGACAGTACACCAACTTGGAACTTTTATTGTTAGGAAGAAATTTTATCAAATGAATTTGCTTTTTGAAAGGGTAAACATGCTCATATTTTGGATGAAAAAAGGTCAGCTAGCTTAGAGGGACAAAGTCAGCAGGTAAAATTCTTTCCATGAGGTTCTAGTCCTTAAGTTTTCTCTTATAAATTCAGCTAAGGGACCAGTCAATAATTAGAGGGGGGGCTGGTGCAGATAGGGGTGGGTCAGCAAATTTTATGCAAGGATAAAAGGGGGGGCTACAAAACTTTACGTACCAGTAGGTGCACTAACAATTTTTCTCAAGGCATTATTAAGCCATCATTAGATAAACAACCAAAAACAAAATGTTTATTAATTCTTTGCGATAACAATTTTAAACTGAATTTGTGAACATCCCTTCAACTTTCATCACTCATCATTTTGAACTGTCTCATAACTTTAATCTGACTAATCATTTTCATCTGACTCATCGTTTTCATCTGACTCATCGGGGTTTTTTTTGTCTTCACTATCACTAATTACAGCATTTCCTGCCCCTTCATCACTGCTTCACATGCTCTTGGATGTAAGAAACAGATTTGGCAGATAGCATTCCTTTTTCAATAATCATTTTAAGATATTTAACTCGAGAACGTGATAAGTTGGAAAGAGCTTCCAACTTTAAATATTGCCCTTTTCAATTACATCTCGAGAAAGAGGAGCGTTCTAATGTACTGTTTAACTTTCTCCATGTTGCTTGTGTTTCTAGAGGCTTTATGTTTCTTAGCCTTTCTTCGGTTGTCTTTTTGAGACCGTTTTTTTTCCTATTGTTGTCTGAGTAATGTGTTTGAACATGTTTGTGATCTTTCTCAACTGCTCAGCAAGACTGGCCTCAATTTCTCGTACTTTCTCCTCACCTTTAAAAGTTTTCAAATAATATCCTCATCAAATTTTCTTGGGTACTCATGTCCTGGTGAAACCTTTCCAGACTTCGTAAAGTGAGAAGACAGATGCTTTTGTGCTTCTTCTCTCTCCTTCTGGATACTTGACTCTATGCCTTTGATCACTTTAATATTGTTGCTCAACATAATTGTATCAGGGGATGTAAGGATGTATTCTTCACATAAGTATTTCCCTGCAGCTAGTCTTGCAACAGAAGATTTTTAATCAGTTACTCCTTCTGTCATCATGAAAGAGCTTCTGAAACTCACGAGCATTCCGCCACTGGGAATACACGCTCTTGTAAAATAATAGCAATATTTCATTTCTAAATGTAGCTTGTGGTGTGGTTGCATTTGGGATCCAGCCAAACTTTTTTGCAAGGGGAGGAAGGGTTAGAAAAAAATGTCTTACAGGTTTAGAGGGTCATGAAAAACCAAACATGGAATACTCACTGATACACCACCCCCCTCCCCCCAAAAAAACCTCTAATTATTGACCGGTCCATATTAGGAATGCAAACAGGTACTGCTTGATTCTCCATAGCTTTACACCCACACCGTAGTTAGTGACTATGCCCAAACAATGCATAAAATTCATAACAGAGCTGTGAAAAACACTATTTTGCAACAAAAAATTGCCCTTAGGTACCCCTGACTCAGGTTAATTATTTTCAAGCATTCTTCATTTATGTGTGGCATTGTATGACTTTCCAAATCATTGTATCTGCCTTGAAAGAGAAGAATGATGTCTGTCTGTTAATGGATAAAACAACTACAAATGATTTGTCATTACTGGCATGATTTACACAGACACTGTACAGCCAAATAGCACACCACAAAATTCAGACTCTTCTAAAATTAAACACAAATTCATCATTATCTCCATATCCAGTGGAACCCCGTTCTATGGACACCCACTTAATACAGACACCCATATACAACGGACAGTTTTGTTTATGTCCCGACAAAAAACTCATATATTACACCAGTTAATACGGACAATGGACAATTTTCTGTGTCCTGAGTCACAAACTCTCTCATACAGTCAACCCTGCTTTACGGACACTGGTTATGTCCGACGCACTGTCTATTTTCATTGTAACAATTATGTGCTAATCATAGACATTGTACCCTGCTCAAATTATGACAGATTTCTATGGCTTAATAAGATTTTTTTACTAACAAAACAGTAGCAAAATAGCGTGACAGGTTTGATTTTGATCAGTTTGTCTTCCCTCCCGTGTTTGAACGTCTTTCAGAACCAATTTTGTACACTGTACAGTAATTTGAGTCTGAGACTACAGTATGATAAATAATCGTGAAATTTCTTTTGGATCAACTTGTCGTGTACAGTTAAAGTTGAGAAATTAAGCAACGTTTTCTCGTACAAATGTATCCTTTAGACTTTTATATCGATCGAACATGTGTTTGGGACATTCTTTCTGAGAGCCCGCTTAACGGATAATACGGACCGTGTTACACTGTATTCAAAAGAACCCTTAAACACGCTTACCTATTAACGACTGAACGGTGTTGTGAAAAGGTAGCTGAATACCGACATCCTGTTAATATGGGTAGTGCATGAACAACAATAAACAGGCGGCGCAAATGAACCGAGAAAACCTATTGGAAGAATGGTGCCCAGTTGAAAAAAGGGGCTGGCACGTCTTTAAAAACCGGAGGGTGTAATTTGCAGGTTGCAGGTTGCAGGTTGCAACTTGCAGGTTGCAGGTCAAATAAATATTTATGCAATAGAGGACTTTTTCCGTGTTTACATAGCCTCGTGTAAACACGAGGAGGGGTTGGGAGAATTCGAGACTGTTATGCAAACCCGAGACGCAGTCGAGGGTTTGCATAATCGTCGAGAATTCTCCCAACCCCTCGAGTGTGAGTGAATTACGAAAGGCACATCGCCTTAAGAAAAGAAAATATCACAACCCTGGCCCAAACTATGCTTGGCACTGTGACGGCTACGATAAACTTAAGCCATATGGATTCGCAGTTCATGGCTGCAGTGACGGCTGGAGCCGCAAGATTATGTGGTTATATGTAACGCGATCAAATAATCAGCCGAAACAATGTGGAAGCCTATTATCTTGATGCCATTGAAGAGTATGGAGGGTGTCCAGTTGATCCTGTCACAGATCACCAAAGACATGCGAGGCAGCAGGAATAAGTTAGTACGATATAAAAAGGAACGTGACCAGCATGCGTACAAAAAGCAGTTCATTTTCATCTGTATGTGATACTGGCGCAATGTCCGCGACCTAACGGAAAATCTCAATTTCTATCGCTAATGAATCAGTGTTTCGTTTAGCGCTACCTTCTATATACGTAGAATATAATGTAAACGAGAATCAAAGTGTATCTCGTGATGCCAGATCGCATAATGTTTCATCATCACTCGATCCGTACGTATCAACAAAAAACATAAAACAACTGGTCAGGGTGATACAACATCATGACATTTTAGTAGATCGTACACTGAATTGGTTTTCAATTCAATCTAATGGCAAAAAGAGGAATGAAAGGCCTGTTCAGTTACTGTTCGATGAAGTCCTCGAAATCGAGTCAATCGACGCTTGCGACCAAAGCACGTGGCTATTTACCAGTACACTTCCGGAACTTTCAACATCCTGCATCCGACCTGCAGCCCGTATAATGTGTAAACCTGCAACCTGCAACCTGCAACCTGCAACCTGCGACCTGCGACCTGCAACCTGCAAATTACACCCTCCGTTGAACGGAAAAACCTCGTCAGCCTAGTACCCCGACGTCTCTCAGATCATTCAAGTAAATGCGAGGCAGCAGGAAATTCGAAACAATTCACAGTACGGTATTTATTTTTTCCCGTCGTATTTTTATTTCTTCGTTCGTTAACTTTTTTGTGGTGTTAATATCGCGACTGCGATTGAGGTGAACACTCGTCTGACTCTTGCTCGCGTTTAGAGTTTTCGTAGACAGCATTTCTTTGGTCTTTTTTTAATTTTCAGTGTCTCCGATGTGTGCGCATATGCTTAAATATTATAGTATTCTTGAATTTATCACTATCGAGGTCTCCCAGGGGTTTTGGGGAACAAGTGAACAAAGGAACATGGGGGAGCAAAGACAAAATATCTCGTGGAACAAGGGAACATAAACCATTTTAAGGATAAATAAAAAAGCTGGAACCAAGTTCGGAATTAATTTCGGGAACAAGGTGTAGCGGTGGAATCCGTAGGATTATCACGGCACACGGTTAAACAAACTTTCAGGCGTTAAGCCCTGGTCAAACGGTGCATGATAGTCGATGATAGTTGATGATAGTCAAAACTATCATCAACTATCATCAACTATCAAAGGGGTGGTCAAACGGCGCATGATAGTCGATGATAGTTGTTCTGAGGAAGTCTGGGGAAGAATTGTTGCATATTTCGTCTCCATGGCTACACACAATGGGGATGTAATCAATTAAGATGATGTTATGATGATGATGATGATGAATTAAGATGACCTTCACTTCCCTCACTGTCATTGGCTTTGTTTTCTTCATATTTGTAATTTTCCTTGTTTTCAATCTGTGGAGAGCAAACTCTCGACACCGCCGCCATTTTGTTAGCTTGCTGAAAGTTAACTCAAAAGCCGGTGCCGAAAACTGAGCCCGTCAATTTTGGGGGAATACATCTGACCGAAAAACTATCATCGACTATCATGCGCGTGGTCAAACGCGAAAAACTATCATCAACTATCATGAAGAATTTGAACACGCTCAAAGTGAATGATAGTTGATGATAGTCGATGATAGCGCATGATAGTTGGTAGTCAAACGAGCGCGCACGCTTTAACTATCATCGACTATCATGCACCGTTTGACCAGGGCTTTACTCTAATAAACGAGCGCGGGATGGCTCCGCAACTTATACACTTTGCGCCAAAAACACTCTTCAAGATACTGACACCCCGACCACTACAGGGGTCCAATTACAGTGCAATGCACCACCACCCCAACCGCGCGACCCACGCCCACGAACAGGCAACGCACTTTAATAAGAATACTCCTAAAACAGTATACACTATACTAGGAGAAACGACACAACTCTTCTACAAAGGCAACAAGGACCACCCCTGTGAGGCCCTCACTATCAGTAATAAAATCCATCGTTGCGCAGCTTCTGCGAACGAGAAATTTTGTTACGTTGAACACGCTTTCATTTATTTTCTTTCCATGTTATAAGATGTTACAGTTATCATTTTTCTTCTTGATACCATTTCTGTCGACTGCTCTGTTGATATAAAAAATCGTTGATGTATTTTTTAGCATTTTTCTTTTATTATTTTTATTTATTTGCCACAATACAATTACATATATTAATATAAAAACAGTGGAGATAACAATGGCGAGGAGGCCTAAAAAAAACTATTAAGCTTATTTTAATTAGGCCTGGTCAGTTTTAGTTTGTAAAATAGAATTAAGAATACAAACAACAACAAGGCGACGGATCTATCATTACACTGATAGACTGAAAATACAAAATTAAAAGTAGAGGAAATCTGCCATAATCTTAATACTTAACACATTTATATCAGGATACTAATAGTTGTCACAAATAAACGCCTTAAAAGGAGGCAGGGGAGGACGAGTCAACGATCTCGGCAGTCAAAGAGTTGTAAAATTTGGGTCCTTGATAAAAAACGGAACATTGTGTGATGTTCGTCCGACAGAAACGTAGACGAAAACCATGGGAATTTCTTGTATTGTGTGAATAAATTTGTCTTTGTAAAGTAAATTTGCGATCAAATTTTACAGGAAGAACACCGTTTTGATAGGAGTACATGAATAAACCTAGTTGCAAGAGTTGTATGGCATTAAATTTTATAATACCAAGGTTTTTAAAGATTGGATCAGTATGTGCATAGAATTAGGTTTTAGCTATAATTCTCACGACCCGCCTCTGTAGAATTGCAAGACGAGCAAAGTTAGTTTTATAAGTCGACGCCCAAACTAAACTGTAATAGAAAAAGAAGGGATAAACTAAAGAAAAGTATAAGGTTCGTAAAGATTTTGTTGACAGGCAGAAACTAGATTCACGAATTATTCCAGACTTTGAACTTTGTTGGCCACGTGTGAGCATACTATAAGCAATCTATTACCCC
>BLFK01000266.1:217102-237133 GCA_014634185.1 Astreopora myriophthalma
TGATCGACTCTTATTTGGCTCTGAGAAGCCAGTTCGTGCTTAAGGTTTGCACGGTAATATTCCAACGCCCTCACCTGACCATCAAAAAACACGTCAACCTCTTCGTTTACATCTGACACTTTACTTTGCACAAGCTCTTTCATCCTCTCGACAGCTTTCAGAGCTTCCAACACTGCACGCTCTCTAGTTTTGGTTTTATTCAGAGAAACTTGCACAATTTTCCTTTCTTTTTCGGCAACATCTGCCACAAAGTTATAATTATGTTGGCGGTGATCAACAATGGTACAATCTCGGCAGATTGTTTCTTGACAGCTTTCACAAAAGAGTTTCAAAGTCTCACCTGTGTGTTTAACACAAAACGATGGCTTGACAAGGGCCTTTGATCCAAGCTTCTGCACGTCTGCCATGGACAAAATCTGGTGACTTTTCGTTGCATTAATTCTTTTATGCGCGGTTACACAAAAATCGCACATGAAAACGCTGCAATCATTACAGCGTGACACTGCTTCTTCACCGCTATCACAGTGCTCACAGGGTAACGGTTTTCCAGACGTAACATTGTCTTGCATACTGAGCAATGTCATGAAATTGTTCACCCAGAAATTTGGTTGCAGTTTGTCAACATCTCCATCAGCAATCTTAAAGGAAAGAAGAAAGGATTACTCGAACCTACAATACAATACTGAGAAGGCAAACCTGTGTAGTCTCTAAGGCCCCACCCACACTAAAGCGTTTTCGTTTGAAAACGCATACCTTTTGATGCATTTTTGCCTATTATCCACACTAAAACGCCCGAAAACGCTGATGAAAACGGCAGCTTTCGAAAACGGTTTCCAAGCTGGAGACCATTGAAAACGCATCGTTCTGAAAAAGCTCCGTTTCTAGTGGTCAGGTGAAAACGTAGACTTTTAAAAACGATGACGTAGAAAGCGCGGGAATTTTTGAAAACACATTAGAGTGGTCGGCTGAAAACGGAAACATTTGACAATGGTGACGTAAAAAGCGTTGGAAACTCTTGAAATCGACTTCAGTGTTCACACATGCGCAATCCAGTTCCCGGTTGTTTACATAGTCCTCGAGCGTTTTAGTGTGGATAGGTGAAAACGATACAAAGACACTAGACTAAGATTTCTCATAGGAGACAAACTCAAATTTCTTTTATTTTGCACTATGTTCTGAACGGTAAACAACAGCTCTCTTACGTATAGTTCAAAGTCGAATAAAAATAATCCGCCAGCGAAGCCTTGCTCTTGCAAATATCACTATTTTCATTGCAAGTTTTCATTAAAATGGATAAAAAAAACATCAAAGAGCTGGATCCAGGATAAACTAAGTAAGTGCAAAGTGCTTAGATAAGTGCTCTGAACAGATTGAAGAACATTTTACCACTCAAAACCAAGGAATCGTTATACTGCGCATTTATACTGCCATATTTTAACTACTGTAACCAATTCTGGCATCACTGCGGGAAAATAAACACCGCTAAAATCGAGAAAGTCGACGAAAGGGCTTTGAGGTATATCTACAGGATAAAAGTGCATTTTATCAAGATGATCTCTTGCAAAGTCAATAAGAGTCCCATCTATGGAACCGCAAGGAATCCAAGACATGCTATTGACAACAAACAATAGTATATCGGACAAAGCTCCATAAGCAATTAGAGATCTCATCACCTTACTTTCATCCAAGTATAATCTTCGACATGATTTTATCCTTTCTCTGCCCAAAGTTGACACGATTAAATATGGTCTTAAATCATGGAGATATTTCGCCGCTAAGATATGGAACGAGCTGGCAAATGATATTAGAATTAAAGCAGGAACTAAGGCAAGATTTCTGTAAAGGTCCCTACTTCATTATGCAGTCACAATAGATGTCCTTTGGGATTATTACGCTTTGTTCTTTGAAGTATAGAAGTTTTTTTTCCAAGTCTATATGGCAATTTTGGGGCGAAAATACAGAAAATCCAACACTTAAGCAGCAATTTGGTGGCAAATTTTCAGGTTAAGAGTTTTTCAGCTTAAGTAACGCGTAAAAAAAAGAGCCCCCAAAAAATAGAATTGCGTTTTAAGATACTTTTTGACGTGGTTATGACTACCGTGTTTCGGCAAGGCGACAAAACGAAGCACATGATTTTCAGTAAAACTATGAGTTTACCTTGTTCTCTTTTCTGTCAGTTATTCTTGCTTCCTTTCCGGTCCTAGATGCAGCGAATGCCAAGCCCTGTAAAGTGCCAAATTTGTTTCTTTCCTCTCTGAACGCGGGCGTTTCGGGATAACAATCGGTGCGTACGGTGGTATTAGGTCTTCTCTCTCACATTGTAGAGATCGGCGATATGCTCAATAATGCCGTTTCCAAAAGGATCGTTATTGTAGTGCTGACGCCACAACCATTCTTGTAGGTAGCTATCAAACAGATCCTTGGATGTACATGTACGAGGCATATTTCGTTGACTCCCCACCATCTATTTTCAATGCCCTCGGTGCGAGCAGCTGTGTCTGGGTCGACAAAATTTAGGCTATCGTTAACTGTGAGATGCTGGTAGCCCTCGTCTTTAAGGCAATCATAAGCTTTCCACATGTCGCTCATCACGCGTGTTCCTGGCAATATATTTGCGCGGATAATTGGCAAGAGTGCATGTATCTTTATCTCTGCGCTCTACCGGAACGAGGAAGCAGGCTTTGGTTTCTCGGTAAATGCCACCAAAGACCCACTGTCCTTCGATGAAGCGACCTTTGTGATACTTCATTTTGCCAAACTTGGACTCATCTATCTCAACAGTCGTACCTGGTCCGCCTATTGGCCCCGCATGATGTTTCATGATTCTGTCAGCACAAACCTCCCGGCAATAATTATACCAATCTATCACCGTTTCCGACGACGTGGTTTTATCGTCCAACGAAGTTTCGTGCATTTTCTCAATAATTCATCATACAAAAACTGTGAAAGCTAAATACTAGAAACCGATTTAAAAGCAAAAAACAAAAAACAAACAAACAAAAGGAACAAGCAACTATTACCACGTCGTCGGAAACGGTGATAGATTGGTATAATTATTGCCGGGAGGTTTGTGCTGACAGAATGAACAAACGAACGAACGAACGAATTAATTAATTAATTAATCGTTTATTAGAAACACAACTCGCAGCTTTACGGCTGAATTACATGTGTTATAAAAATACATCCATTAGAAACACTTAGTATAGTTATAAAATATCTACAATACGCTAAAGATTCCTAATATAACATTATCGTGCTATTTGCATTTGTTGCTTATTTGAAAAATGCGTTATAAAAGAATTTTGAAACCTTTTAGTCTTAATATTAGGTAGAGAGAACATTCGCTTGTTCCTTTGACTGTATAGTATGTCGTTGCGCGCAGGCAACAGTCTAGCCAATTTATGCTGCCATCACTCTCGATAATCTGATTAAATAGAGTAATACACAAGTGTTCTCCCCTTTCACAAAGTGACATCAAATTGGCATCTGCTAGCGCTTCACTATACGAAAGTTCTGTATGCACAATCCTTATGGCTCGCTTCTGTATCCTTTCAATCTGATCAGACAAATAACCCGGTAGACTAGCATGAAATGCTTGCGAGGCATATTCTAAGACAGAGCGTATACAAGCACAGTCAAATTGAATGAGACTGATACACGGTCAATATCGGCGCGCTTAAGTTGTTTGAGCAAATAAATACGCTGAGATGCTTTCGCGGTGATATTACCTACATGATCATTCCACTTTAGATCATCTCTTAGTGTAACGCCCAGTACTTTAGCTGATTTAACAGTTTCAAAGGTTTTAGTATTGACCTCAAGTGCAGGAATGTCTACGTTTGTCTTTCTGCGGAAATCTATACGGAGTTCCTTGCACTTAAGTGAGTTCAGTTTGAAATTGTTGGCGTTTGACCAGTTAAGGACGTGGTCCACTGTGGCTTGTAAGTTACTCGTGCCGAACTATGGAACAATTTCCGAGACCATTGTATCATCAGCAAATTTCCACATGGCCAATAGAGAGTTATCCGTTGTGGTGAGGTCATTTATCATGACCAGAAAGAGCCACGGACCAATGCAGGTACCTTGTGGAATCCCGGCGGGGACTGAGGTGAACTCTGAGAAATAATCAGAGCCGAGCTTGACACGTTGGGATCTCTCACGTAGAAAGTCCGCAACCCAGTTGACAACGCTGGGTTAGGAGCGCTGCCCGGACATAGGAGCCAGTTCCATCTGTTGCTTCAAGCCAGTGGTGCAGCACAGAAATGAGTGCGAACGTGGTGCAGGAATTAGGTATAAACCCAAACTGGTTAGGGTCCATGCACTCGAGCATCACAGGTTTGAGTTCTTTATCAATGACAAACCCCTCGGCGACTTTGGACAACGTGGACGTTAGAGATATGGACCTCAGATCTTTGTTGAAATCTTCGATAGAGGTGCCTGACAGAATCATGAAACATCATGCGGGGCCAATAGGCGGACCAGGTACGAATGTTGAGATAGATGAGTCCAAGTTTGGCAAAATGAAGTATCACAAAGGTCGCTTCATCGAAGGACAGTGGGTCTTTGGTGGCATTTACCGAGAAACCAAAGCCTGCTTCCTCGTTCCGGTAGAGCGCAGAGATAAAGATACACTCTTGCCAATTATCCGCGCAAATATATTGCCAGGAACACGCGTGATGAGCGACATGTGGAAAGCTTATGATTGCCTTAAAGACGAGGGCTACCAGCATCTCACAGTTAACGATAGCCTAAATTTTGTCGACCCAGACACAGCTGCTCGCACCGAGGGCGTTGAAAATAGATGGTGGGGAGTCAACGAAATATGCCTCGTACATGTACATCCAAGGATCTGTTTGATAGCTACCTACAAGAATGGTTGTGGCGTCAGCACTACAATAACGATCCTTTTGGAAACATTATTGAGCATATCGCCGATCTCTACAATGTGAGAGAGAACAGCTAACACCACTGTACGCACCGATTGTTATCCCGAAACGCTCGTTTGGCACTTTACAGGGCTTGGCATTCGCTGCATCTAGGACCGGAAGGAAAGCAAGAATAACTGACAGAAAAGAGAACAAGGTAAACTCATAGTTTTACGGGACATTATGTGCTTTGTTTTGTCGCGTTGCCGAAACAAGGTAGTATAACCATGTTAAAAAGTATCTTAAAACGCAATTCTATTTTTGGGGGGCTCTTTTTTTTAAGCGTTACTTAAGCTGAAAACCTCTTAACCTGTAAATTTGCCACCAAATTGCTGCTCAAGGGTTGGATTTTCCGTATTTTCGCCCCAAAATTGCTCAAATTTTCCAGGTCCATATAGACTTTGAAAAAAAACTTCAATACTTCAAAGAACAAAGCGTAATAATTCCAAAGGACATCTATTGTGACTGCTATTGTTTCTGAAAACAAAAGAGCGCATGCATAATGAAGTAGGGACCTTTACGGAAATCTTGCCAATGATTGTACAAATTAAAACTAAAGTTTACTTTTAATTTTTAGACACGGCAAGATATACTAGGGTTGTGGATTACCTGTAAACTAGCTGATTAAGCTAAGCGTAATCTATCTATCGGTCGACTGCAGTCGAGATATGCTCTACAAGTGAGCGCCATATTTCCCTGTGGTTCATCAGGTTAGGGATATCTTCAGCCGACTGCTGCACGTCTCCATCTATGGTGTCCATATAGTTAGCAGGTTGCCTCCCTCTGTTTGAACACGGGAGTCTCCAAGATATCACCTCAGCAACGGGCTGGTCGCGGGCTCGAACGCAGTGACCCGAAAAACGTGCCCTTCCCCGTGCAGCGATGGTAGATATTGGACGAATGTCGCCATAGACTTGTTCCCTGGTTTGGTGGTCTCGCCAGGAGATGTTTTGAACTCTCATAAGTAGCCTGGTGTAGGTGCCATCAAGACGTTCTTGCAGGTCTCGACTCATGGTCCATGTCTATGCACCATACAATAGAATGCTTTCTACGCTAGCTCTGAAGAAGGCCAATTTAGTAGAACTGGATATTCCAGACTGCCAGATGTGATGCAACTTATTGCAGGCATTCCAAGCCTGGCCCTTGCATGCCTTGAAGTCCTTCTTACCATCAGAGACTAGCCTGCAGTGCAAGTTACCTTTCTCGAGTACAATTATTCACGGAGCCGCCATGTTGGGTATGAGATGGGCGGGGATTGGGGAGAGGATCTACAACGATCAGAAAGAGGTAGCGGCAAGGGTGTCACCTTGAAGGATTCCAGCTTTTGTGAAATACTCTTTCGTCGAGCCATCCGCACTATCCACAGATAGGGTTTGTCGTACATGATGGCAATGGTTTTGACAATCTCATCTGGGATACCATATTTGTGAAGTATGTGCAGCATGACGTCGAAGGCCTTGGCAAAGTCCACGAATACGAAGAAGGCTTTTCTGTTTGAGATTTTCAACTCTTCTATAATTCTTCGGATGGTCAGAATCTGGGGCAATGTTGATCGGCCTTTACGAAAGCCATTCTGGTTTGTTCTTAGAACGGGATCTATATAAGGGAAAACTCCGTTGAGTAGCATCGAGTTGTAGTTCTTAGAGGCCAACGCAGACAGTGTGATTCCTCGGTGATTCTGCGGAGTTTGGAGATCGCCTTTTTTGGGCAGAGGTTTAAAATAGATGATTTTGAGAAGGCGGTAGGCTTGTTTCCTTGGTAAGTGTCATTGCAGAGGAGCTGATCATGAAATAGTGGACTTTTCCAGATAACAGCAGGTATGTTGTCCGGACCTGGCGTTTTGGAATTCTTAAGCTTTTCAAGCATACCCTCAGCTCCTCGATTGTGAAAGGTCCTGTATCGATAGGAAGATTATCGGCGATCTCATTGTTGAAGAAAGGGTCGTCAAGATTGACATTACTTTGCTCCGGTTTGCCAAGTGGTGAACTGAAATGCTGAAACTATGAGGCCAAGCGTTGTTCCCTGGTGTCACCTTTAACACGCGTTACAGGGGATGCTTTCTTACCGGTGATATCTCGTAGAGTCCCCCAGGCAGCAGCATGCTGGTGTTCGTGATGCAAACTATTTAGCTCTACGGTCTTACTTTTAATATGCGCTTCCAGTACTTCTGTGTGTGCCTCTTCAAGGGCGACTTTAGCTGCATCCAGGTTTCTTTTAGTACTTCTGGTAGACTTTGATTGATGTTTCTGTGCTGCCTTCTTCAGCTTATCCCTGGCTGACATGACTTTATCGTCGGAGGCAAAGGCTGTCACTTTCTTTGTTTTCTTTGGAAGCATCTTTCATGTGATCTCTCTATTAGCAGTTGTCAAGGTGTCATAAACTGCGCTGTTATTAGTGTCTTCAAGTTCGTCACACTGAGCAGCAAACCTACTATGATTGCTCACAGAGGTTAGTTAGCATCAGCAACTACTTTTCTCCAGTCGAGCTAAGCTAAGCGTAAACTCCACGTTAAATAAATTTTATCTTATCTTAAACTGAGGTCATTTACACTCTTTTTACGATTGCAGTGTGCACAACCTCAAATTCAGGCTTTTTCCTGTTTCCTCACTTGTCATGCCTTCGAAAACAAGGAAGGAAAAAAGAGAGCCTAGGAACGAGATTGGTATACAGTGTGGTATAGGAGTTTGCAGTTACGAGCACTCAATATCCAGCATTCAAAGTCAAATGTTTGGAGAATACACTTTTGAAATGCCAAGGGGAAAAAGGAGTGATTTTTTTATCACAGTAGCACTTTCTGGGGCGATAAGATTTTTGGATGATGTGCAACATGTTCTCGGGCAGCACAAGCCCAGGAAACACCAAGCTCAAGCCCGATAAACTGAGCACAGCTGGGTACTTTTTCCCCTTGTCTTTCATGGTCTATGGTTTTTTAGTTTTACATTTTCATCTTTAACTTACTTGTGAAACACGGTCTGCACGCAGGACAAGTATTAGCATGACATAGGCATGTAGGTCCCAAACTCAATTTTTTTCTGCCCACATAAGTTTTACAATACGACCCATGACTGACTTGTGAACTGAATCTTAATTATAGAATGGTCATTTTGTAACTTCAATACAGAATACTAGTTGCAGTAACACTGACTGTATCAGGAATTACAGTGTGAGGTATACGCGTGACCTAAATACTGTGCTTCTGTTGGCTGTCACCCTCATTGGATGAATTTTACAGTAAAGGTTGAAACACGAAACTATCATTTTTATGATGCGGTTTTTAGGGACCAGCCTTACAACAATTCAAAAAGCTAGCTACTGTATGCCCCTGTCAGAGCCAACAACTTCACATCCCAGACCAAGGACAGTGTCATCCCAGCCAAAACAAAGACAGCATAATTTACAAGTTAGTTTTTTAAAACCTTTGTTGGGGGCCATAGTTGTTTCTATGCAGGGTATTGCTTTAGATGGATCATAATCCTATCTTTGTGTGTGTGTGTGTGTGTGTGTGTGTGTGTGTGTGTGTGTGTGTGTGTGCCAAACTCCAAGTTGGAATGGCTACAGTATGGATTGTGCCCAGGCAACCCAGCATCAATACCAGCGATGGGAAATTTACTTGTGTTTGTGACAAGTGCATTCCTCAAAGGGCCTTGAGCACTTCACAATGAATTGACAGAATAGCATATTATCCCAGCAACCAAAATTGGAAAGTAATCACAGCCATGCAATGCCCTTGAGTGCATTATGAACAGCTCTGACAACAATGAAACTTACTTTTGCATCCTGACGGCACTCAGGGCAAGTTATAACATGATCAGGTCCTTCTTTCTTTAACAGTTTCTTCAGGCACCTCTTACAGTAGGTGTGCAGACATGGTAGAACTTTTGGTTCCTTGAACTGTTCCATGCACACAGCACATTCTAAGTGCTCATTAAGTTTTTCAGGCACGGCAGTGGCCATTCGGGTCTGGAAAGTGCAACATAAATAACAACATTAATAATAATAATAACAATAACAACAATAAGTCTGGTAAAACCTTCCCAGACTGGAATTCTTTCATCTTTCAGCTAGAGTTAGATTATGAGTTACTTACTCCAAAATTGAGAAGAAAATGGGGGGTCACTAACTTTCTTACATAGAAAACAGCAGAGGTAATTTCAATAAATCAGCTATTAAAAGGAGATGTAACCTCACCAACTTATCAATCAAAAGTTCGAAATACACTGTTGAAGAGAAGGTTTCTCTGCATAGGATTTTAGGAGTGGATGTGGCAAGATTTCCGTACAGGTCCCTACTTCATTATGCATGCATATTCCTGGCAAAACTCTATTCACGCTCGTTCTTTTTGGAAGAGGGTTATTTGGAATATCCATGTATAATAAATATAGGGAACTGTACGGAAATCTTTCCGTGGATGTTTTAGATGATTGCACATCACTGGGCATGTTGTAAACATTAGAGCTAAATCTCAACGAGCTTCTTCATATTAAAGTGTACCATGCGAGGACTGCCAGCAGAGTCTCCATTTACTTTTTACCTCCTCTCCTCCATGGAGGAGGTAAACGGAGAGTCTGGTCGCAGAGTATTGTAAGCACTGCTTGTTTCAACGACTTCAACTGCTGTAGGAATTCCATGGCACGAGGGAAGGGAAATAAAAAAAGATGTAACACCTTACAGTGAGATTTTTTCATTTCAACATATTTGTAGAACATAAAGACAGCAAGTGATCCATGTTGAAAAAAATAGGGGTCACTCGCTAGTTGCTTGGCAATGGCACAAAAGGACAAGGAATCAGAGTTCAGGGCAAGAATCGAACCTGCGACCTCCGTAATACCGGATGGATGCTCCAACCATTGAGCTATTTAGCTACAAGAACTCCTCGTGAGCTAAGTCGTTTGTCTAGGTTCTTACACAGTGTCCGAAAAGGTTTATGGGGTTGGCAGTATAATGTGATCCAACCTATTAATGTTAAAAATAGGGGTCATCGACCATCTATGGGTAGACTAAGAAAGCTAAGCAGGTTAACTTATGCCCTCACCGACGCCATGTTTGCCTCCAGTTCACCTAACGCGCAACGTGAATGAATGTCTGCCATGAGGCCACGATTCTTTCTCCCAGCACCAAGAATAACGACCTCTAGCCAGTCTCGTTCCCAGGGCCCACATATATTTTGGTCAGCGCCAAGAAACGGTTTAGCAATTTTACTTCCGGTAGTTTACGCATGAGCAGTGTGATAAATCGAGTAGCGAATAAAACAATCTCGTTCCCAGGACCCGCGCATCTTTTGGTCAGCGCCAAGACACGGAGCTCTGGAATACTCCAAGATTTTAGGAGTTCCGGTTACACGGCGCATCCATGCCGTGGTTTACAATATGGCGTCCAGACATAAAGTCGATGTGGATACGTTCCACAAAGGCGTACAGTACGCACTTGAAAAGCTAGCAGAGTCCAATTTGATTTTGGAAGAACAGCAGTATCCAATTTTGAAAGCAGTTGTGATGATGAACAGATGATGATATTTTAGCAGTTTTACCGACGGGTTTGGCAACTCACTCATATACCAAAGTTTGGGTTTCATGTTCGATTTCCTGAGAAGTGAAATGGGGCGATCATTAGAACTCAAGGTGTAAGAACCAAAACACTGGTTCGTTCATTTCGCTTTGGCTCTCTTGCTCCTGCCCTCGTTACTTCAAGTGTGCCCCGAAGCTTTTACAAACATTCAAGGTTTACATGTCTGGACAAAAGCAAAATTACATCGGGCAAAATAAAGTTAAGGTTGTCTGATACACAGGAGTGGAGAACTGTCAGCAATAATAACAGACCGGTAAATACTCAAAATAGATTTAAGGCGTTAGAAGATTCTGTTGATGAGATATTGCCTGAACCATCAAAGGGCAAACCTAACGAAAATTCGCCGCAGTTAAACAATGCAAATCCTTCAACATCTATGAGTTCAGCTGATCAATTTGCCGAATATCGATCACAACACAACCAAAAGTTTACATCGAAGTCTACTGCCGCAATCTCTGAATCATCCAATCATCTTTCTCTCGCTAAATCAACAGTTACAGCCCACCCTTCATCAAATTGGGAGGTATCTACAAGTGCAGACATCGACTAACTCACAGAAAACTTGCTCGTCTGTAACCGGCTATAAGCCGGTTACAGACGAGCAAGTTTTCTGTGACAAGTGTCATTGACAATGTTCATATGCTCATGTGTATGAACGACAAATTTTCTTTGACAAGTTTTGCCTTGACAAGTTTTATTTGCTGGCGAGAACGAATTAACAAGTTTTCTTTGACAAGTTTTAACTGTAGCCAGCAATACAATTACGCAGCGGAGGACGGAAAACAAAAACACAGGGCGCCATTTTCGCTTTTTGATCATGGCTCATGCTTATTTGACGAGAGAAAAAAGGTTGCTGGCTTGTGGCCTGGGTTGTGCTTTACTTTTGCAATATGAGCACTCGAAGAGACATACGAATTGGAGGTGGCTTTTTCTTGTTTCGGTCCCTGTAGGAATCCACTTTGGTATTCCACAAGTTTCCTCTTGATCTTAGGTATTCGAGAAGTGATGTAGCAGAATCGGTCCAACGAACCGTGTTTTTCCTGGCCATGTTATCCGCCATTACGGCTAGCAAAACAAGAACACTGCTGAGGGCCCGCAATATTTCTCAATTTTCTTGAGAAGTTTTCCTTGTCGAACCGTACAGACGAGCAAGTTCTGCAATGTGTCAAGTTTTTCTTTGACAAGTGCACTTGTTCAAAAGCTAGCATGCTAGCTTTTGAACAAGTGCACTTGTCAAGGAGAAAATTGACAAGTTGGTCTTTACACACGAGCAAATAACTGAAATAAAACTTGTCAAGTCCAAACTTATCACAGAGCTTTTGAACAAGTGCACTTGTCAAGGAAAAGCTTGACAAGTTTTGCCTTACATACCAGCAAATAAAACTTGTCAATTCAAAACTTGTCACAGAAAACTTGCACGTCTGTTGGCATCTTCAATTCATCTAAGTTGAGCCCTAAATTCTCCTTCGCAGCCGTTTTGAATGTCACGCAACGCTCGCGTGACATCCAAAAAAACGGCTGCGAAGGAGACTATAAATTTCCTATTTTACCAAAACTGAGGGGGTTTAAAATTGCTTTTCTCAATATGGTTATCTGTTGCCTAACTTGCCATTATGACGAATTGTGCGTTTTCATGGAAGATAAAACAATTGACATACTTGGTTTTCAAATGCGGTTTGTTTACAATTTATAAAGCAAAAATTCTTACTTTTCTGTTTTCCATACATGGAGGAAATACCTATGGGAACTCACAATCACGAGAGCAAAGGTCAAAACTACCTTTATCAATATGCCAGAGAGGACTTAACAGACATGAGCTTATTATTCAATATGGCGAGCAGACATGGCTTTTTGAGCTCTGTCATTTTACACCATATTTTAGTTGTTCTTTACCTGTTCGGCCCCTTAGGCGATGTTCAAATCAACTTGAAAGGAATACGGAATATGCTATCAACTATCATTCTACGGAATACAGTGATCCTAATCTGCTTATCTTCTCCGCACATGGTTCGGGCCAATATATACACAATCCTCGGCGAACTACATATCTCGCTACCAGAGTAATGCGTTATCCTAACTCGACCTCAACGTTTCAACTATGTCGGCCTCAGGTTAGTGGAGACTAAGTCCAAACCCAGGACCGGAGAAATGCAATGTATGCTCGAGGACACTTCCGCGTAATCATCGTGTTATCCATTGTGATCAGTGCAAATGTCGAACACACAGAAAGTTGAATACAAACGGATACAGAAGTCTACAGACTTTACTTGGATCTGTCGAGCATGTGTGTCCACGACCTGTCTGATGCATCTACCGTTTTACGATGTTGGTAACTCTACACTTGAGGCTTTATTTACCGAGGAAAATCACACCTCACTTCAAGAGGAGTTCGAGCGATCTTCGCCGAGCGACTCAACTGATAACGCGCGGCTTGAATCACTAAGAGGCACTAATGACAAGGAACTGCTGGTTTGCCATCTAAATATCAACAGCATTCAGAACAAGTTTGAAGAACTAGCTGCAACCATCAATAAGATAAGCGCTCATATAGTGTTTGTTAGTGAAACCAAGATTGATGCTAGCTACCCTGACGAGCAATTTTCTATCCCTGGCTACGTACTTTATCGAAACGATAGAAAAAAGGGCGGCGGAGGTATAATGGTTCTGGTATCTGTAAGCACCAAACCGTATACAATTAAAAATAGTTCCATTTAATGCCTGTAACGTATTCGCTAAGACAGACAGCGAAGCACCAGAGCCTCTAAACACAACATTTAATCTTGTAAGCCGAGTGTACATCAAGTGAAGCAAGCGAAAAGCATCCGGGAACACAGATGTAAAACTAAACTGTATAAATTATATTAACATGCATAAATTAGCATCGTTACATCTCCCTCCGTTGTTCAAAAGAAGAAAGAATAAACAAAGAGAAGCTTAAATCGTTTCTAAGAGTCAATGTTCCGAGAACATGAACAACATAGGAAAAGTGTCAGCATTCATAGTCACTGAGGTATGCTGGTCTTCGTAGGGCTCTTCCTCGGGCGCTAAATCTTTCTGGACTCGTTAAGTCATCAGCTTGGGGGTTTGGTGTTGTTTGTGGCTTTGCCACTTCTTGGGGCGTTGATTCCGCTGCTGGTGGTGCCTGATCAACTTTGGTCAAGGGCAGGGGACCAGGATCGGAGCTACATATCTCCACGTCAGGAGGTGATTGTTTAGGGGCCTCAGCTGTGAGACGCAGGTGTCGGCGGTTCCTGCGATACACCCTTCCGTCGTCAGTGATAACTTGGTATGAGCGTACACCAACTTGTTTGTCAACCGTTGCTGGGGTCCATTGTTGACTATACTTGGGGGGATGGATACGGACGGTGTTCCCTCGTTCAAGTGGCCGGAGTTCCTTAGTGCCGTTGTTGTAATAAAAGGCTTGTTTGTTCTTCTGGGCATGAAGTAGCTGGGAAGTGGTGTCAAATTCGGGTCGCCTTAGTAGTCTCCCAGAGGTAGGCAGCAGGGTTTTGGTACGCCGGCCAAGGAGGCGCTGAGCTGGAGACGTGCCCAGTCCTTCTGTGGGGGTGTTGCGAAAGTCAAGGAATCCCAAGTAGGGATCACTGCCAGCCTCTGAGGCTTTGAGCATGATTCGCTGCGCAGTCTTTACCGCGTTTTCCGCTTTGCCATTTGACTGTGGGTAGGTGGGAGAGCTTGTGACATGATCAAACTCATACAAATCTTTGAACTTCTTAAATTCCTGTGAGCTGAACTGAGGGCCGTTGTCGCTGACTATCTTGTCCGGAATTCCATGTCTTGCCATATGAGGCTTGAGCTTTTCAATTACTTCTTTAGATGTCTTACTAACAAGCTTGTCTACTTCAAAGAAGTTTGAATAATAGTCAGTGGTGACAAGGTAGTCCTGGCCCTGGAGCTCAAAGAGATCAACAGCAAGGACCTGCCATGGCCTTGATGGTACTGGGTGTGAGATCATGGGCTCCCTCTGCTGCCCTTGGTGGTATGTATTGCAAACTTGGCACTTGGAGACATATTCTTCAATCTCTTTGTACATACCAGGCCAGTAGAACGCTTCCCGTGCTCGTCTCTGGCATGCTTGTACTCCTAGATGACTGGAGTGTAGCTTTCTTTTGAGCTCAGCTCTCATTTGCAACGGTATGACAACACGGTCTCCTTTGAAAATAACTCCATTTTGGAGTGTAAGTTCTTCTTTGAATGGAAAGTAGTCTTGAACTTCCAGTGGGAGGTGGAGTTTACTTTTTGGCCAGCCTTGTTTGATGATGCAAGCAAGGGTCTTGAGGATAGCATCTTCTTGAGAAAGGTTTTGGATCTGGCAAAGAGTTTCATCTTTCACTGGGAGATACTGTAGCATGTTTACTTGCTCTGCTTCTATTTCTGTTGGAGACCTTGTTTCTAAGACTGTCATGACATCTTCCTGATCCTCAGGGGCTTCCTTAAGCGACAGATACGCACGACTCAGGGGATCAGCCATAAGAAGGGAGATTCCCTTTTTGTAAGAGACTTCAAACTCGTAGCGTTGGAGTCTAAGGAGCATTCGTTGTAGCCTTTTGGGTGCGTTTAGGAGGCTTTTCTTGAAGATTGCTTCCAGAGGCTTGTGATCGGATTCGACCAGCACTTTCCTTCCATACAGGTAGGTTTCAAACTTCTCCAAGGCTGCTGCCTAACGGGCGCCCGGGCGCCTGGGGCGCCTAAGTTACTTGCCTGGGCGACCAAGTTTCTGTGCAAGGAGCCCAAACGGGCGCCTAAAAATCTTTCAGAACACGGGTCATTTCCACTTGACGTCCACATAAATTTTGTTGCTATTAAGTTGACTCTAAACAATAAAACTATTAATAAATTTGCTAAAATCCGAGCGCGGTAGATTTTCACAAAGTAGCGACAAAGAAACCAATTATCGTTCAACCGCAAAGGTTTGCAGCCATTTTATAACGTTATTGGCAGTTGGAGACTGGGTCGAACGTGTGATTTGCCAAATATGGAATACCACAATTATGGGCTGTTTGTTGTTTCCACATGTTCGGTTTTCGTCTTTGCTAGCGAAATTGCTTGTTTGTTGATGTGGAGTTTTGAGGGCTTTTTTTTCCTGGGAGTCGGATGAGCGACGATTGGCAATATATCTTAGTTACCTGCTATCGACCCCACGAGCTGGATTTTTTATCGATGCGGACGGTTCATTTTGGCGAGAATTTTAGCAGTGCAGTATGTTTTGTGTTATGTGTAAAGCGAATTCCTTCTATCTGTGAATAAAGAATTAGCTTAAATAAATGAGTGTTGGTCGTGTCTTACTTTGTCACGTTGCACGTGAACGTACATCACTTTCGCGCGAAAGTTCCAAAGGTTTACTTGGCAGCGATGGTGCTCACAGAGCTGCAGGTAAGTGAAAGTTTCTTTCCCATATTAACCAACTATTTTTTCTTGTAATGGAGTCATAATTCTCATTAACATCCAGATGGTTTGTTGATTTACTTGGTTTGCATAATGTGCCTTGAAATTAGTTTCGCAGCTGTTTTTTCGTAAAATTCAGGACAAATTTTTTGTTTGGTACTTCTTGAATAAGGCATGCCTGCACATGGGTGATAAAAAATAAAATCAGAGAGTGAAAACAGCTTGGTCAGTGAGGTCATGGAATTCCTCTTTTCAATTGCGTGCACAAATAGCCTATAGGATAGGGACAAACAAAAGAAGATTAGCACATCACCATCCTGGTCTCCAAAATATGTTGAGTGCAGAAAGTAGGTTTATATGATAACGTGTACATGTGTAATTAATTAATTAATTATTAATCTGTAATTAATTCCGGGCTCCTAAAATTGTGGCTCAGGCTCCCAACTTTTATTTTTGGAGCCCAAAGGGCTCCCTAAAAATTCCCTTAGGCAGCAGCCTTGTTCTCCATTCCGAATACAATGGCCAGTAACTCCTTTTCGATTTGCGCATACTGGACCTCTGTGGGGGTCAGGGACCTGGATGCATATGCGACTGGATGTCCCTCTTGCATTAGACAAGCTCCCAGGCCATGCATGGAGGCATCACACTGTAGTGTGGGCGTGGCACTTGGGTCAAAGTATTTTAGGACTGGAGTCATCCCTAAGAGACGTTGGATGCTCTGCTTGTCAGTCGGTGCTGGCATCTCTCTGATTGCCTTGACTTTTTCAAGGTCAGGTTGTAACCCATCTGCGGAGAGCACGTGGCCCATGTATGCGACTTCCTTAAGCCTGAGCTGCAGTTTTCCCCTGTTTAGCTTCACACCTTTTTCTCGGCAGCGTTGGAGGAGAGCAATGAGATTTTCATCATGGTCTTTTACTGCTTCATCATCATTAGCTCCACATCCAAATACAAGGATGTCATCAGCGATCGCCTTGCATCCATTTAGCCCTGCTAATGCCTGGTCAAGTCTTCGCTGGAATTCTTCAGGGGCCGGTGAGATGCCAAATGGCATTCGGAGCCACCTGTATCTTCCCCACGGAGTGCCAAATGTAGTTGCGTAGCTACTTTCCTCGTCCAAGGACACATGCCAAAACCCATTTTTGGCGTCTAACACAGTAAAGCATCTTGCATTTGAGAGATCAGGAAGGACATCCTCGATTGTTGGCAGAGGATAGTGATTACGTTTGAGGGCTTGGTTAAGTGGTTTGGGGTCCACACACAGACGAACATTGCCATTTTTCTTCAAGGTGACGACAGTTGCTGATATCCAGGATGTAGGAACATTTACTGGTGTGATGATATATTTGTGATGATTTGAGTGGAACATGCACACATATTTGGGAATGCTTACTGGTAACACTTATTATTGACTGGGACTGAATGAAAACAGAATGTTTTGTGATCCTGGGATTGTCAATATTAAATGAGACAAAGCCAAGGGAAACATCAGTGCTTGAGGGACCACAAAATATACTGTTTTCGTGTCAAGGTCTCAGGCAATAAGTGCAATGTTTGTATCTGTATCATTGCATGTGGAGATAAAAATTAATATTAAATAAACAAATAAATAAACAAATAAATAAATGAAATAATTTAAAACAAAACTTATAAAACAGTGTAAAGTAACCATGTTCAAATAGTGTGAGGAGTGGTCTGGGAGGAGGTGCCTTAGCCGTCTTGCAGAGCATAAGGCCAGTTGTAATTCGTGAAGTTGCTGAAAGGCACAGGGTGTTTAGGGGCTTGAGGTTGTGCACTCTCTCCTTGTAAAATTTCCATCTCCAGGTTTGATCTAGGCTTTTTGTGGGGGCGTGGCTCAACATTTACATCTACATCCAGATTGCTGGTCTGGGGGTCAATATCGTCACTCCCTTTAAAGAACAACATACTCTTGAAGTACCGCCAGGAGGATGAGTACACAGAATCACTTCCTGTCTTGCTCACTTTGCTTCCCTCCTCCCTCTTGACTTCCCTTGAGAAAATGGTTTTCAGAGATGTCCACTCTTTCTTGATTTCGTCTACATTTCGGCCTGGAAGAAGTGTGCTCAAAGACTTCCAAGTTTAACTCCTTCAACTGCCTGTCCCTATATTCTGCTAAGTTGTGGTTCCACAGCTCCTCATTGTCCCTATAATAATCTATTAATTTCTTGACCTCCTTAGGTGCCCACTCTATCAAATCCTTGTCCTGTGACACAATTTAAAAAATACGAGTTATACAACGGCGTTTCAATTGCATTTGCAATTTTTTTTCATCGACCCTTGTGCCTGAACAAATCGCTTAGATCATGGTTTAAACCTGACCTTAGTCCATGTATAAGATTACGGAGGCTGTCTCTCTCAAGATTGAAATTTTCGCTTAACTTCTCCATCACTTTCTCTTTCCTTTTTCAACTTTATAAGCCAGGCTGCTTGTCTCCCAAATGTTGTGTTCACTATACCACCGGGTCCTTCCTCCTCCCCAGTCCCTTAACAAACAACACCACATCTCCCTTCCCAACACAGAGTTGGCCATACAACATCTTCTCTCCTCCCCTACAGGAGATAAAGCAGTTTAATTTGAACAAAAGGGGTAAGTTAAAGAACAACACTGTCAGTGTGCAGGCTTCAAGTATCTTCTATTCCAGATGAGAACTGAACCTTGGTCAGTTTGGACAAAGAAGGTACGGTGGGGACGGAGTTCAAGAATAGTCCCAAGGAGGGACCAGTTAGTGTCGGTGCGAGATCGGACGGCCACGTGAGATCCTGGGTGTAGTGGAGAAAGAACTCTGCTCTGTTGATCATAGTTGCGTTTTTCTTTACTCTTGTCATGTAAGATTCTTCGCCTTGTGTCGGGAGTTAAAAATTCTTCCTTAGGGTTTGGTAAACGTGGAAGAGAATCACGCAAGGATCGCCCAAGTAAACTGGGCAGGGCTCTTTCCTCTAGAGTGTGGTGTATTACGGGTTACCAGCATTCCTTTCCAGAACTTGTCATTAATGGCTCCAGATTTCTTGAGCCGCTTTTTCACATTCTTTACGGCTGTCTCAGCCTTACCATTTGACTGGGCATGTGTAGGGGACAAGACGGTGCGTTGGAAACCCCATTCTTTGGCGAAGTCTTTGAAGGCCTTACAACTGAACTGGGGGCTGCCATCCGAGACAACTTCTACAGGACTACCGAATCGAGAAAACACCTCCTTTAGTTCTTTGATAACGATTGGGGCCTTAGTGTTTTTCCTTAAATCACGAACTTCAGTGAAGAATGAGAAATAGTCGGTGATGATGAGGTACTCTTTTCCATTAAGAGTACAAGGTCAAGACCAAGCTTATCCCAAGGTCTTGTTGGCAATGGTGGCTGTCGGAGGGGCTCCTTGCAATTTGCTGGAAGAAGTGACAAACACTGGTGACAGCGTTTGATCATCTCCTCGATTTCCCGATCAATACCAGGCCAAAAGACGGAATCACAGGCACGGTGGCGAGTTTTGTCAATGCCTTGATGCCCTTCATGTAGGGTCAAGAGGATCTTCTTCTGAAGGGACGGTGGGATGACAGTGCGGCCGTTCATCAAGAGAAGAGAATGACCAGGCAGTGGATTAGCAAGGTAAAGTTGATGGTGAGTGGGCCAGAAGGGTTTAGCAAGGTCGCCTACTTCTGCCAGTGAGTTGGGCCATCCACAGCGGACATAGTCTGCGACTCGAGAAAGCTGAGGGTCGGTGTGTTGGGCGTTAGAAACTTCATGTAGTTGCAGGTCTTCAGTCGACTTATCAGCAAAGTGGGCGTGCACAGCTGCTTCAGCATGAGCTTCACACAATTCATCATCAAATGAGGGCTGGTCTACAGGAAACCACGAAAGGGCGTCTGCCGCCAAATGATCTTTTCCTTTTACCCATTGCGCTATGAAAGAGTAAGGCAGCATTTTCATCATAAGTCGCTGGAGTCTGGGATTCTCAACATCTGCGATCCCCATAGAATTCAAGATTGGGATGAGAGGTTGATGGTCAGTGAGCAGGGTGAAGTGGTGTAAGCCCTGAAGGTACATGGTGCACTTCTTCATAGCCCAGCAAGCAGCAAGAGCCTCAAGCTCTATCATGGCATAACGGCTTTCTGTGGGAGTCACGAAACGTGA
>BLFK01000266.1:238800-286155 GCA_014634185.1 Astreopora myriophthalma
GGAACCTAGTGGAGGAGGTGGTGCAGACGTGGGCAAGGAAGAGCTTCAAATTCCAGAGACAGTGACAGAAGAAGGACAAAGCGGCCGAGGAAGAAGAAGAGTGAAGGCCCCAAAACGTTTTGGTGAATGGGTCACCGTTTTGAAAACTAATTGAGTGCCTTAAAAAGCCACGGAGACACTCTGCGCTAATTGAGTAGGCTTAGGTCGAATGACGGTTGAACTGAATCTCTAGTATTGGCTGAGGAAAGGCCGCCGAAAAACATTCCTTAAATTCCTGTGAAGTAGGTCACAATGAACAGTGCTCGTGAGCAGGGCTACAAGAACCGTTTACTAGTCAAGCAGATGGTTTAACAGTTGTGTTAGTTGTTGTTTCGGAGCGTCATAAGGCACTGAGGGCAGTGCCTATTACGGGGGGGAATTGTGTAACGCAGGCGCGTGTAGGTATGTACGCATGCGTACTGTGTTGTTGTTGGTGGAAGAAATAGAAACAAAAGTACAGTATCGGTTCTCGTTGTCTTTTTATTTCTTTCGGGATTACTGGAACGCTACAGTATGCAGCGACTACCGATTTACTTCTTGAAAACGAACTCAGTCACGTCTGTAACTGGGCTAGCCTCCAAAGCAACTCTGTGGTAGTAATTGGCGACTGAAATTTAGATAGATTGCGCCCTGACAAGCCCGAGGGGAAAATTTTATTGGATTTGGAAAACGAACAAGGTTTCGAATGTTTAATTACAAAATCCACGAGAGTAGAGAATCGAGGTGCAATGATGACGGAAACTTTGATAGATGTGTTACTCAGCAATAAGCCTGAACTCTTTAAATATTCTGGAAACTACTATCCGTCGCTAAGCGATCATGCCCTCATCTACGGTGTCTTAAAGGAGAGACTCAATCTAAGCAGGCCTAGAATCATCAAAGCTCGGAGCTACAAAAACTTTGACCCTAATTTATTCAAGCAATGTCTATCAACTACTCCATGGCACATTTGTCACCTGTTTGAAGTTGATGATCAGGCACACGCCTGGAATTTGCTTATGAATGGCATTCTAAATGATCTAGCACCAATTAAAACCATGAGAGTTCGAGACAAAGATGTCCCATTCATGACTTCTGAATGGAAAAGAGCCATCACAGCAAAACGAAGGGCTGCGGCAAAATTCCTGAAAAATAAAACACAAGAGAACTGGGAGCTTAAGCGAAAAGCCAGAAATGAAGCAATTGAACAAAGAAGAATTGCCATCAGGGAATATTGGAAGAAAAAAGCCCAAGATCTCAAGACCAGCCCGAGAGACTTCTTCAAAACCTTTAGACCGTTTCTCAACACAAAAGGGAATGCTAAACATGGGGAGATAAAGTTAAATGTAAACGGAACGGTCGTAAGAGACCAGAAAGAAGTTGCTGAAGTGCTTGTCAATCATTTCGCAACAATAGCTGATGGTATAGGCGGTACAGGTGCCCAGCTGTTATCAATGGACGACTTTGATAACCATCCAAGCACCCAAAGAATTCGACAGCAAAGAAAGGACTTTACTTCGATCACTGAGGTTACATCTGTCACGCAAGGTCAAGTCAAAACTGTCCTAGAGTCATTCGACACGAACAAGGCTACCGGCTGCGATGGCATTCCAGCAAAAATTATGAAAATAGAAGCTGAGGAATTATCTCAACCACTTGCTAACCTTTTTAACTCATGTATTCGGAAGAGAGCGTGGCCGAGCGACTGGAAGCGTAGTGATTGGACTCCGGTTATAAAAAAGATGATAAGTGTTCTAAAGAAAACTACAGACCCATAACGGTGTTACCATGTGTAGACAAAGTGTTTGAACAACTTATATGCATGCAAGTGTCAACTGCCTTTCAAAGTAACATTTACGAACAATCCTCAGCTTATAGAAAAGCTCATGGCTGTGTAACGACCTTAATAAACCAAGTAGAAGAATGGAAACGAGCGAAGGAAAACAGACTCTCTGTAGCCATCTTATCGACTGACATGTCCAAAGCATTCGATTCTCTCCATCCCCCACTGTTACTCAGCAAGCTGAAAGCATATGGTTTCCAGGAAGGCACGATACAGCTCTTGAACAGCTACCTCTGCGACCGCAAATATCGAGTCTAAATTGGCAGTCACACAAGCTCGTCCAGGACGATCAGTCGAGGTTGCCCCCAGGGCTCTGCCCTGGGTCCACTGAGTTGGAATATATTTCAAAATGATTTATCTTTTTTTGTTAAATCGAGCTTATCAATGTACGCAGACGACCATCAGATGTTCCACGTCGGAAACGATCAATCAACTGTTGCCTTGGAGCTTAGAGAAACTGCGCGCAATGCCACTAATTGGTACGACTCAAACCTTTTGGCTGGGAATCTTAAAAAGTATCACACTATGAACATTGGCGATAGTGAAGACAAAAACGATGTCACACACAAAATCTGTGTAAACAATAAAGAGATAAAAACAGTAGAAAAGCTTGAACTCTTAGGTGTAATCTTTAATCTTTAATCTTTAATCTTTAATCAAGGTAATTGCCACTAGCGCTTACTAAGGCTAATCCGACAATGGAGCGGCCGGCAGTCGCTCAATTTACATGAGATGCCATTACAATTACATCTACATGGTAGGAATCACAATTATAATTAGATGGTAAAAAAATTACAATTACATGGCATAAAAATAAACAAAATGATTTAAATTAATATGCTAAAGTAGTGGACACTCTTCGGATAAATTCTGGATAAGATTCCGATCTAACAACATCAGCTGATAACGCATTCCATACAGGGATTGATCTTACATAGAAGGAGTGTTTGTAAGTGTCAACTGAAGAGGGTGGAAGCCTATCTTAAAGTCGTGACTCGCCCTTGTACGGCCATACGCAGGCACGGAGGTGAGGTCATGAGGAAGGGAGATGTTCACTTGACCTCTATGTATTTTATAAAACATGCCGAGATCGCATATCCTGCGCCTTGACTGCAGTGAAGGCCAGTTCACGTCAGTAAGCATAGATGAAACGCTACTATAACGGCTGTAATCGTTGTTAACAAAACGTGCTGCGCGGCGCTGAACAGACTCGATACAGTCAATCTCTTTCTTGGTATGCGGAGACCAAGCAACCGTGGCGTATTCTACAATCGGGCGTACCAAGGATAGGTATGAGCGTTCCTTAACAGATTGACCGCACGATGACAGATTCCTTTGAAGGATCCCTAGGACTCTCATAGCCTTCTTCTTAGCTTCGTCACACTGCAATTGCCAACCCAGCGTACATGTTATGTAGACGCCGAGGTACTTTTGGTGGCGAGCACCATCGAGCTGCGCATTACAAAGGAAGTAACTACACTGGAAAGGAGAATTCTTCAAAGTGATGGACATAACAAAACATTTTGAAGGAGAAAATTTCATCTGCCATGTAGAAGCCCACTTCTCTAGTTGATCGAGGTCTCGCTGGAGGGCTAACTGATCGCTTACGGAATTAATCGGATGGTAGAGAACGCAGTCATCAGAGAAGAGCTTGATACCAGATGTAATATTGGTAGGTAGATCGTTAATAAACATCAAGAAGAGAATGGGACCCAATACGGTTCCCTGAGGCACCCCGGAAACTACAGGCGACCACGAAGAAGCAGAACCATTAACCACAACTCGTTGGCTACGCCCAGTTAAAAAGCTTCGAAGCCAGATGTTAGCCTTATTACGATTTCCATAATAGTCAGCCTTGAGTAAAAGCCGTTCATGGGGGACGCAGTCAAAAGCTTTCGCAAAATCTAGAAATATAACATCGACCTGGCCATGGACGTTTAAGACTGATGCCCATTCGTAAATGACGGTGACGAGTTGAGTCTCACATGACAGACCCCGCTGAAAACCATGCTGGTGCGGTGAGATGATACGGTTTGTGGAAAGGTGTCGTGATATTTGGCAGGATACTATGTGTTCCATGGCTTTAGATGTAAGAGATGTTAGAGACACCGGTCTGTAGTTTTTGGGGTCTGCTTTGGAGCCCTTTTTAAAGATGGCACAAATATTGGCTTGCTTCCAGGCACGTGGCAGAGTTCCCGTATCGTAAGATTGCTGAAAAAGGGAGGAGAGTACGACGGTGAGCTCTGAGGCGGCGTCGCAGAGGATTCTAGCTGGAATCATATCTGGTCCGCTAGCTTTATCGATCTAAATTTTCAGGAGTTGATTTTTGACGCCCACTGTCGAGAATTTTATATCAGGAATACACTCATAAGGTGAAGGGGGCATTTGTGGTAAATTGCTAAGATCTTCTTCTATAAACACACTGCCATATTGCTCGCGTAAAGCTTCAGCTTTGGCGCTGTCCGGGGAACATACGTGGTTGTTGGATACTAAGGCCGGCATTCCCTGGGATTCAGTTCGAAGCAGCTTTAGGTACGACCAAGTTCGTTTAATTCCACTAGAACCAACATTCGCAGGCCCAGTCTCCAGAGGCTCTGGGGATAAGCCACCCATAACATCATTGAGGTACTTGTCGTGCGCGACACGCAGGCGTTTGGTTGTGATATTGCGATGTCGCTTGTATTTGGTGAGGTGGACGGCTTTGCCACTATGCCGAGCCTTCTTGTACGCTCTATCACGTTTGTTCATTAGACGTTTCACAGAGGTGCTGACCCAGGGTAGGTGACGCTTTCCCTTAGACATTTTGTGTGGTATAAAGTTGTCGGCAGCTTCTAAAATCTTTTGAGAGATGTAGGACCAGTTTTCGTCCACAGTGTTACACTCTGGGTTGGTGGATAAATAATCAGAAGCAAGGGTAGATAAGCTTGACTTTAAGCCGGCGAAGTCGCCCGTGTGAAACTGATAGATTTTCCGGGGGGGTTTCGGCGTAAACTTTGGATAAATATCAACCTCAAACAGCGGTGAAACGCTTATAGCGGTTATAGTAAATAAAATATCACCAATTCGGAACACTGAATTAAATTTCTGTAATGAATGTTGAGCTTTAGTTTTATTTATGGTATTGAGAGTCTCGAATAAGCCCTATTTTACTTTTCATAGCCGCTCACCTTGTCCACAACCACTTGTAACCTAACACCGCCTCGCTCACAGGGGTCGTGTTCCGAAACAATTTTATGCATGCATTTAGATCTCAAATAATCATTTTATTATTAGGATTTAGGGGGCTACACTTGGTCTGGTTTGACTGTTAATTAATAGATCAAGCAACGAGAATCACTACTAGTACTAGAACACTAACAGATCACGTATTCACTAAAAAACCAGATGACATAACAAATTATGGGGTCTTACATGTTGGCATTTCTGACCACAGTCTTTATGTATGCTATTCAAAAACATAATACCCTTAAAGCTGATTAAAAAATAATCGAATCTCAAACATTTGGAAAGTGAAGCCTTCATTGACGACATAAAAGCGGCACCTTTCCATCTTGCTTCTCTTTTGGATGACCCACACGAGATGTGGGATGTTTAGAAATCTATATTTCTGGAAGTTCCAAATAAACATGCCTCGACAAGGAAAAGAAAAGTGAAAAGCAAATCTTCACCGTGGATATCTTCCGAAAAATGAGGGGGAAGATGAGAAAGCACGATTTTTTCAAAAAGCAAGCAGTCAAGCAGAATTCTCATCAAATGTGGAACGATTATAAAAGGGCAAGGAGCGAGGTAAACGCTAGTATTAAGGAAGCCAGGACTAATTTCTTTAATGAGACCATTGAGAAGCATATTGGTAATCTTAAAGGAACTTGGAAGGTAAAAAATAGTTCCCTGGGACGCAATTGTAAAGTGACAGTTACAAATGAACTCGTTTATGAGGGCAAAGTTTTTACAGAAAAGCGAGATATAGCTGAACAAATGAATAACCACTTTTGTTCTCTGGGTAGTAAACTGGCATCTGGTGTTCCAGATACAGGTTTTCAACCAGAGAGCTTTTTAAATAGAACCGACTCAAATGTTTATTTTCGCCCTGTAAATGAAGCATACATTCACAATCTTATCACTAAACTCAAACCCTCGGTAAGTTAAGGATTAGATAATATTTCTAGTAGACTTTTAAAACTTCGTAGTCCGTACATCTCACATTCTATATGTGACATTATAAATCAAGTGTTGGAGACTGGAATATTTCCTGATGATTGGAAAAAGGCAAAAGTACATCCTATTTATAAGTCCGATGAAAGAAATACTTCAAGCAACTATGGACCGATTTATAAAATAATTAGGATAGTACGCGCGCTCGGCATTGGTCAATAGCTGTGTTTAGATGAGAGTATGTAAACACGGTTATGACATCGCACGAATTTTGATTGGTTGTGTGTTGTGAGATGCGCGTTTTGATTGGCTGGTAGAAAATATGGGCGTGTATCGAGAAAACCTGTTTCAATCAAGAAGTAAAAAAGCACAGCATTTTCCTTCATTTGTCGATTTATTTTTGAGAAATATTTTATATTAGCAAGAGACGATAATGGGACAGCGAGGGAGTCTTATGGCGTTTGCTGGGATGTGTGAATTTCACTAAAGTTATTTATGGACACCGGAAGTCGGTTTCCAGAGAAGTCCGCAACCTTACTTCTGGCTTATTTAAAATAGTAAAATCATTAAACGGTGCATGTTTATGCTTATTGCAGCAAAAATGTGGCATATGACCCAACACAACCCACATTAAGGGCACGAGAGCCATAAATATCAGTGTGTTTGCGGACGTCTCGGAAAACAGACTTCCGTCACTAAAAATAACTTTACCGAAATTAACATATACCAACGGCTAGACTAAGTGTTTCCCTCTCTGTCCCATTATCCACTCTTGATAGAAGCCATAGAAGACTTTTCCCCTGTTTACATAGACTCAGTTATTATCATTGTTATTATCATTGTTAAGGGTCATCAATGAGTGCTGAACCATCAAATTAACGAGTTTGTCACAAAATTTAAGAAAATTATGCTACTGGGAGTAACATCCAGAATTCACGAAGTGGTCTCTTTTTTACAAGATCTTCCAAATATCTTTACAATGGGTTAATTTAACTTTCACTTAAGAATAGGACTAACTCAGATCAAGACAGCTTGCAGCAAGTCAGGAGGAGCTCACGAGGTTACGCAACCTAATGCAACAGGTGAGAGAAGTGCCTCGCTTCAAAATGTTCTGAATAGCTGTAAATCACAGCCACCAATTTTGAATTCTTCTTTCTCTCTCCAAACATGAATGCCGCCCACACCAGCTTCATTTTTGGATAAAAGACACATTTACATACTAAAAGAGTTGAAATAATAGCGAAGTGATTACAATAACGCCGATTTCTATTTTGAAGCGACGTTCTCGTTACCGTTGCCTTCCTCGTTGCTAAAGCTCCCTCCCCTTTACGTGTACGCGGGGGATCCTATGACTCCTCGGGTTCTGGGACGAAACCTTGCGGAGGCAAATACATAAAAGACTTCATCATTGTCATTTCTACGGGTCTGAGGCTATTTCTTTGCTGAAGAAATTTTTTTAGGTGTTATTAAGCTTCTGTTGAGTTTCACTTGAGTTTATTTACTCTCCTGACTTCTCTTGATAGTCCTGAAATTTGCCGACGCTCGACATAAAGATGTGTCTACCCTGAACAGTGCATGCATTTGGATGCATTTTGAGACTGACAAGAGAAAAGCGCAACATCTATCCAGAGCAGAAGATCATTGTGATCAGTGGGAGGTCAAAATTAATGTACTGCTCCCGATTATGTAATACTTTGCTTTACCCAATGAAATCGCTGCTAAGTGGTTTCTATTGTGCGTTTTGCCACAGGAAAAAAAAAAGGTGTTGTGCTACCTTGTGAGGTACAGTCCTAAATAATTCGTGGTTTTCACCTGACCTCACCCGGCCATATTAGTGTCCCTAAACAAAGAAACAGCGACCCTGCTGCTGTTCCAAACTAATAATTCGGGAATTAAACTCTATTTGTATGCAAACATTTTCCATTGTTTAGGCTGCCGATCAAGTGAGGGAAAACTAAGAATAATTTAATTAAAGAGCAGTAGTTGTCTTTTCCTACTTGAATCTTGACTGAATTGCACTGATTTTACTTGTGTCTACTCGACCAGGACCTTGCACGTGATTTCGAGTCGAAACGAATGAAATCGCAGAGTAAAAATAAACTACTTGCTGAGGCATCCCACACATTAAATCAGGCCGAGTACACGGAATATTTGCCAACTGTCATTTCGGTCGGGAAAGAAGACAGCAGTGGTAAAGACAACCGCAAAAAAGACACTGAGTAAATGGCGACGACAAATGTATTTATCATGGGTCGCGTAGCCTTTTCTTTGGGGTGTTACATGGTATGCTGTTCTGTTGCTTCATTAGCGGTAGGCTATAAATATTCGAGTTGCTCTCATTTATATTCATTCGCGTCTTACGACCGTCCCTACGCCCTCAAAATTAAATACCCAGTGATCAGGGGTTTCTTTTAGACGTAGTTTTTTGCATGCTGCTACACGAAAGGTTTAGCACGTTTCGTATGTCTACTGAATGATTGTTATACGAGCATAGTTTAGATCATTTTGTCGGGTTTCTTGCTGTAATTTTGTGCATTTCCGAGTTTTCATTCTGTTTGTTGTATTATTTCCATCCATTCTGTTGATGAAGGCATAATGAAGAGGGTCGCACACGGCTCGTGTTGACACACCCCAATTGAGGTTGCTTGTTACATGATAAATGTTTTATATTCGTTTGAGCAGGGTAGCGAATTAGAATATAAGATAAAAAACCTCTGCTAGCAGGGTATCTCTGATAATTTGGGAATACACGAAATATACTATAATAGTAATCATTAATTAAATCGCACTCACCAGCCCTTGTCTTAAATGCACTTATCACTTTGATGCCTGCCAAATAAAATCGAACTCTAACCACAACAACCGGTCAAAAAGCTAAGCCATGTGTTAGACTTAGATTCTCGACGATTGGCGATGAATAAGTATCGACAACGTTGATCGACACATCCTCGGAGACCCAGGGGCGGTTAGTTGGGCCGAGAGGAAATAAATCGGGCAAAGAAATGAAGCGTCGCAGGTTTACAAGTAAGGCAGAAAAAGGTTTTTCTGCCTTACTTGTAAACCTGCTAAACCTAAACCGGTCGACAACGACCGGCCCTCTGTGCGTCGAAGCCTTTCAGCAGCTGTTCGGCTCTCGAAGCTTTCGCATCGGTAGGTGCCCTTCTCCGCTTTCGGTAGCTTTCTACGCTTTAATAATAATACAACCTTTCGAACTAAGATGACAATGGACACCGACTTACCTTAGCAACTTTTGATCAACTTCGGTGAGACCAGCAACCAAAGAAGAGACTTCTGGTGCCTTCAGAGCTCGCTTCTGGTTTCGATGAATTCTGGGAATTGGATGAGCCCGCAGTCAGCGCATGGTTTTTCACCGGCATAAGTCCCGAACGAAAACTCTTTGGGACAGACAAGCATTTATTTGTAAAATACCACCTGTTCAATTAATTAATTTGAAAAGCTAGTCATAATTGAAACATAATTACGACAAGGAAAATTAACACGAAAGAGGTGTTACACATTACTGAAACTACTAGAGCCGGCTTCAGAATTTTCATTTACTTTAACACTATGGTCAACGCAAACAATTTTCATGGAACTGTCCCTAAACGTAGGCGGAGTTATGGGACGATTGTGAACTATTTACATTTTAACTTTGTTTAAGTACAATGTGTGAAATATGAATGTCTGAAAGAAGGAAAAATAACTGTTAGTATCAACTGGAAAGATAAGCGCCGAATTATGACCTCGATTATGGACAAGAAATGGAGAGCGACTGCTGATGATGGGCAACTTCCAGAGGAACAAGACAGATATGTCGTCCCGAAGAGAAGAACATTTCAAATCGTTGCTAACTCAAATTCTGCCATAGCACACCGAGGAAGACAAGACAGAAGACTACTACATCAAGAGGCGCTATCTGATTCAGGCATAACACAGAAGGTCGTTAACTTGTTTGTAACAACGTGCAGCCTCCACCAGCAACAAAGGAGTGTAACAGACCACCAGAAGAATGATGAATTGATGAATGACGTAGAAATTTGAGAAGCCTGCCATGTTAATGTCAACAAGAAACGCACACACGGCTTCTCCATGTTTCTGATCACTTTACAAAGTATTCGTGGATGATTCCTCTCATAGGAAAGCAGTGCTCAAGTGGTCACTGATTTGGAGAAAGTGTTTTACATGTTTGGGTTCCCCAAAACGCTGCATTCAGACAACAGAGGAGAATTCAGAAACAGAAACATGAAACATCTCTGTAACAAGCACAACATTAAGTTTGCACGCGGTGCACTCAGAAAGACATCTACTCAAGGTCAAGTAGAACGAAACAACAGCACGGTCAAAATAAATATAGCAAATGTTATTAAAGAAAAGGGTCTACAACTAGCTCAGTGGTGTCATAGTTAACTATGGTGGTGTGAAGTTGTGCATGAGACAGCATACAAGAAAATATCTCATTGCACAGAGCAATAGGGAAAACGCCTTATTATGTAATATTTGGCAAAGCACCGAACAAGGAATGTCATGATGCTGAAACGGTAACCGGTCGTTTCGCCAACGGTCAGTTCGCAAACGTCCGATAGTCAGTTCGCAAACTTATAACATCAGTTTGCTAATGGTACCAACGGTAACTAATGCCTGGTTTCCATATGATCGCAACGATCGCAGCTCAACGATCGCAGCGATCGCTGCGATCCTTGCGAGCATATGGAAACATACACTCTGCGATCTTTGCGATCTTTGCGATCGTTGCGACTGTGATCGCAGAGATAGAAAATTTTCTATCTCTGGGATCGTTGCGATCCTTATGATCACGGTGTTTTTATATGGAAACCACTTTTGCGACCCTTGCGATAGAAACTATCCCAGAAAGCAGTGCACGACAAACAGACGTATCCCACAACCCTCTTAAGTTTAGTAAGCGTGGCGTCCGCACTCAGTCGACACTGCTAGTTTTATGGAAGAAATACAGCAGTGCGAATGTCTTTATAATAAGTTTAGCAAAAACTTTAAAAGCAGAGACATGAAAGAGAACTGCTGGGGAAAAATCGCCGAAAAATTTGCAGTCAGCAAACTTGAGGCTCAAAATAAGTTCAAAAACACTCGAACAGCTTATGGACGTTTCTTGAGGAAAAAGAAGAAGATACCTTCTGGTTCAGGCATGGATACGGTCCCGACGGTACCAAGGGAGTTTACCAATCTGGAATGGCTTCAAAGGTACACAATTCGTAGGACCACTGTTCGTAATTTTGGAGGGAAAAGCAGTCAATAAACAAATTCGCGCTTGGCTTGTTTCTTGGACCCATTCCTACCCTACTTTTCCTTGCGATCGCTGCGATCATTTGGAAACCATCCAGTTTTAATGATCGCAACGATCGCTGCGATCGTTGCGATCACATGGAAACTAGGCTTTAATGAGTCAGAGAGTGTGTACTATTTGCTTACCGAAAATATTTTTAAAACTGATTTTCAAGTGAAATGAACTACGGTAAGTATAGTGCCCAAAGACCGCAAGTATAAACACAACACTTTTATTTATGGCGGAGATGTTCTTCCTTCCTTTTCTCTACCGAGAGCACATGCTTATGCCCATATATGGGCAAGCCAAATATGGCAAACACTACAGGTAAGCAGCCAGACTCCGTGGCGCCAGCGCGTGATTATGATTATGATTAAAAACTGCCCGTAAAATCAAGTACTGGCTACAGCCCTGTAGGAACAATAAGGGGGCCTAGTAAAACATAAGTGCTTTTGTGACAAGATGCTGAACAGATCTTGTATCGCGCACGCTGGCTGAGTCTGAAGATTTTAATTTGCTGCAAATAACAACGAAATCCTTTATCTTTAGATTTTCGGAGACTAACGTCGAACGCAATAACTGAAAGGACTTCATTCGAACATGGAATGCAATCATTTATTCATAGCACTAAATTACATGTCAGCCTAACTTGATATCGCATTTCTTGTGCTGCAATAATACAGACTATTGATTCAACGATTTCAAAATACCACAACCAACTTACGCGTTACCTGAATTACATGTAAAGTTAACGTGACATCGTGATTCTTATACAGACTATTGATTTAGCGATTCCAACGTACTACAACTAGCTTAACTTACGCGATGATAATACTAAATTGAGATTCATATGTAAACTTCACTTGAAATTAGACAAACTTAAAATACTACAACTAGCTTAATTTACTATAACTATAATACTAAATTACATGTAAAGTTCATTGCGCACGAGCTGGGCCGTTTGGGTGTGAGCATTTCTTAAGGAGCTGGATGGCGGTCTTCTGCAGGCGGTTGTCGTATTGCGCCCAGATGTCAAAGAGCCTGGCTTGGAGGTTTCTATAGAGTTTGCGTTGCAGACGCTCATGTTTGTTGTCTGAAACGAGCCTGATGGTGACGGCAGTTAGTCTGGCCTCTCTGTCAAGTAGCTCGATCAACGAATACAGGGGAAGTCCGCTCTGCCCACTGGCTCTTCTATTTAGTGCATTATGCCATCCTTCGATATCGTTGTTCGTGCGAATCGGCTGTCGGTAGACGCTCCAGTCCTTGGGTGTGAAGATGGTGTTCTCGATCCATTGCCTTTTAATGTAGTCTACCAGGTCACGAAGGGGCTGCGTTTGGGCCTGAACACTGAAGCGAACGAACATAGCTGTGATCTCGTGAAACAGCAGGAAGGGAAGGGCCATCAGCTTCCTAATGTAGCAGTGAACACTGTCATCGCTGGTATAAGCCATCTGGAGTCCCAGCTCTTGTACCTTTTCCAAGAAATAAAGAAATATGTTAGTAATGCAGGTATTGCATCAAGCGATTGGGGAGATTGAAAACTCTACATCGGAAAAAGTCATTAAAAATTGTCTAATAATAAGCCGAGTAATTTTATGCTCTCTAACCGTCTGCTGTTGTTAGAAATTTAAGTAATTTGTTGTCTCGTTGTTGTTTGATTTAACTAACCTTTCTCCACACAGCTTGTGCCCAGTGAAAGACACAGCCTTGCATCTGCACTGCAGGTAGGATCGACCGACACGCCAGCCACACGGCCTTCTCAAAGTCGAGGGTAACCTGTCGGACGGCTTGTTCACTCGGCAGGAACTCAATGAGTCTCCTCAATACCTGAAAGTGAATTAAGAAATGTAGAAAGTCAGGGACAAGTGTAAGGAAGAACATTGAGGTTTATAGTCCCTAGAGTTTTCTGGCTTACATATTTAGATGCTATTTTTCGTAGCTTTGCAAAATACACCAAAAAATATATATACCATAGGAAGTGGTCATAACAAAAGCAGTACTGACCTTTCTATAATCCTTCCCTTTCTTGTTAGACATCAGAACAAATGTCAGCGGCACTTGTTTAGCAAATTCGCCGGATCTAACAAACGCATTGACGCTTAGGAGCTGCTTAGAGGGATGTCCTACAAGCTCGAAGGTGCCATCCACGTACCAGGACTTCGCACCGGCCAATATGTCGAGCTGCTCTGGTCTGGCAAATATTAAGTGGCGTCGGTCCTTCACTTGTACGTCCGCCTGGAAGAATCCAGCTGGAACGCAATCTTCCACTAGCTTGAAGTTTATGTCCTTTGGGTTCTCGGGTCGCAAACTTTGGCGCAGGCGGTGAGCAGGCGGGGAGGGCCGGACAAGGAGCTTCTGTTAATTCATCCAACAGGACCTAAATGTTAAAAAAAACGAAAAAATATGTGACTAATTATCAGACTAAGATAATTATCATATCTATATAACTATCTGACTAAGGTAGTTATCCGTCTGAAACAGATATTTCGTGCCTAGTATAAACCCGTCCTACAGACAGATAATTTGGTATCAGAGAATTTGTTATCCAATTGTAAGGCGTATACAATCTTTCTTACCTCATTCACTCTTGCTGCAGCTGGCTTGAATTTGTCCTCCAGGGCGTTTTCTTTCATTTTAGTCACGATCTTCTTTGCGGTCACAGCTCCAACCTCTGCTGCGTGGTTGTGTGGATTCTTCCCCGCTTGGACTTTCCTGTCCCTCTCGGTTACCGACGCCTTACATCCATTGCCTTTTGGGCGGACCGTGCATTGTAAGTAAGTCGCGTAAGGTCGCTTGGGATTTACATTGTAGGTGAACCCTAAGCTATCTACAAGCACTGTTTTCCGGCGCCTCGTTCCTTGCTCCACCAAATGGTAAGTTGCACATGTTACACAAGTTGACACATGTGAAGAAGACCTAAAAAAGGGCTACACACAACGGACATCTCTGCACGAGCCTTGCGGCTTCTGCTTCAAAGTCGTTCGATGTGACGGAAAGTCATCCAAAACCGTTGTTTACAGAGGTCAAAACGCTATAGATGTGTTCTTGAAGCGCCTGTCAGCCATCAAAAAGGTGCTGCGAGAAAAGATGGAAAACAAAAAGTTCTTCACGTTAATCGAGCAAAAAAAAGAAAGCCCTTCAAAAAGCAAAGCACTGCTACATATGCGAGGACAGCCTTTGGAAGAAAAACTCCCGAGCAGCTATTGGGGTTTACGATTCAGATACTGGAAAGTACCAAGGCGAATCATATAAATCCTGTTATTGGCACTTGCAAAAAGAAGGCTTTATGAAGCCGGACACATACAAACCATTGGGCGAAATCGACAAGTGGATAAAAAAGACTCAAGAGAACTGTGTACTATGCGGCGACTCGTTAGCAGTTCCGAAATGGAAAAATTCAGTCCGAGACCACTGCCACGTTACAGGCAAGTACCGCTTTGCGGCACACGTTGCATGCAATTTCAAACTAAAGCTAAACTTGAAGACTGAGGAAATCCCAGTCCTATTCCACAACATAAAGGGTTATGACGCACACCACATATTCCGGAGTATCGGAAAAACATATGGAAATGTATCAAGCATCGCCAACAGGATGGAAAAGTACATCTTCTTCAAGGTTGGCAGGCGAACGTTCATCGACACGTATGGATTTCTGCTATCATCGTTAGACAAAGCGGTGAAAAGCATGCCGAAGGAGGCGTTTGTGTGCATGAGAGGGTTTGCTAAAACATAGGTAATGTACGACCTCGTAACACAAAAGGGTGTCTACCCTACGAGTACATTGACGGGTGACAAAGAGTTGAGGAAACAGAACTGCCGCTCAAGAGTGAATTCTACAGCAGCTTGACTGAGAAAGGCACCACAAACAAGGAATACCAACGTGCTCAAAACGTGTGGACAGAGTTCGGGTGCAAGACACTCGAGACTACCACGACGTGTATCTCGAAACGGACGTTGTTCTATTAGCCGACGTATTCGAGAAGTTCAGACACGAGTTTAAAAACGTACAGTCTGGACACTGTCCACTACTACACAGCTCCCTGGTTGGCCTGGGACGCCTTGATGAAAAAGTCAAAAGTCGAGCTCGAACTGCTTACAGTCATAGACCAGCACATGTTCATCGAGTGCGGCATCCGAGGTGGTATTCCCATGGCAAGAGGTATGCCAAGGCCAACAACCCGCACCTACCAGACTACGTGTAAGCCTGTACTGTAAGCCACTACCTGGACGCGAACAACCTGTGTGGATGGGCAATGTGCAAACCACTTCTGACAGGAAAGTTCGAGTAGAAAGAAGAGCTACCCACTGAGGAAGAGATCGTGGTGAAAGAAGAAGAAGAAGAAGACGAGACCGGTTGGATCCTGGAAGTAGATCTTGAATACCCCCAGGAGCTACAATGCGCATTGGAGCCAGAAAGGCAGTCGTCGAAAAAAGCTGGCCATCGGACTATCAGAACGACATTCAGTGGATAGATTGGACCGGAAATTAACCAAAGACAGAAAGCTGTTGCTTACCTTAAACGACAAGAAAAACTATGTGATCCGCTACAGAAACCTGTAGCAATACCCAAGTCTCGAGGTGAGGTTGCAGAAGGTTCACCATGTCCTCGAATTCGAACAGAAGCGTTGGATGAAGTCCATACATCGAGATGAACACCGAACTGCGGAAGCAGGCAAAGGTTGATTTCCGAAAGAATATCTACAAGCTGATGAACAACTCGCTGTTCGGCAAAACGATGGAAAACCTGCACAACCGCGTCGAGATCGAAATCTTGCGATCAAGCGACAATAACAGAACAATCCGAGAGACACTGGCGAGCTCCTACTTCTCGCGTTATAAGATGTTCGGCCCAGATGTAGCCAGAGTCAAGATGTGCAGAAAAGGCTCGTCTTAGACAAGCCAGTGTAAGTGGGGATGAGCATCTTGGACGTTTCCAAAGCATGTACGATTTCTACTACAAGAAACTTAAACCGCGGTACGGTGACTGCTGCGAGCTTTCTCTACAGAGAGTCTGCTTCTGGAGATACAGACGAAAGACATCTACAAGAACATGGTCAAGGACATCGACTCGTACGACACGAGCGACTACCCCAAAGACAATCCCCTCTGCAGAGGCAAAAGCAAGAAGGTAATGGGTAAAATGAAAGATGAATGCGCGGGTGTTCTTATCTCGGAGGTTGTCTGCCCTCGCCCAAAGATCTATTCAATTCAAAAAGTAAAAAAGGAAAAAGCGGACGAGGAAGAAGAAGACGAGAAAAAGGTAGACCAGACGGTAAAATGAAAGCAAAGGGCGTGAAAAAAAGGATCAGACCTGAGGATTTCAAGGATGCGCTTTTTGAGGGCGAACAGCGCGTTCACGAGTTGAACCTTCTAAGAAGCGACTGGGGCGTACATGTGAACAAAATCTCGCTATCCACGTTGGACACAAAACGGTGAATCGACAGGGATCGCATTCACACCAACGTCTATGGTCACACAGCGTTGACCGAGTGTACCATTCGCTCATTGTAGATAATAAATCTTATATATATTGAACACACTCGCAAAGGTAAGTTTGTGGAAATGCTTTCCAAAAACTTTGCAACATACGAAATCAAAGAAGCCTTTGACGAAGATTTGGAAAAAACTGAGAAAACCCCTGGCCCCAGTTGTTCGAAGGGTGGATAGCGCTATCCACTGGATAAATCACTATCTATTGGATAAGCAGTAGCAAACCCGATTGAGTTATCCAGAAGATAGTGATTTATCCATTGAATAACGCTATCCACCCTTGGAACAACTGGGGCCTGTTGTGCAGGAAACAGAAGATTGGGTACAAGCTCGCAGGCAGATAGTAGGGGCCTCAGAAGTTTCAGCGCTACTGATTAGGGTACAATCCTTTTGAAAACGAAAGAACAATGTTGCAAAAGAAGATCTTACCAGACAGCACATCCAGAAAAACAGCTTGCAATTGGGGGCAGATATTCGAACCGATAGTAAGGAAGTATTTCGAGCTGAAGTACAAGAGGGATATCTTTGGAGACGATTCTTTTCTAACATTTGCAGAAGGTCACCCACTCAGCGGAGAGGTTTCAGCGAGTCCTGGCGGGATTTTTTTTGCAAACAAGGGCAAAAATGTTAGAGTTCAAGTGTCCGTACACAAGACAAATCTCGAGGAAAAAGGTTCCAAAGCATCATTTGGACCAAATCCAAACACGGCTCGCTATTGCAGGTGATCTGGTAGAGGACGCTTATTTCGTGGACGCATGCTTCCGTATATGTAGTTGAGAAGACATAAGAAGGGGCATGGAGCAGGAATCAGATTTTAACGGGAACAAAATTCCAACCACGAAAAAAGAGTAATCCTTTGGGTGTCTGCTACCTATTTGCGAAACAAATAGGCAACGCAGAGGAGCTTGTGGATGTAGGAAAACTGGACTTTGCAGGATTCGAGCAGTTGAAAATAAAATTGCCTATAAGCAAGTACGGTAAAGTATGGGCAACTGCCTATGGGGCCTGTAAAAAATAAGGATGTGAACGAGAAGAAGGCCAAAGGGAAGGAAGTGCAAAGAATAGCATCCAAATGTCCGCAAGAGTTGGCGGGATGATTGGCCATCGGCTGTTTCGCGTGGAAGCTTCTCCACATTTCAGTGATCAATGTGCAAAAGATGAATGGCTATTCCGAAAAAGTTGCGGAAAGTGTTGAGAACTTTAACAAAAGGTTGAATGAATACAAACAAGAGATTTTCCGAAACCCACAAGTACGAAAGCTACATGCTATGATTGCTGCACAGTGTCACGATGTGTTAGCCAGCGGCAGCTGAGTGTCCGCTGGCGCAACAAGGAGTTCCTCGCGTACAAAGTTGGGCTTGGGCCCGTCGCGTAGGTCGTACATTACAGGCTGGTCAGGTTTGGTAAAACGTCCTTCTGTGTCAAGACTTTCAAAGACCACATGGGATCAGTCATTCGTTTCCCACCGCCTTGCAACTCAAATGGCTGATACAGGTAACAAACCAGTACAACAGACGGTAATTTTTTTTCGTGTTCGCGGACAAGCCTTTTGTAGCTTGCCCTCGTAGGCGCAACTGGTTTCGCCCGGATAGCCTCGGAAGGTCTCCATTTGCACTTGTGGTTTCGTTCTTCAAAGGGGAAACGACTTCAGGTAGTCTTGTTCCCCAAGCTGTAGACCTCTTGTCTGGCATTCTCATTTCTTCCCCGTACTGATACCCAAAAAGCCTTTCAGCCAGCGTTTTGTTGAAGCTTTCGACAGTGGTCTGGTAACGGTGAATTTCGGTGCGTCTGCGTCGGATAAAAGTCTTGTGGTTTTCCATTTCTTTCGAAACATAAACTAGCGCCCAGGGTCAATCCGTAGCATTTCAGGCCATTACAAGGGCCCCCGCCAGTAAATTTTGGCAAACGCCTCTACAACTTCAGTCGAGTCCTTCGGTGTCAACGCCTCGGCTTCTTTGTACCGAGAGGCAACGTCAACCACGGTCAAAGCGTATTTGTAGACCCCGCGACCGTGGGGAAGCTTGCCGTGTGGCAAAAAACAAAGGTCGGCCTGGGATTTGAGACGTGGAACCGAGGCAGCGTTACGTATTTTGGTCTAGGAAGGTAAATTTGCCAAAGGGCTTTTGTTTGACCAGCCACTTCTTTCCTTTCATTTCGGAACCTTAGCTGCATCAGCGAGTTTTTCACAGCAGCGATTCCTTTCCATTATCCTTTGGGGCTATAGTAGACTCGTGCGAGTTTAGTGTGCATATATAAGGGTTTTCAAGGAGTACGAGAGGTGGAGATTCAGGCTGAAAATCAACCACAAAGTGCAGCAGCTTCGGAAGCTTGGAGATTGTGTAGGCTTTCGGCACACGGACGGCAAGTTTGGAGACCACAAGAGTAGGGTCAGCCATATATAATCAAAAAAAAATTAAAAGCGACCACACTAGCGGCCGCCACGCCGGCGCCCACAAAGAGGAGCTCACCATTTTTTTGCTGGAACATTAAGGAAGACTTTATTGCTTCGTAAGCAATGTATTGAATTATCAACTTGGAAGCAAGAATTTAGTAGGGCACAAGTTCTGTGGAATGAACGCGTGGATGTGTATAATGAAATCAGAGAAATTGTTCAAAGCAAGGAGTTCGCGAAATGTTAGGGATACCTGCCAGCAAGTTTGTGGTGAGTGGTCCAATTTTGAGAAGGATGTTAGATCTGCTAGACAAGATCTTGGCTGCAAAGGAAACCATTCCAGCACTTTCTGTCCTGGCCATGCAAAGGACATATATTACCCTACCACCTAGAGATTAAATGGAGAGATGCAATTAAGCACGCACGCATGGTGAAACTGGTTACCCTACCTTTCTCAAGTTTGCCGGTTTCATAAGAGAAGCAGCGGATAAGGCGAACATTCCAGAGCTAGAAAGCCTGTCTACAACCAATCCACATTTTAGTAGCAGTCAGAAGCCAAAAAGGAACAAGGGTAGCTCCCTTGCCACGTCAGTTGTCGGCCCATGTGGGCCACGTCAGTTGGGAGGGAGATTCTAGTAGCTGTAGTGAATCAAGTCGCCCTGTTCCAGCCAATCTGAGCAAGTCTCTGTTCTGTGGTGCAGCGCACAAGTTAGATGACTGCAGTGACTTCCGCAGAAAGCCTTCCAGTGAAAAGAGAGACTTCCGTGAACGTTTGTGTTTGGGATGTGCCGCCAGTAACAGTCACCAGGTAGTAAACTGCAGAGGGAGATTGAAATGCAGAACCTGCCCAAGAATGCAACCCACCTGCCTTCACAAAGAACAGGCACAAGACGGTGCTGCTGTCTCGAATTGTATGAGTGTATGTTTACTTCCCGATCAAAGCAGTGGACTTAATCACACCGTGATTGTACCAGTGTGGGTCAGGCCAGTGGGAGAGCCAGATAAAAACAAATATTGCAGTATGCAGTCCTTGATGACCATTCAAATGTCAGTTTTGTGCCTGAAACTCTTTGTGAAAGGTTAAATGTACAAGGTCCATCAACCGAGCTCTAATTGACCAGAATGCAAGAGCAAAATGCATATATTCAAACCAGAAAGATATCTGGGCTAGAAGTGTTGGATTACCAAATGGAGTGTGTTTTAAAGATGCCAGTGGCCTTTACCCGAGAACTCGCTTCGGCCAATCGATCGCAAATTCCAAAACCTGAAGTGGCCAACATCTGAAGCCAATTGCCGATACGTTGATGCAGTTGATGTCCAGATGCAAAGATTTCTATCCTGATTGGGAACAAATGTCCAAGAGCAATCTGAACAACACTTTATGTCCAGGATTGAAAGCGTTAGCAAAAATTTGCTAGCAAATCTCGATAGCAATGTTAGCAAAAAATGAGCACAGGACAATGCCAGCAAAATTCGTTAACAAAAGGAGAAAATAGAGCAAGAATAACAATTGTAGCAAGGGATAGGAATGATTAATGACAAAGGTTTTCAGCAAAGCGAAAATCTCGCACATATAGCAAAAGTAACAAGGGATTTTTTTGCTTCTCCAAACAACATCGTTAACAAAAATCGCACATATAGCAAGTATGACTAATTCGAAATTCGCGCTGTCTAACTATTCCCTATTTAAAACGCCTGCAAAAAGGCACACTTCGAGGAAGGCATATACTCCTCTAAAAGAATGTGAGGGAACATCATGCACTTATTCCTTCAAATTGTTGCATTTTCTTTGCAAACTAACCTGTCTGGACGGGCAGTTCTGACAAAAGGAAAGCGCCCTTAGTCACCTGTTCGTTCTTTGTCGTCTGCTCAATTTGTTATTTTTGCCATGTTTGCGGTTCTTGCTAACGGGCCTTTTGCCGTTGCTGACAAATTCTTTGTTACTCTTGCAACATTTGCGATATTTGCGGCTAGCGGAGGGCCCTTCTTTGCCACTGTGTTGTTTTGTCTCTTGCTAAATTTGTTACTCTTGCGATATTTGCGAAATTGTTAAAGCTATTTCGAAAGCAAGTAGTTTTCACCATTTTTTGCAATAATTGTTAGAAACGTTTGCTAACAAATTTTTGCTAACGCCTTCAAAATCCAGGACATATCTCCCGACCAAGGAAGAAGATGATGAGCCGTACGCTGAAAGAACTTTACATGGTTGGGCAGTGATTGGGAGAGCTGGAACGTCGCATGATGAAGAAGATGGAGACAAGGGTTTGCGTAATAGTCGCAGCTTCGAAAATTCATGGACGCTTTTCCTTCTCTACGAAGGCCAAAGAGACTATTGACCCGGAAAAGGTTCTCCGTGTGTTACAAAATGACTTTGTTGAGTGAAGCACTAAGAACAAACCTCATTCCATTGAAGATGAGAGATTTCTGAGAATTTTGGGGGATGGAGTGAAGAAACGACCAGAAGGGCATTATTAAATGCCACTTCCGTTGAAGTCAGACAATGTGTCCCTACCCAACAACAGCCAGCTTGATGTAAAGTGGTGGAATCAACTGAATCCCAGCTGATTCGAGAAAAATCCGAAGTTCTTTGCAGACTGACAGACATTTATGAATGACGTAATCTCTCAATGTGCAGAAAAGGTTCCTGTCCATGGTCTTGAGGCACAAGGCGTTAAGGTCAAGTACGTCCCACATACGGGAGTCTATCACTCAAGAAAACCGGGACAGATAAGAGTTGTGTTTGACTGCTCCGCTCAGTGTAATGGAGTCAGCCTCAACGACTATTTGCTACAAGGTCCTGAATTTATGAACGATCTGTTAGGAATCCTGTGTCGTTTCTGCCAAGAAAGTGTCGCATTTATAACAGATATCACGAGTATGTTCCATCAATTTGTGGTTGCCGAAGAGCACAGGGACCTGCCGCACTTTTTGTGGTGGCAGGATGAAGACCCATTCAAAAAAGTAGTTGAGTACCATATGAAGGTTCATTTGTTTGGCGCCAGTAGTTTCCCAAGCTGTGCGAACTTCGGAGTAAGACGAGCCGCTGACGATGCTGAGGAGGTGTTTGGTGCGGATACGAGGCTAGTCAAGCCATCTGTGACAAAGCCGGTCTCAGATTACACAAGATAGTACGGACCTTAAGCAAGGACAACAACCACGGCTACGAAAACATCACGTGAAAACGTAAATTCGCGTTATTGTAATCACTTCGTGCTTATTCCAACTCTTTCCGTGTGTAAGGCAATTACTAACTAAGAACAGAATTGGTATGAACGCCATCAAAGTTAAGACAAAGAATGGAAAATTTATTGTCTTGCACTCACGTCCCACACAAAACTTCAAATTTAGTCATTTCACGTCGTTGTTTAGCCGAGAAGGGCAAAGAAATGTACCAAAATCTAAAACGCACGTGGAGAGCGTGTTGAGCCATTGTTTTTGCTCATTAAGCCTATTGTTTTGTGGCGTTCTCGTTGTCGTCGACGTCGTCGTTGCTTAAGCTCCCTATTGTCTAACAAGAAAGAAGTTCTTGAAGCCTTTCCTGTTGAACACCATGCAAAGGGAATCAAGGAACTAAACTTAGCCGTGGATCCTTTGCCTATTGAGAGAGCCCTAGGTATGATGTGGTGCGTCGAAAATGACAGTTTTCAATGATTCCGTATTCAACTTCGGGGTCGCCCTCTAACTCGACAAGGCGTACCAACTGACTGTTTGATCCACCTATGATACCAATGGTTACATAGGCCCTGTATAACCCAAAGGAAAGCAGATACCCCAGCAGATGTGCAGAGATAGTTTTGACTGGGATAGCCATCTTCTTAAATATCTACACCCAGAATGGGAGAAGACAAGAAATTGTGGGGTTGGAAAAGCTGGAGATTAAGCGATGTTTCAAGCCAAACAACTTTGGTTCTGTGAAAGCTGTGGAGATGCACTACTTTACAGATGCCTCTGTACAGATGCCTCGGTACAAGATTACGGCCAATGCTCTTATCTTAGACTGATCAACGAAGATGATCAAGTTCATTGCTCTTTTGTTGTCGGAAAGGCACGAGTAACACTTCTAAAGTACAAGACCATCCCAAGATTGGAGCTAGCTGCTGTTACCACCTCAGCGAAAATTAGTGAATTCGTGAGAAATGAGTTAGAGTATCCAGCGATCCAAGAGTTCTTCTGGACGGACAGCCGAGTAGTTCTCGGATACGTTAACAATCAAGCTAAAAGGTTCCATGTTTATTTTGCTAACAGGGTACAGCAGATCAGTGACCTAACTGATCCTAACTCGTAGTTCAATGTCGACACGAGTAGTAATCCCGCGGACGACGCGTCACGAGGACTAACAGCGAGGCAGCTGGTAGAAGGTTTGCACTGGTTAACTGGTCCAGAATTTCTGTGGAAGAGTGGATGCTGTAAACTTGAAAATGTGGAGGTGACTCCCCTTCAAGAATCCGACCCAGAGGTGAGAAAGGTGTCCGTCAGAATTGATCACAGAAGCCTGGAGTGTTGTTCCATTTCCTGATCACTTCGAGACGAGCAGACTGTACGGTGTATCCAGCTGGTACCAGGCTATGAAGGTAATAGCTCTATGTTTACGACTGAAGTCCACATTTCAAGGTGAAGAAGTCCGGGAAACAGATGACAAGTGCAAAGGCAGAAGTTGAGAAGTCCGTGATGAAGGATACTCTACCTGAGCTTCAAGAGGCAGAGAAGACCATAATCAGTTGTTTGCGGTATGAAGATTTCCATGAGGATCTTCAGATGCTCTGCAACCTATATGTGACTGACAGAGAGACAAACAGAGGTCAAGCTAGAAGAAGAAATCTTGCGATCCCAAGGTCCAGTTCGCTGTAAAAACTCGATCCCTTTGTGGATCAAGATGGTCTGATTCGTGTAGGTGGACGTATCAGAAGAGCAAACCTACCGGTTGATGTGAAGCATCCAGTCATTATTCCTCGAAAGGGCCATTTGACTGAACTGTTGATTCGACATCACCGCCTGAAAGTGAGCCACATGGGTTGTGGGATGACCCATATTGAGCTGCACCAAAGTGGATATTGGTTGATCGGTGGATCTTCAGCAGTATCAGGGATCATATAAAGCTGTGTCTGGTGCATTATGTGTAACATCACATAATTTTGTAAAGTTTTAAACTACGGGCAGCTTGTAGGAGCCAATAGAAGGTGTTACCATTTTTGCATGTGATTCCATGAAGGTTCCTCGATTGAAAATGATCATCTGGTTGACTGGAGTCCTGAGAAGGACTGTTGTTGTTGACTGACGTTTCGACAACCTGTGCGGGCGCCATCTTCAGAGTCGACTCTGAAAATGGCTTCCGCACAGGTTGTCGAAACGTCAGTCAACAACAACAGTCCTTCTCAGGACTCCAGTCACCCAGATGATCATTTTCAATCGAGGTATGTTACTCCTGGGTTCAAACCATTTTCTTATCCATGAATGTTGCAGCCACAACAGGTCACATGACCTCATTGACACATGTTGTGTAAGTCAACATGTTGACATTTGCTAGCATATAGTGCTAGGCTGCTCATCTGGCTAAATCTTCAAAAGATAGCCCACCCCCTTGCATTTTCGAGTAAATAATGAGCAACACATGCCTTAATTTTCTTGAGTAACGGCGTCAGAATAAATATCATGTTAATAAAGTTCATTTGCTGATAAAAGGTTTTGTACTTGGGGTCCCTCCTAAACAAAATGGTCATTTAAACCTTTTATGCATAACAGAAAATAACTATAATCTCAGTCATGCTTGGACACGATAAAAATGGGAATGGAACAAAGTTTTATGCAACCCATAGACTGCTTTGGATGGGAAGGAATAAGTGTTCCTCTCCCTGATTTCAAGTGAGGATGAGTGACAGCAGTTTTACAGTTTAGTTATTTCTGAATCCCGTCAGGAGAAGGGTATGCTTGTCGAATGACTCGAATCATCCTTACTGCATAAGCAGGTAGGACTCGTCTGCTTCCCGACCCAATTTCCTATACTTCCAAAGAGCGAACTGGCGATAGGCTGCTTTGCAGAAGTTTTCCATTGTGTAATTGAACTAATCATCTATTATATCGCATTTTGCCTTTATGCACAATTCAACACACATGGAAGATGGGGATTCGGGATCACCCATAAAATCGCACCCTTCAGGCGCCCCTCCTCCCGTCGGAGCGCTGAAGAATCCGATTTCATGGGTGATGCCCGAATCCCTATCTTCCATGTGTGACCGTCCCCAATGACAGCAAAAACTCCCACGCCGCCGCCCTGGGCCGTCATTTGAAGACGTGATTTCATTCGTCAGAGAAGTGGTGACCCTGAAGACCAACAACGTCGGACGAGTTCTTAAAAGCGGCCAGTCAACCACGGGTGTCATCTCGGTTTTTGGTGTCTCAACAAAGGCGGGTCTCTCAATGGGGAGGCGTGGGGTGACCATTTTCAAGAAAGGTTTGACACCGCCGCAGTTCAGGGCCATGAGGGAGAGTACAGTTTTCCTACTGTAATTGTGCACTCTATAAATAAAGTGTTCAAAGTGTTCAGACAGGAGAAAATTCTGGGAATCATTTAGAGGCGAAAGTGAATTTCGTACAAAGAGTTTTTTCCGATTTATTTCAACCTTCTGTTTCCCAAATCCAATAAGATTTGGGAAAAAATTCAACCACCGAAACCTCTGAAACCGGAAGATCGAGGGTTTGAGCTTTATCAGCAGATGTTTGAGTATTTTTGCACCCGAAATTTCAATCAGTTTGAAATTAAAACTTGATTGGATATCGTCGTCTTTTTCTCACAGCAAGGAGAAAGTCAAGTTCTTCGTCGTCAACGTATTTCGCGGCGTTCAAAATCCATTCGATCATCTCGCCAGTTATTTCGCGGTGAACAAGCTTCCAGCCCATTTTTTTCTCTTTTCCAAGACCTGTTTTGTGATGAGGTGCGCGCTCGGTCCGAAGTTGTCCATTAGTCCTTCGCAAAAATTTGAGAAGTTTACCCTTCGACCAACCTTTTCTGAAATTCTTCACGGATTTCTCGTCGAAGGCTCTGGCGAAGGCTTCCAATGTCGGTCTGAGGTTGTTGAGGCGCCTGTGGTTGTTTTTTAATCTTCGCGCGAATGGTTTCCTTCGTCATTGATGATCTGAAATTTTTCATCGCTGACTTTGTTGTCAACGAGGGCCTTCGAGACCAACGCGTTGACGCTCTCACGTTTCGCCAAGACGAGCGTTGAAATCTTCTCGTGTTTTGAAACCTTTGTTCGGAGCTTTTTCCCCAAAGTCGCCATGGCCATCGAGGCGATGCCGCAAGGCCCGGTCCAACCTTCGAGGGGAGCGCCGACAACGCTGCTGATGCCGGAGAGAGCGGTGGGCAATGCGGCGGAGGAAAGCGCAGTGGCGGCGATTCCACTTCCAACGTTCGTGAGGTGGACGACGCTCTGAGCTTTTTTGTATTTCTTCGCGACTTTTCGGTAATGGTCGATTTCATTGTCCATCTGCTCTCGGAGCTTCGAAGTTTCGTTCAATCGAAATCTGCCCTGCGGACGTTCGAGAATGGGGTAGATCGGACGAGCGCTCGGAATCAAGTTGTCAGAGGCTATTATACTTACTAAAGTTCAATTGTGATCTCGGCGGGGAAACCTTTGAAGTTTGAGAAATCCCCGTTGGGATCGCAAATGGGGAGTGTAAACGTGTCAAGGAAGGTAGCTTCATTGGCGTCGCGAAAGGTTTTTTTGTCTGTTCTGTACTCTGAAAGTTTCAAAGCGTCGCCTTTGAAGGCAAGGGAGTTCAGAAAATCAGAGGGGGCGCCGTTCAAAAGTCCAGATCGCAGTGAACAAAGAGCGGCTTTGGGTATTTCAGACCGTTGAAGAAAATAGGAGTGTTTCCCAGACTTCTTGGAAGACCAAGATTGGTAAACCCGCCCCCAAACTTGGCGGTCTGCATGCTCGGAGGAAGATTTTCCAAAACAAATAACCATTTGCCGTTTCCAGTATCGCGGAAACATTGCTGCCGTATTTTTCGAAAATCCGGTGAAGCTCCTCTGCAAGGCTTTTTTCTTTGTAATGACCAGAAATCCCGGTTATCGTTCTGGGATTGTCTCTAACAGGTAATGTGACAGTCCCATTCTGTTTCAAGGTGAAAGACAAGTTCGGAACGCTGGAGGAAACCAGGCAGACTTTGAACGGGTGAAAGATTCGCCTTTTCAACTCAAACGTCTGCGGATTTTCTTTCAAGGCGAACGAAAGAACAACCATTTTTATGTTATAATAACTGACTTTGAACTTGACCTGGAAAGCATCGATTGGGTCAGATGTAGAGACCTCAGTTCAAAGGATTGGATAAGGCTAAAAAAATATGGAAATGCGGTAAAAAATGAAAATTTAAAAAAAGAAATAAAAAGCAATCTTGATAGAGACGCAAAGAGATGAAATATTTGCAGGTTATACGCTCTCATTTGTTTACCACATTGGGCGGAAATTTGAAAAGTAACTTGGACAACAGTTCATACACGGTGGGGAGAACATCTGGGGGAATTTGTTAATCGGGATAAAGAAAATTGGTCGGACGAAACACCGCGAGCTCTGGGCATTTGCCAGGAGACTTTGATAAAACGGGCGAAACAAAGAAACAACGGGCGGACGAAGAGCGAAAACGGGTGGAAGAAGAGAAAAACCGCAGAAAACTGGTTTCAATACATATCTTCTCAGAGAAGTACCCCGCATTAGAAAAGAAAATTTTTACAAAATTCTTAAGAGATTACCCGAGGGCTGACCTCAGAGAGTTCAGGGTGTCGGTCGATATCAGTGAAAACAGCGCAACCCAGAGTCTTCATCCGGGCTTCATACGTCGGCCCGGAGTCGACAAACTACGTCTAACCCGGTAGCAACAACAAATTTTCTGACGAAGTAGGAAGCGCCGATGGAGGAACGCTGATCCAATTCATCCAAAACAACGAGAACGCGATGGCCCTGTTTTTTCGCTATATACAATTTTATCGACCTTTGAAAGATCAGAATCCCAGTAGTTTTCCTCGATCCACGCATTTGCCACAGTTGGAGTTGTAGGCTTTTCTTCCCTTTTTTTGATGCCAAACAGGGTTTCGCGCAGCCAATCAGTTTTTGACCCCGGCATGTCGGGCAGCAAGGGGGTTGTGTCAGGCCGATGTGCCCCTCTAGCAGGTGTGACTGGACGCACGTCTGGCCTTACTAGTTAAAAAAGAAAAAAAATTATTACAATAATGGAGCAAGCACAAGACGTTGAAAAAAACCACGCCGCCAAAAAATCCAAAACGTGCTGAAGCCGGAAAAAAGCCGCCGCCGCACGGAAGCTCAAACAGGAAATGCTCAAAAACGCTGCGCTGAACAATGCGTCCAATTCGGCGGCGGCTTCTCAACAACCGCAAGCCAGGCTCAACTATTCCCGATGACCCTCAGGGTTCGGAAACAAAAGGCGACAGAAGCAGCAGCAGCAACAATCTGATGATCCTTCTCACGATCGGCGGAGTTGGGATTGCCTCATTTTCGCTTTATTATCAGCGAGAAGCGCTCATGAGCGCAATTTCATTAAACCTGCCTCAGCCTCAGCCTCAGCCTCAGCCTCAGCCTCAGCCTCAGCCTCAGCCTCAGCCTCAGCCTCAGCCTCAGGCAAGATTCCAGTCCCAGCGCCAAAATCGTCGACTATTCGTCACATGGACTGAAAAATTTCCTCGATTATAATGACTGACAACAAACTTGTGAAGACCGTGCTCGACTCCGCCACTCTCACCGGAATCGCCGCCGGCATTGGCTGGATTGTGAAGAGAGTCGGGAAAGAAAACTTCACCTCCGACCCCAGCTCAAGCGCGATGAATTACGTCAAATTCACCGCCGTGCTCGCTGGATCCATGGCACTGAAAAACTACCTTGAGGACCGAAAGATCCTGCCCGACAATTTTGAGGCGGAACTCAATTTGACCTTGAATATAATGGCCAGCATCGCGATCATGATCGGAGGCGCCGTCTTCAACACGGCCACCTTCATCGGGGGCAGCTACCTCGCGAAAGGTCTTTCAGGCGCTCATTCCGTCGTTGAACGAAAACGACGCGACCTCGCCATTGAAAAATACGAATCCGATCGCGCGAAATACGAAAAACAACGGACAGCCCTGCTCGACTGGATTGCGGCCAACGATGGGGTGAAGGCTCATGCTTAGCAAGATTTTCACCAACACCGACTACGCCTTGAAGCTTTACAACCAGGCCCACAAAGAGGCCCGCTGAGGACGAAGGAGTCCGTGTTTTCCGATTATTACAAACCCAGCCAGGCGCAAAAAAATGGTGAACTCCTCATTCTCGGCCCTGGCATGGCAGCCGTCAGCGCGGTTGCCTTTAATTTTTTTTAACATAATGGAACCTTCTGACGCAATTTCTCTCATGCGTTCGACTTTTTTGTTTGCAAAAGCCTCTTTTCTAACTTGATCCATTTGTCAAAAAGAGACGAAGCAGATGATGAAGACGATGAAGATTTTGAAATCGGTCAAGACGTTGACATGGAAAATGAAAGCGGTGAAAGCGATGAGGAGCGCTGCGATAAAAAATAGGTCTAAATATAGCGGACCCCATGCTTGTGTTCTTCAAATTTATCGTCGGTGTGCCGACAGCCTGTGCAATCTACCAGCTTTCGAAGCTGCTTCACTTCGTGATTGATTTTAAAACGCGTCCGAAATCGTACTAACAATATTAGAAAAGCTAAGCGAAAATATTTTAATGACAAACTAGATTGCAACAAGCAAAATCCCAAAGTAACCTGGAGCTTAATAAACGATTTATACTCCTGCAAGCCTGACAAATTAAAGAGAGTCACTGAAATTAAAGTTGGAGAGCAAACTATTACAAACAGGACTGAAATAGCTGAACAATTTCATATATACTTTTCTAATATTGGTAAGGATCTAGCGACAGAAATACCATCCGCTGATGTTGAGCCTGAGTGCTACCTTAAGCCTAATATCCATACGTTTTCATTGAGAATTCCGACGGTAGGAGAAGTCCGCAACCTTCTGAGGAAAATAAATGCTAGAAAAGCAACATGATTACATAAAATCCCATGTCAACTTCTAAAAGTAGCGGCTGATGTTATTGTCCCAACCCTCACTAAAATTTACGAGCGATCCATCACTACGGGCATTTTCCCGTCGGAGTGGAAACTTGCAAGAGTGACCCCCATATTCAAAAAGGGTAAGATGAATAGCCCATGCAATTATCGCCCTATCTCTGTATTCCCCACAGTGGCCAAAATCGTTGAAAAATTGTTTACGATCAGCTTTACAATTACTTTAACGAAAACAATCTACTCACACGCTGTCAGTCGGGTTTTCGGTCACTTCACAGCGCACTCACTGCCTTGACTGAGCAGGGGCGGATCCAGGATTTTTTTTAGGAGGGGGTGCACCCTCAAGGAATGGGGTAACTGACTGGTGACCGGACGTAAACCAGTTGTATTACAAAGCCGCAGGTCATCTCAGGGGGGGGTGCGCACCCCCTGCACCCTCCCCCTAGATCCGCCCCTGCTGAGACCACGAACAATTGGTCTGTTAATATTGACCACGGTTGACTGAACGGTGTTGTGTTTATTGACCATCAAAAGGCCCTTGACACCACTGACCACAGCATTTTGGTGCGTAAGCTGTGCAATTATGGAATTGATCAAACTAGTCTAAGCTGGTTTAAATCTTATCTTTCCGATCGTATTCAGAAAGGCAGTATGAATGGCCACTAATGCTGCTTCAGTTTCTTGTGGTGTCGCTCAAGGAAGTAACTTACGACCACTATTATTTTTAATTTATACTAACGATTTGCCTAATTGTCTCTCAGTTGCTTCCCCGAAAATGTTCGCGGACGAACAAAAGCAAAAGCACAAACAAACGCAAAAGCAGCTTGCCCAACAGTTGGTCTTTTAAAAAAGAAACGAATCGATTTTGTGAAAAGAAGGGTTAGGCTCCCACACGGCAAACTTGTAAAACAGTATTCTTATTACTACAACTACGTACTGAATTTTATTGTACTATAGCTGTTGCATTCTTACTGAAGGCTTTACCGTGTACAAATAAAGCATGTATGTGTGTATGAGCCTCAACCAATCGTCCATCTTCAAAACCGTGGTATACGATGGACTCCAAACTCGCCCGAGTCTTCTACAGCCCCAAAGGATACTGGAAAGGATTCAGCGCTGTGAAAAAACTCGCTGACGCCGAAAAGGTTTCCGAAACCCACGCGAAAAAGTGGCTGATTCGCCAGGCGCTTTGGCAAATTTACCTCCCCGCGCCGAAATACGTTCCAAGGCCTCGGTTTAACATCTCCACGCCCAACTCCGTTCATCAAGCCAACCTCCTTCTCTTGCCGCAGGACAGGCTGCCATGGGGTCGCAAGATTTTCAAATACGCCTTGACCCTTGACGTCGCCTCTCCATTTAAGGCCACCGAGGCGTTGACTTCGAAAAATTCCGACGATGTCGCGAAAGCGTTTTCTCAGTCCATGGTTTCTCCAATATTTCGAGGGCCTGTTCCTGTTGTCGCCGAGATATGGAAACAAGGCTGCGCGAACGGACCATTTGAAACACTCGTCTCGATTTTGAATATTCAGCACGGCTTGTTTGAGAGCCGGTTTTTTGGGTGTTGGCACGTAGCCCCCACCCCTCAGCGGTCGATAAACAGCGACATTGTTGTAGACATGCGTAATTTTATCCAAAATTCATCCTGCGCCAGCTTGATCTTTCATCGCGATTTTCCCGCGGATGTCATTGATGAAGTCATCAAACTCGTTGGAAATGTTTTGTTCGTCAGCATTCCTGAAGAGAACGTCCGCCTTGTGTTTAAAATAATACTCCTGTTTGTCCTTCTCCATCCCAATCGTGTTTCTGAAGATCACTTTCAAATCAAAATTGGTCTTGGTGCTGGTTTGTTTGACCTCTGATTTCAGCATGTCGATGACACTTTGCTTTATCCTTGCTGCAGAAACATTGAGATCGCGATAGTCGTCCCTGTTTTGAGGGAACGTCATTCGCCACACTCTGAGGTAACTAACCTTGACAATTTTCTTTAGCTTTGATGGAGGGAGGTGGAAGAACTTCAGGATTCAAGGGCTCTGGAAGACCGCTCCAATGTCCTCACCAATGGCGCCAAAGAACGTTTCGAGAACGTCTTGGTTAAACCAAGCTGCCGCTAATATATTCAAACAGAATATTTCTTCTGACATGGGAAATCACGACTTCAAATGGCGGCGGCGTGGGGGGTTTTGGCGTCATGGTGGATGGTCAAACACGGAAGATGGGGATTCGGGCATCACCCATGAAATCGGATTCTTCAGCACCCCGACGGGAGGAGGGGTGCCTGAAAGGTGCAATTTCATGGGTGATTGGCGGACGATCACACATGGAAGACGGGCGTTTGGGCATCACCCATGAATCGGATTCTTCAGCACCCCGACGGGAGGAGTGGTTCCTGAAGGGTGCAATTTCATGGGTGATCCAGAATCGCCACCTTCCATGTGTGTTTTCAAGAAAATCTCTGTCTAAATAAATGTTATTAAAGGTCCTATAAGAAGTGATGCACTGACGCTTCTTGCAACGGACATTTTCTTTCTCTGTTTCCAACGGTAAACAAACCCGGCATTGGCCCCATGGAAGGTCACTTGCAGGTGTAGGTTCCTCAGGCAGGTTGTCTGCAGCTAGTTGTTTAGCAAAGTCTAAACTGCCCCTGCCCATACTCATACTCAAAGCGGAGGTCCACAATTACGCCTGTCCCGATTGCGCTTGCAAAATCGCCAAAAAGTGCTCAAACAGTGCTCGATTTCTATAAAAAGTGCTTGAAATTTAGAAACAGTGCACGAAAGTTGGTCGCAATTTCATTTTTTACTATTATTTCTTAACAGATGTTTATACACATTCCTAGTTTTATCAAAACTTTTAACTGTCGATTTTCTAATATACTGAGGTGACCATAAAGTATGACGTTTGTCGAACAAAAACTCTTTATTATCAGTCAAGCATTTTTTCTAAAGCACACAGCATCATAGAACTGTGTGCAATCAACCGCATAGCTACAACTGTTATTAGTCTCTCTTCGATCTATTGTATCGAAGCATCACAGAAGCTTCAATATAGTCTTGTAGAGCACTGTCTTGCTGGGCGTTGAAGGTGCTGGAAAGAAGACTGAAAACTCGTTCAGTAGTTGCTGAGCTCGGTTATATCAGCTGTAGCTTTTTGACGATTGCAGACCAGAATGGAAGTGTGTCTCTGTGAGCAGCCCACCATCTGACCTTGTCGTCCTCACATGTGACTGTGACACCTTCCGCGGCAGCAATATACTGAGGAAGTTCTCTTGCTAGATTTGCGATCGTGGCATTTAAGCTACGGCTTTAAATTCCCTCACAGTGTCGAGAAATTGCACACTAAATTTTTGCTGGTAAAAGTTCAGTCCTGGCCGAACGCAAGCTTTAGTTTGAGCGATAAGACGATTGAAGAGAGCAGGGTCACCGTTTGCGATTTGGCGAGCAACGGCCTCGGTGTTCGGATAGTGGTCGACTGCAACAGCGTGTGCTACAGCTGAGAGACGCTTAGAGGAAGAAAAAATCAATGGGCCGTCACCTTAGTAATAAGTAGCGTTTACAAAATGCACCCGGCATCGATTACAACAGCCAGCTCCAAACGTAGCTTCTGGATGCTCTCGGGATCGAATATTTCCAACAGATGTCTGCAATTTGCAGGAGATATTTCCTCGTTTTGGCGGAGGAAAGGCTCGACATCTGCAAACAAATCCAGCGCTTGCTTAAGTACCTCCCACTTATTCCACCACCTGGTCTCGCTGAAGGTGGTGCCTCCGCCTCGAGCTTCTTAGATTTCGTGTGCCTCTCAATAGAACTCTTCTTGTCGCTGAGATTTTCGCTGCAAGCATTACATCTTAGTTTTCCCCCTACCACGGCGTTGGTGTTGACCTGGGTACTCTTTCAGACGCTCCCATGCACTCACATTGGTGGTTTTAGCGCTTCCTCTCTGCTTATTAATTCCTTTGTTTGTGAGCAATTTTCGATTCCTTGCTATCGAAAATGTTTCAAAGACAAAATATTGCATTTGACATATGGATAATAGTGAAAAATATGCTGACATGTTTCCCAAAAAGCGAAAAAATGCTCAAATTTTGCTCAAAAGTCAATTAAGTGCTCAAGAGTTCTGGAAATGTAAAATAGCGCTCCAAATTCGAAAAAGTGCACGAAAAGTGCTCAGCGCAATCAGGACAGGCCTAAACACCGTACGTTTGTTGTATTCACGTGTCTCCCCAAATCCGGGTATATGAAATTATTATCGACCATCCAACCTGTTTAGGCCAATCGGATGCTTTGTTAGAAATGACATTGAGCTACGTAATTCGATCACGTGAACTCGGGCCACATGTTTCGTGGCCTGACTGCTTCTTCTGTCAGCCGTTAGTGTTGTATGAGTACACTCTAATTTGTCGTTCTGTTTTGTCGAAAGCCGCACAGAATTGTAAGTTTACTACATCATTTTGTCGTTGAGTTTTGTCTTTGAGCATTTGGCTCGTTACATGTCTTTCTCACTTTGTTAAGTTCTTTGTCGTCGTCGTCGCCGACTTCGTGTCGAATTTGAACAGTTGTGATCTCATGTCTGTTTGCGTGGACATGCGTCGCCTGTCATCCTTACCTAAAGGGCTAAAACATGTTATCTAGAATTAAAGTTGAGTTACGGACGTGTTGAAGAATTCTGTGCATTTTTTACCCAACACAACCCTTAAGGTTTCTGCATGGTGCAGCACTTTACTTCCAATATCATGTGGAACCACCACAATAAGTAAGTAATAAGTAATTACTATACACTGCGACACGTAGCGAAATGAATAAAATACACAAGACAAGAAAAGGTTAACGTTTCTTTATTAAAGCGGACCCTGAATCTACACCCGAATGAGCTCTCCTCCTCTTTAATATGCGCGTAAGCGAGCCATAATAAATAGCTACATATATAAGCCTGATCTAACCCGGAACCCTAAACCTAACCCTAACTCCCTAAACCCTAATTCTTGTTTAGGCTTAATTTAGGGCTTACTGTATTAATTTACGCTCAGTATTTTTTACCCATGTAAAAAGCACTTCTAATGTTGAGTACATATTCAGCCTACTGAGGTATAATTTCAATCATAGATTTAACCTAGGTAAAACCAGGTTTAACCCGAGATCGGATTTTACCTGCAATAGATACACTTTCAATTTGAAAGGGCTTCCAGGCACTCTCTGACTTTCCACCGATACTGACAAGGAAACTGTTCCTTCAGACTTTGGGCAATAAGACAACCCGTTAGAGCCCGTCACCATTGTGAAACCGTTGTTACACGTATAAACTTTTAGCTGAAACTTGTGTGCGACGGCGCTGCGAAACAAGTTTCAGCAGGTGTTGCACCGTGTAACATCGTAGGTTTATGAAACTTTTTTTGAACTTCCGTTGCGAGACAAGTTTCACGAAAAGCAGAAGCGCTTTCTACTTTTGCAACGGTAGCAACGATCGCAGTGTTGACAAAAAAACAAGATTTTCACTGTGTAACACCACTTCGTGAAACTTGTTTCGCAGTGCCGTTGCACATAAGTTTTTCAACGTGTAACAGCAGCTTCAAGAACGGCAAGAGCTTGCACCTGATCATGATTTTCAGATTTTCAGTCACATGAGCAGCCACATGATGGCCTCCAGATTCTGCTCCCTCCTCTTTGTTAGTCACTGTCGAAAGAGCACCATTTGCGCTGGTAAGACTCCCCCCTTCCTCTTTCTCTTTCTCCCTTTCTCCTACCAATCGCGCTTACGGTACGTGTGTGCGGGGTGTCAATGGGCTTGTATCGCAAAGTTGCCAATCTCTTCACATCCCAAATTGTTTGATGCACTATTAACTCAAAATACTCGTTTTGGCAGGGTTTGCATTGGATCTTTGCCGAATTCAGCTGAGTTAGCCGTTGGGAAAGTTGTTTCTTAACGGTCAAGAGCTTCACGTCGTCTCCATCTGCAATTGCCTGACTGGTAAACTTGACGCCACTTTTCAATTGCGCCAAAAAAGAGGAAAGCTCTTCTGACTGATTTTTCAGCTGATTGACTCTTGATTGGCCCTGTGTAGCCAATTCGCGCTTAAGTTCTGCACGGTAATATTCTAACGCCTTCACCTGATCGTCAAAAAACGCGTCAATTTCTTTGTTTACTTCTGACACTTTATTTTGCACAAGCTGTTTCATCTTCTCGACAGCTTTCAGACCCTTCAACACTGGACGCCCTCTCGTTTTGGTTTCATTCAGAGAAACTTGCACAATTTTCCTTTCTTTTTCGGCAACGTCTGCCACAAAGTTGTACTTATGTTGGCGGTGATCAACAATCGTACAATCACGGCAGATTGTTTCTTGACAGCTTTCACAAAAGAGTTTCAAAGTCTCACCTCTGTGTTTAACACAAAATGATGGCTTGACAAGGGCCTTTGATCCAAGCTTCTGAACGTCTGCCATGGACAAAATCTGGTGAGCTTTGGTTGAATTAATTCTTTTATGGGCGGTTACACAAAAATCGCACATGAAAACGCTGCAATCGGTACAGCGTGACACTGCTTGGTCACCGCTGTCACAGTGCTCACATGGTAACGGTTTTCCAGACGTACCATTGTCTTGCATACTGAGCAAAGTCATAAGATTGTTCACCAAGAAATTTGGTTGCAGTTTGCCAACATCTCCATCAACAATCTTAAAAGGAAGATGAAAGGATTACTCTCTCCTACAATTCAATGCTGAGAAGACAAACCTGTGTAACCTGTGTCTAAGTAACAAACGATTGAATAATTACAGGAAATGGCCGTGCTCAAATGCTTGGTTATATTTTTGTCCACCTTAGTTATCTTTGTCTCTGGTGTATGAGTGCTGGCTATGTTCTGCGACCACGAGCACACCTGACGAGAACTGAACAAGACAAACTGGCCCTAAACTATGGGATCTTCTGCGCAAGTTTATCAGAGACGAACCAACATGACCCTTTTTATAGTTGGCACGCAGCGGCTTTTGTGGCCTTCTAGTCCATCTTCTAAAATCAAATTTTCTCGTAGGAGACAAACTTAAATTCCTTTTACTTGCCACTGTCTTCTCAACGACGGATCGCAGCTCTCTTTTTCATTGGTTTCTTGGCGAAAGCTGCTGCTATAGCAACGGTAGGATCCGACCTTCTAATTGAAATAATGCCCGTACCAATACGATGAACTGAACTTAGATGGGTGCTTGGACTATACAACCCACACAACTTGCAGACAAACTGTTATAGGAAAAAATGATTGAAATAATGGCTATTTGGCTATTTTTATCTTAAGTTCACATCATGAACTCGCAAGTGACCAGCTTCCATTTGGCTTGATAGCTCAGTAATGGGTGCGAGTCCCGTTCAAGACTAGACTTTTTTGTCAGGCTTGCTCGCAACTGCTTAAGTTGCTTCATTAACTGCAATGATCATACTTCAATTCAGTTCACATCCTGATTGGCTATAAAAAATTATGAAATTAACACTAGAGATATTTATGAAATGTAATCGTGTTACAAGGAAAAATACCAATCAGGTGTGAGAAAGCTGAAACACAAACAGCAACCAGCAACGGTAATTTATTTTGTGATTCAGGGGCGTAACCTGAACTTAACTATGATTGGTCAGTACACAATCAGCATTCCTGAAATATTTTTAGGTGTTCAAGGTTTTCTGAGTTTGACAGTTGGGAACTTTAGCGACGAGGACGGCAACGGCAACGGGAACGCCACAAAAACAACAGGTTTGATCAGAGTAAAAACAATCGTTCTGTATGCTCTGCACGTGCATTTTACAGTTTGGTACATTTCTCTTCCGTTGTGTTCAAAACAACAACACCAAGTGACCAGAATCGACGGCTGGGGAAGAACGCGAGCACACGACGTTGAATTTCTCTCTCTCTCCAAACTTGCACTGAACACCGTTCATAACCTTTCATTTTTAGACAACAGGCAAACATTTACATACAACCTCGTTCCCACGTCCAGAGAGCCTGGGAACGAGGTTGGCTTACATATTGAGAGAGCTGAAATAATCGCGAAGTGGTTACAGTGATGCCATTCTCGTTCCCAGAGCCCATCGTTTCTGTTAGCCGGCGGGGCCTTGGCACGAGAAAACGAAAGGCTCTGGACGCATAGGATTTGCGGTCCTAGATTCGAGGACTTCCGGAGTTCATATATGAGTCGTGAATTTTATACGAGACATGGCGGCGCTCAGAAGCATTGCATTCCAAGAATCTCTGTGCGAAGCTTTCAGTGGCCTGAACTTAGGTTTTTTTTTTCCTTTCTTTTTTAGAAAATTATCGTTCTAATAACTAAGGTTTTCGATAAGCAATTAAGAATAAAAAGCAGCGATATAAAAGAAATAGGAAACGTTACGTGTGTTCATGAACTCACGTAACGTTTTGAGAATGATGGCATGGAGCCGTCGAAACGTCATTCTTTTATATCGCTGCCTTTTATTCTTAAAATTATCGTTAAACTGCATTTGTTTTCCAATTAAAAACACCAGCGCTTTTGGAAACTCCGGCTCCTTGTTGCCTTTTTCTCCAAATATTTCGACAGGGTAATTTCTAGGTAAAATTGTTTTATTGCAACACATACACGTATTTCGGAAGTTTGACACGAGCTTTTTTGGCGAGTCTTTTCCAGGAGCCTCCATTTTTCAAAGTGGTTTTGCGGTCTCCGATGGATTCACATTTTCGCGCCAGCTTCCCTTTTCGGGCCACATGGGCCATTTTTACTTCCGGTTCAAGATTGTATTGTTCTCAAGCTAAACATTGGAAAATTTGAATTTACTATGTCTCCAGAGCCCTTCGTTTTCTCATTCGAAGGCCCCGCCGGCTAAGAGAAACGATGGGCTCTGGGAACGAGAATGCAGTGACGCAACTTCCTATTTTGAAGAGGCGTTCTCGTTGCCGTTGCCGTACTCGCTGCTAAAGTTCCCTAACAATTGTGGGTGTAAAAGTCTACGAACGTAATGGGTGCACCCTTATGTGTAGAAAGAGGATTGTTTGGAAATTGAAAGTGGAATAAGAATAAAAGTCTCACCTTCAAGTTTGCTAAAGGATCCCCAAGGCAGGTTTTAAGCCTTGCTGTGCAGAGATCACTTAATTTTAATTGCAAGTTTTCAATATAATGACCAAAAAAAGACTTAGGGAGTTGAATCCAGGATAAATTGAGGTCGCGCAACTTCAAGCCCAGGCTTTTTCCTATTTTCTCACTTGTCGTGCGTTCGAAAACAAGGGAGGAAAGAAGAGAGCCTAGGATCGAGATTGGCAGTGTGTTATTAGAGTTTGAGTTATGAGCACTCAATATTCAGCTTTCAAATGTTTGGAGAATACACTTTTAAAATGTGAGGGGGGAAAAGAAGTGAGTTTTTGATCGCAGAAGCACTTTCTGGTTCAATAAGATATTCGGATATTGTGAAACATGTTTTTGGACAGTGCAAGCTGAGGAAACATCAAGCTCAAGCTCCTATACGCCTTATTCAAAATGGCTGCTATTTTAATATTCTTTTGTTTTTATTCAAATTAGCCCTTTTCGCCTCGTTCAAGGTAAAATATTCTTTTGAAGTTTGGGCTTAAAGACGAGGCAACAAGGGCTAATTTGAATGAAAACAAAAGAGTATTATAACGTAGCGCGCGTGCTTCCCTATCTAATTCCTATTGGCGTCATCATGGTACATTTCTCAACATACGCACGGCCGTGCGTCCATCTGATGACGTGTGAAACTTGCAGACAAACTCGGGTTTCCGTCGCTGAAAGTTGTTACAAAGTTTCCCCAGAAATGGAACTAGAAAATAATGAAGGACTACCCGACTTTTCTCTTCAAATGGAGTTTTTAGCGACCACTAGTTTTTCAATTTTTCATTTAGCTTTTTTTTTTTTTAGTTTTTGGCGAGTTTTTAGTTTTTAGTTTTCCGCGCACTACTTTCTTGTCACTATGTTATAAAAGAATTGGTTCATGCTTTTAGCTGTGCGTATATCGAGTTATGGATGCACTTGGGAAGTTTGGAGAGCAGTGAAGAAGCTAGAGTTGCTCTCCAAACTTCCCGCGTGCATCCATAACTCGACATACGCACGCTAAGCATGAACCAATTCTTAATTAAAATGGCGGCCATTTTGGAATAAGGCGTATAAACCTGAACACAGTTTGGTACTTTTTTCTCTCACCTCTCATAACTTATGATTTTTTAATTTTACATTTTCATCCTTAACTTACTTTTGAAACCTGTCGGCACGCAGGACAAGTTATAACATGATCTGATCCTTGTTTCTTTAGCAGTTCCTCCAGGCACCTCTTACAGTAGGTGTGCAGACATGGTAGAACTTTTGGTTCCTTAAACTGTTCCAAACACACAGCACATTCTAAGGGCTCGTTGAGCTTGTCAGGCACAGCAGCGGCCATTTGGCTCTGGGAAGTGCACCATAAATAACAACATTAATAATAAAAATAATAATGATAAAAACATAACAATAAGTGAATGAAGGTTTGTCTTTTGTTGTTGTTGCTTTTTTTTTTTTGGTTAGTGTTTGTTTGTCTTTTGTTGTTGTTGTTGTTGTTTTGCCAAGACCCAACTGAATATAACGCAAAATCGCTTGAATATGTATCGGAAATTTCATTTTTCCCTAAATACAGTATAGGCATAATGCAGGTTGTTTACGAGCAAGTGAACACCTAGTAATATAGAGAATTCTAAATGCAATTGTTTGACCAAGCAACCTCATCTGTTTTTAGAAAATAGATCATAGCTTACGGACGTACATTCGTGCAGAAATCTTGGAATCTTGCTGGAATTTTTTTCATTTTTCACCTTAAGTTAGGTTATGACTTGCTCAATTCAGAAACTGGAAAAAAAATGGGGGATCACAGAATTTGTTCCGTAGAAAAGGGCAGTGGAAAAATGCCCTAATTTCGATAAAACAGCTATTAGAAGGAGATGTAGCCCCACCGACTTAACAATCGAAAGTCATAGAAATACACCGTTGACGTGAAGGTTTCTGTGCATAGGACTTTAGGAGTGGGTGTTTTAGATAATTGCATACCACTAGGGGTGTCGTAGACATTAAAGCTAATTCTCATCTTCATCTCGCCCGCGGAGGAGGTAAATGGAGACCCATACGCGCAGATATCGCAAGCACTTCGACTTCAACGACTGCAACCGCTGTGGAAATTTCATAGCATGAGGGAAGGAATTTTTTTTTTAACAAAACGTAAGATCTTACAATGAGATTTTTTCATTTCATATTTTGTAGAGAATAAGCAGAGCAAGGGATGGCTTAAAGAACATGCACCTTGAATAAAGAATATTCTGGCCAACTACGATAAAAAGTTCACACAAATAAGAAGATCAAATGTTCAAATACAAATAACAGCTGAGAGAAAAAGAAAACACCCCAAAATCTAGCAATTTGAGAGCGTTAAGCAGCGCTACCATGATGTGGCAGCGATAAAATGGATGATTTGGGCTCGAAACATCATGGGACGACCTTTCATCACCTTTTAAGACTTGTAAGTCCTTTGCCTTAAGTTCTACGGCTACTCTAGAGATGAGCTTACTATATTGTACAATAGTTTGATCATATCCTTATTCTACTATGCCATCGAGGTGTGGGGAGCTGCATTTAATGCCAAATATCTTAGCAGAATCGATAAATTTAACAAAAGAGCTTTTAAGTTTGGGTATATGGGTAGTCTTTCAACCATGAGTGATCTTATAGATTGTAGGGATAGAAAACTTTGGGACACTATCGAGTCAGATCCTAGGCACGTTTTGTATTATCTTCTTTCACAGCAGAGACAGCGAGGGGGCTTGCGTGACCGCGGCCATAATTTTAAACTGCCAAACGTATGCACTGAGCGTTTTAAGGACGCTTTTATAAATAGATGCATTTTTCAGTTTATTTGATTCTTTCATCAAAAGACTTTGTGGTCGTTTCTAGTGGTCTAAGGCTATTTCTTTGCTGCAGAAATCTTTTACGTGTATTAAAGCTCAGTTCCGTTGAGCTTAACTTGAGTTCATGTACTCTTTTGAGTTCTCCTGGTAGTCCTGAAATCTGCGGACGCTTGATACAAAGATTGGTCTACAGTGAACGTTGTGTGCATTTGAACACATTTTGGGACTGACAAGAGAAAAGTGCAGCATCCAAAGTAGTAGATCATTGTAATAAGTGGGTAGTCAAATGTATTGCTGCAGATGATGTAATACTTTGCTTTAGCCAATGAAATCACTGTCACGTGATTTCTACTGTGCATTTTGCTGCACTGAAAAAACTCGAACAGGCTCTGCTGGGTTATTTCGCAATAGTTATTGTAGCGAGTGCGAGAGCTTGTCTCAACATGTTGAACGGCCTATTTCAGTATTCAACGTGGCATGATACACTTCTGAACATTTCTTGTGCAAGAGCTCCAACAATTGTTGATCAAGAAATGTTGAACCTTGAGCCACTGGCTTAAGGTATTCCAAATGATAATTCGAAGGGCAGTAGTCGTCTTTTCCCACGTGAATCTTAGCTGAATTTCAGCGATAATACTTGTATCCATTCAACCAAGACCTTGCACGTGATTTCGAGTCGAGTAAAAATAAAATGCTTCGTGTAGCATCCCACCTAATTAGGCGAATACTCCAGACGAATACTCGGAATATTTGCTGGTATTTCGGTTGGGAAAGAAGACGGCAGCGGTAAACACAGTCGTAAAGATAAAAAAAGATAAAAACAAGATTTTAAAAACCTGCTAACAGGGTATTATTTAGGAATAAAAAGAAATATAAGCTTACTACCAAAGTAATCATTAAATCGCACTCGCCAGACTTGTCTTGAAAGCACTTATCACTACGATACTTGCCCAATAAAATCGAACTCTAACTACAACAAACGGCCAAAAAGCTAAGCCATGTGTTAGACTTTTATCGATTGTTGATGACTGGCGATGAATTAGTATCGACTTTGATCGACAACGACCAGCCCTCGGTGTGTCGAAGCCTTTCAGTAGCTGTCGGCTCTCGAAGCTTTCGATAGGTGCCTTTCTTAGCTTTCGGTAGCTGTGGAAGCCTTTCGGTAGCTCCGCTGTGCGGTGGCTAAATTTCAGAATGTAGCTGTTCTATGCTTTACTAATAATACAACCTTTCAAACTAAGACGACGATGGACACCAACTTACATTAGTAACTTTTGATCAACGTCGATGTGCCCAGCAACCATGGAAGAGGCTTCGGGTGGCTTCAGATCGATAAATTCTGGGAATCGATCGGAGCCCGCAGTCAACGCATGGTTTTGAAAGTCCCGAACGAAAATTCTTTGGGATCGACAAGCAATCACTTGTAAAACTATGTTACACTTGTGTAACATAGTTGTTTTATGAAAGAAATGATTATGAAGTGCGGGTTGGAAATGAACCCACACACTTTCTGGACAATTTAAGCAATTATTTCATATGCACTTGAAAAATTCAAGTGACTCCAACGGGATTCGAACCCACGACCTCTGCGATGCCGGTGCAGTGCTCTTACCAACTGAGCTATGAAGCCACACAGTTGAGAGCTGGTCAATTTGTTGGGCTCATGCGTGTTTTCCCGTGAAAGGAATGATGAATGAAAGAAATGATTATGAAGTGCGGGTTGGAAATGAACTGAAGAAATGATCCTCACACTTTCTGGACAATTTAAGCAATTATCTCATATGCACTTGAAAAATTCAAGTGACCCAAACGGGATTTGAACCCACGAGTCACTTGAATTTTTCAAGTGCATATGAGATAATTGCTTAAATTGTCCAGAAAGTGTGAGGATCAATTCTTCAGTTCATAGTTGTTTTACATAGTTGTTTTACACTTGTAAAACAATCACTAAAACTATACCTGTTTAATTAATTAATCTGAAAAGCTAGCCTTAACACGTTTTTTTAATAACAAGGAAAAGCAAACAAATTGCAAGATTTCATGCCTTAACACGTCTCCCTTTCGAAGACAAGTACAGAGGCACAAGAAATGTTTTGGGGCTTTTGGGAAACGCACGCCTGCAGGGGCGTTGACCAGAAACTGAGGGTATATTGGACGGTGGGAGGGAGGGTAGCAAGTAAACTATGAAGTATAGGTGGTTTGCAACCAATCTTCAGAGACACCATAGGCAGCCCAGATTCACAATATGGCCTGAGCTTAGTTACCGTACCGATTTATAGGGTTTATATGGGGAAAATGAAATAACAAAAAACTGAAATAGCTTAATCTTGGCTCATAGCGAAGAAAGTAATTAAAATAAACTTACTTTTGCTGTATCTTGCGTCCTTATGTCGATTTAAGGCGTTCTCGGCTGGTTTTGTGATTCGCTCCTAACCGTAATTAAATCAGGGAAAGGCACTGAGCTGCTCATTGATTACTCAGCGTTGCTCTAAGCTGCTCTCGGAAACACTACCTGACCCCACCAGCAAGCAGGGTGGTTCTAGAGGGCCCCACAAGGCGAAAACAGCGATGGTGGCGCGATTGAGGAGCAATACACAGCGGGAACCTTATTAAACTAAGCAATGCCAACGTAATGAGTTTTTGAGAATTGAATAAATTGTTTGAAAGTAATTAACAGACAGTGTCGGTGTTAATTTCTTAATGTTGACCTAGCTCTAGCTTTGTGCTTGTGCAGGCACCGTGATGGTACACGTTCAGGTTATTAAATAGTCATCTCACGTCTTATCTCAGCCTATTCATATACAACAATAGCTCCATTGATTTGACTTTACAATAGGATGTCTGATGAGATCGACTAGCAATAGAGTTATTTCAGTAGAGTTATGACTTAGAGTTAGAGTTAACGACTGCCAAAATCCTGAGTTCAACATTCTGGAAAGCCAAAATTATATGAACCGACTTGACTCTTAAATCATGGTTTAGACCTAACCACCAACCCGAATTTACCGTTACGATTGACGAATCAAACACAAAGACTTTGTTTATAACCAAATAGGTTTCTAAGGAATTTATGAACAATGTAAGAGGGAAAGAACGGCGGAATCAAAGGAAAATATAGGGTCCGACTCACTTGAATCTCTTTAAATAGTTAACATACGGTACAAATTGTCATCTTTTTAAGTCTTTCTTTACGCAGAATGTCTTAGACAAAGCGTAGCCGGAGCAAACCATCAGACATGGGGACGGCTATTCATAGAGTTATTTTTATGGAGTTACTTTTATAGAGTTAGAGTTAAGCCTCCAAAATCCTGAATTCATGATTTTGGAAGGGTTAGCTTAAAGTTTAGTAAATATTCAAGCCGCGTCTTGTGTGAGCCTGGTAATATGTACGTATTACGACACGCCAATAGATATTGTGCTCTTAGGACACCCATTCTTCTTCAACCACGATTATTGTTTCAAAACAACGCTTTACACCCTTAATTAATTGTACAACGTGATACATTCAACCTACCTATTCCTATATCTATTCCGTCATGCTTCTTGTGGAGCTTCACAGCTCCAGAACCGCTATTCCGTATACTATTATCATCGATAAATGTAATTTCCGACGTTTGAGGGACGAATTAGTCGGAAATTATTATTCTGACGGCACGTTGGAGAGACTCGCGGTGCATCTCGGGTTGCTTAAGGACTATTTAAGGTTTTTGGCAGGAGATCTAAGTCATTCTAGGTCGGTCAGTCGGAGTGTTCGCCCGCTTTATTTTTTTTCAGGATTGCGTTTCGATTTGATCGACTCAAGTAAATTAATTGTAGCATGCCCTTTCCTCGGGGTTTCGTGCTGCTGCATTAGATGAGGAATACGTTTCCACATATTTTTTGGCCACATCTAAAGGGTGGTTTTTTAGTGGTTTTTCGTATCTGGCGTAGCATAGTTTCTGAATTCTTGGAATCTTTAGTTAATTTTCTGAGGTAAACATATGAATAATTAATAGATATTAGGATACATTGAATCGCACGGCTCATGGCTGACTGACTTATCCTCAATAAACTTTTCACATTGAATGTCTCGTGTGAGTGTAGTCAGAATTTATTGTTTTACTTTCACCAAGATGGAGCTTTGCTCTGTTGTATTTGTCCTTGACTGCTGCATGAAAATGTCGGAATGTTGTTAAAGAAGCGAAATGCAATGGCATCCAGAGGAAAAAAAGAAGCTTCCTGGTTCAACTGACATGGTGAAGAGAATAGCCGCCGAATACCGCCAAGACAGGTGCTAGCCTGAAGGACCTCACAGTTGCGGTCATTAATTTTGTTCTTCCCGCTTTCTCAGGGTTTCTTAGATTTAATGAATTAGCACACATTAAAGCTTCACATATTGTCCTCGCACAAGATCGTATGGCCATTTTGGTGCCAAATTGTGAAACTGACGCTTATAGGGAACACCTGCCCGGTAAATATGGTTCTCAGATGTATGGCTCTAGCCGGTATGGACACAAAGTCTTACTGATTTCCTTATCCGACGAATAGTATTCCATAAAAAATCTAACAGTTACTCGCTAGGCAGCAAGGCTAGATCGTATTCCAGGTGTAGGGAGATCTTTTTGGAAGCTTTAGGAGCTCTGGGTTACGACCCTAAGCAATATGGATTGCATAGTCTTAGGTCAGGCGGAGCGACTGCTGGGGCTAATTCAGCAAGCGGCCCAGTATCCGAAAGGTTATTCAAATTACACGAACGATGGAAATCTGACCACGCGAAGGACTTGTACATTAGGAAACCTTGACGGCTAGGTTATCAGTTTCAGCCTCTTTGGACACTTAGAAGTTGTCATGGTATCAAGTTATTCATTTGCTGTTAGGAGTAACCAGGGCTAAACAGTATTTATGCCCCTTTTAGGCTTGGAAATCTATTCTACTTATGTAAGTATAGAGCCTTTGACTTAGTGTGAAGTGCTCTTAGCGTCCCTGACTTGTAGCTTAATTGTCTCATTCTTGACTGTAATTATATTGCTTAACCTGCGGAAATAAAGCTTGAACCCGACTCCTCGTGAGTCACCAACCCAACCAGTTGGGTTGTTGTGGTTTGGGTTCCTGTTCAGGGAAATTGAAAATAATTTTCATTTGTTCTACGCAGTGGTGAAAATGAAAAACGTGCTTCTATCAGGTCAATCTTATTTTTGCACCCCAACACCCCCCCCCCCCCC
>BLFK01000266.1:291165-293665 GCA_014634185.1 Astreopora myriophthalma
GCACATGTTCTCCATCAACCGTCACTACCAGAGTACAAACACCGTCCGTCTCAGGTTTACACGAAAAGGAATAAGAGCCGTCTCCCAAGCTGCCCACCGGAAGCTCTTGGATCACGTTGGCCTCTCTTGAGCGAGTGACAGAAGCACGAACAGTGCAGTTATTACCTGGTTTACAGCCAGCTGTTCCGTCTTTAATAACAAGCGTGAAATCCACAGGTTGACCAGCTAAGGTTTGATACAGGACTCCCTCTTCTCCTCCTACCATTCTCAACACACATTTTGCGGGGTCCACAGGCATGTAAAGGAGGGTTACCATTTCACCCATGCCCCTCACTGTCTTCTTCACTTGTAGCGCAAGATAGTCGTTTTTGCAAGGTTTGCACTGATATTGCAATGCATTGAGCTGTGTGAGTCGTTCAACAAGTTGCTGCTTCATATTCAAGAGCTCCATATCATCCCCATCTGCCAATGCCCTTTCAGCAAATTCAACACTACTTCTGAGCTGTGCTAGTGACAAAGTCAGCACTTCTGTTTGCCCCCAAAGCTCCTTTAGCTTCGCTTTCCCTTGAATTCTTACTTCATTCTGCATGTTTGTTTGCAGATGCTTCAGTGCCTTCGCTTGCTCATCAAAAAACACATCTACTTCCTTGCTGACTTCAGCAATCCTGGCCTCAACGCGACTTCCCATCGTTTCAACGGCTTTCAAACCTTCTTCGATGACACTGCCTTTAGCTTTGGTGTCTTGAAGAATTGCTTGAACGTTGTTTCTCTCTCTCTCAGCAACATCTGCTACAAAGTTGTACTTATGGTCGCGGTGATCAACAATGGTACAATCTCGACAAATTGAGGCCTGGCAAGTTTCACAAAACAGTTTCAAAATCTCACCGACATGTTTCCCACAAAAGGCTGGCTTGACCAGGGCCTTTGATCCAAGTTTCTGAACTTCTGCCAGAGATAAAATCTGGTGACCTTTGAATATATTCATCCTTTTATGCGCAGTTTCACAAAATTTGCACAGGAAAACTCTGCAGTTAGTGCAACGTGAGACCGCTGGGTCGCCACTATCACATAGTTCACAGATAACAGACTTTCCAGATGAAGTGCTATCTTGCATGCTCAGTAAGGTCATAAAGTTGTTTACCCAGAAATTTGGCTGCAGGTTTCTGACATTCCCATCAGCAATCTAACAAGAGAGAAGTGCAGAGGATAACTAATGCTAAAAAAAATAATAACATTTAAGTTACCAGGGTTTAATTTTACCCTAAAAGTTCCTTAAAAGGAACCAATATATAAAGTAAAAAGGGTAAAGGAAAGGCCAAGTCAAAGCTGTAGGGCAAAAATCCTTTGAAAAAATCTTTATTAATTTTAAATTTAATTTTTTAACTAAAAGTACACGACCCAGGCTTTAAAAACCAATTAACACCAATACGTGATTAAAAGTTAATGGCAGTTTTCATTCCAACCGTTGAAAATGCAATCAAAACCCTATTTCAGACATAACAAAGAAAATTCTCAGTCGAAACTAAGGGAAAAATTTGTTTCGAATAATCATGATAGATCAACAAAGCCGGAGTCAAAGTTTACATTTTGTGACCCACCAGATCTCGAAGTCTACAAATTCTTCTTTGGGCCTCAACAACAGATTCTTATTTGACAAACAAGTCAAAAATTCAGTGTGCAAGAGCTACTTCCGTATAATCCAAAACGCAACCTTTTTGTTCTCTATTTTTCACTCGCATTTCTTTTCTTAAACCTCCTTAATTTTCTGATAAAGTCTTTGAGTGTTGTTTCACCTATTCATTATTGCGTTAGGACGTTAACTGTGACATCCTTGAGACTCCATATTTTTAGCAGTTTCAACCTCTCAATATTTTTTTTTATTATTATATATGCGTTATTGACCAAGCGTGAGGTCAAGATGGCTGGATATTGGCCAAGTTCTTTTTTTGCATTTTTATGGACCGAGACGAAGTCGTGACGAAGTCTCTTTTGCATTTTTATGGACCGAGACGAAGTCGAGGTCCATAAAAACGCAAAAAAAAAAACAGAAAAAGCTTGGTCAATAAGGGATTTGTTATATATATGGCTTTCGGGGAAATTTTTCTCGCGGGACACGGCGGGTGGTCCCGAGCGCTCCATCTTGCCCGCTCGGGTAGCCAATCACAGCGCACGATTTAGACTAAGTGGATTGTTACTGCATATTATAGCTAGCTGGCGAAGAAAGCCTTCCGTACGAGCCAAGATTTCCGTATTCTTGCCGCGGGAAAATTGGGGCGAAAAAATAATCGGACGGGTGTGAGTGGGGTGGTGAGGAGCGAGGGATTTCTCTCCACGGAACGCTTGCTTTGAAGGCTAATTGTTGATTAATTTTATTCATTTCAACGCACATCAGTACATACCTTCAAAAGCTGGCCACCAATTGAAATGTCTCTTCCCAGGGGAAGGTCAGATCACATTTGCAAGGGACTATCTCCCCTTCTCTTGGCTACAGGTGTTAAAT
>BLFK01000266.1:298997-301497 GCA_014634185.1 Astreopora myriophthalma
GGGGGGGGGAGTCACGCCAACCACAGGAATTTGATTGTGAGCTCTCTGTCCCCAGGGTAGGGATTTTGATTGTACATGACGTCCCCAGGGTAGGGATTTTGATTGTATGTGATACCCACGGTGGGGAAATTTGACATGGTCTCCATCTTGGCCTGGAAACTAGCTTTCCGCCATCTTGGAAAATACTCAGAAGGCATTTGGATGAGCTTCCCACGTTCATGTCAGAGCAACAGCTGAACGAAAGGTGAGTGATACATGTATTTTGTTGCTATTAATGCAAACAATGTTATTTTTATCAGCCCATCAGATCTAGAACACTGTTTTTTTCTGTTGGATTCTGAAGGGTTGGTTAAAAAGCTTGTTTTCTTTCAAGGAAAGATGCTGAAAAGGAAAAGAAATAAACCACTTTTTGCTGTTATGTATAATTTTTCTTTTTATTCTGTTGTAGGTTAATTATTACACTCCTCTTGTGTGCAACAAGGTTTGAAGGACATTTGATCACCTTCACTTGCCCCTAGGTGGGGATTTTTACCAATTATTTTGTCCCAGGGGTGGGGAATTTGAATTTTTTTTAAAGAAAATGTCCCACCCCATTGACAGGTGCATAAAGATTTGTATGGAAATAATGAAAACTTGAAAAAAATGATGTAAAAGATTAAAAAAATGCCATCAAAGGAGACTTTACCTCTATAATGTTTTCACCTGAAGTTTCTATGGCATCTCAGGGCATTGAAATTGCTGTTTTAGCAAGTTTTGTCGTTGAGCAGTTCACTGCTGGCCAAATAAACAAAATAGGTGCTTAAAAAGCACTTGTGTCTACTGCCATAATCTAATCTTTTATTTGCTGGATGAAAAGATATATTTGGTCAGACATTGAGATTGTAATATCACTTCAATCCAAGTGTGAACACCAGGTATGTATGGTGGGTGAATGTAAACTGTAATTCATCAAAATTGCCTGAAACTCATTCAGAGGATTATCGAGAGATACAAGAAGATACTGTGTGTATTAAAGGAAAAAAAATTGATCGCTCAAAGCTCACTATATGATCTGTAGTGAATCAGCAATAATGCTACAGTAAGCTTAGGCTACCTGTGGTGTGAAGAAAGGAATTATAATAAGCTCTTCAAAAATGGAAAAAGGTTGACAAGTCATTTAAAGTTAAGATAATTATGTAAAGTAAGTAAATATAAAAATAATTAAAACTATATAACATAAGTAAATATAAAGGGTTAGAATTTGAGAATAAAGAAAAACTACGAGAACAAAATTGCATCATTGGCACTAGTTTAATAACATTATTGTATAACGTCTATAACTGAAACTGCAATATAAGTCCAAATCTAAGAAAAATTGGAACATTAACAACTTTTTATAACAATCTTGGTGCAAACTCATTTAATCCAACAGGGTGCAAAGAAAATTAATTTTACAGCTTGTCCTTCGGGTAAGCTGTAACCAACATCTACTAGCCCAAAAGTCATTTTTACTAGCCAAAAAAAAAATTTTCACGAGCAGAATGAAAAAATAATTATTCATTATTCCTTTCTTCGCTTGCCCATCGGGCAAGTTAAGCACAGAATTCACTAGCCCGATCGCAAAATCCACTAGCCCCGGGCTGTTGGACACGACTTTCTTTGCACGCTGCCCAAGAAATAAAACTATCTAAAAAATAACAGTGATTAAGTAATAGAAAACAAAAGATTTTGTGAGATTTGCATTGTAATGCTATAGAGTGACGAGATCTTGTGTGTTGTACAGATGTTAAATCAGTCACTGAAGATGTTAAAAAAAGTCTTATCTCTGAATACAATCAATGGTCTATTTACTTCAGCTGTTCCTACATTAAAGATATGTTGCCTTTCATTGTGTTCTGAAGAGTCGGTCGCTGTCATCATAGTATCTGTAACATCTGCTGGTGTTTCAGCTTCATTTTCATTCCATTCTTCTTCCTTATCACATGTTTGTGATGCATTGCCACTGCTTTTATCAGATAATTCTGATTGTTCAGTACAAATATCATCATTGTCATAATTAATTTCACTGCTGTACCTACTGACCCAATCGTCATCAAATATAGGCAATACCTTCATCTCTAGTATATAGTTTACAATTAGTAATGATCCAATATGCTGCTTCAATTACCTTATCTGGTCTCACATTTAATGAAATTGCAGAGCTTTTATATTGCAACTTTTGTTTTAAATTCACTTTAATTGTAACAGTTTGATTTGGTAAACTAGGTAACATTGTTACTGTAGCAGCAACATTGGCAGCCCCATTTAAAATATTGCCATGTATTTTTAACTGTTTACTTCATGGAGCTTGCATTAATTTCTGGAATGCAATTCTTAGTGCTAACAATCTACATTCTAATTCATTAAGGTCAAAAAATGGTGTTTTTTTTTCTGGAAATGCCATTCCATTAGCTACAGCACATGGTGGTACTTTATTTTTAATCAAGTGACTATGACATGTTTTACACACACACTCTTATGT
>BLFK01000266.1:306497-308997 GCA_014634185.1 Astreopora myriophthalma
TCATTCCCATTGTCTTCTCCATCAGAAGGTATGCTAAAAAGACTTGCTCGGTCAGTAATTTTGTAATGTCAAGTTATATGTCAAGGGGACAGACTGTTAATGACTGGTGCATAAAGGCCGTCACTGTTCATAAGTGGGATGCCCGGAATGTGGGCAATATTGCTCCATTAAATCCCATACCAATTGCAAAACTTTTTAGGAGGAGCCACCCACAATGCGTCCAGAAAGTGTGAAAGTTATTGGTCAGTGACCATGAATCTTATTCTTCTGGTTAAGTCTTTCCAATAGATCATATTGTCGCAGTTTAAGTTTGGCTTGTGGTAGGCTTTTATATAGAGTTGAAAAGTCCAAAATAATAACACTTGTTGATTTTTTCATGTTTTAATCGATTCACTATACATGCACAAATTACAACAGAAGTTAATATTTATCAAAGTATGCGTCAAAATAGTGCAGTGAGATGAAGCCTTAAAAGAGACTGTCCAGGCTTAATCACCGATCATGTCACTGATCCCCTAGCAAATCATAGCGAAACATAAACATTTCCGTGGAACAATAACATTTACATAAGAATGTTTCATCAAGCGATGTCCGTGGGATACATCATACTTCAACTACCTCCACGTAATGTAGCAATATATACCTGAAATTTTGAAAATCTGTGTGATAGTTGGAACCCCAGTTAACGAAAACTTATCAGTAAATCATCACAAACTATACTTTTTCTTAAACTAGTTTTACTTAGGATCCTAGTGGACACCTAGGGTTCACAAGAACGAGGTGTTACACCCACTTTAAAAATTTATCCATTCTTTCCTTTCTGAGAATCTAATCGTGTGATTTTGACAATCTATTGTTCCTGTTCCCATATCGACCAGCAAGAGATAAAACTGAATTAAATTTCAATTTGAAAAGGCAACAAATTTCTCCTTCCCCCCACCCGAAAAATAAAATCCCTGGCCTAAAATGCTATGCTTAATTTGTTACTTTAGCTATGATAAACAAATGCTGAAATTTTTAGCCAAATTGATTGAATGCTCCAAAAGTTATAACCTCGCGGAGTTTAAGAAGCTTGAAGTTCACCTAAGCTCCATTATTTCTCCTCCTATAGCAAACATGTTTCGACGTTTTCTTTTCTAGATTCAGTTCACTTTTTACGTGTCGCCCAAGTTATGTTAACTTTTGGCGGAAAGTTTATATATGTTGAACCAGGGTGTAGAAAAATTACCCTTTGTTCAAAACGGGAAGATAAGTTGACTTGAAATAAAAGATGTTTTTTTTCCTTGATAAATCATTCCAGGTCGAACGCACAAACTTGACAAGCAAAAACTCTCTTTTGAGCAAATTCAGTGCAATAGCCACCCTTAAATAACTTATACAAAATTTTAACCATCTTATCATTACATTCTGGTTTCTTATTTTCTTACAAAATTGCACAAAGAAATTATAATCATATAGGGTGATGTGAATTGTAAACCTGACTGCACAGCATTAGAGGCACGAGGAAAAGAGATTTACAAACGCTTTGTCTTCAAGACTTGCAACATTTTTGCCTGTATCTGGTTTACACTTTTGGCTCTGAGATCTAGACCGAGCTCTTTAGCTTTTTCGGAATTGGCGACGAAATTATAAAGCTTTTCAACACTTTCACCAGTAACTGGAATAATAATAATAACTGGAAGAAGGCGTATAAATGTAGGCTGAAAACAGTACTTGAATAAACAGGCTCAAATTCAATCTCTTACCCAGAGTCCTCAGGCTTTTTGTTCAGCAGGTGGGCTCCCGGAGATACTCTGGGATAATGGAAAAATTATATTTCTTTGGTTGGCTCGTAACGTTTGCATTGTTTTGTCCCAGAAATCCTGGGATGAAACCAATGCCATTATCCCAGTCTCTCCCGGCAACCAGCCACAGACCAAGGAGCCTGAGGACTTTGAGTACGAGATTGGCTCAAATCGTGTTCTTTTGAACAAGGACCTTGCGCACAAGGGGATTCAAATTTACTTTAATTGAAACAAGACGGGTTCCTTATCGAATCTTTTATATTTTTTCACGGAACGAGTGTTGTTAATATCGCGTCGTCTAAATTCGTGTTTGCTTGAATTCTAGCTATTAAAATTTTATTATCGCGTTTTAAAAACGTTCTGTATCCGATTCCTCCATACACCTATTAAATGCACGTTATTGACCCTTTTTGAATGAAAAAAAAACAACAACAACAACAACAACAACAACAAAACATGTATGTGTCGTGAATGGGAATCGAATCCGCGTCCCCATGGTTACTAGTTGAGTGCTAACCCGTGCTAACCCGTGGCTAACCAGCATCTTCACTGATTGCTCTGTTACCAGCAGGGTTGTCGTGATGGTGCAGTGGCTAGCACACCCGAATAGTAACTAGGGGGACGCGGGTTCGATTCCCACTCACGGCACCTACATGTTTTTTAATTCAAAAAGGATCAGCTGTAGTTCATTGCTACTAGCTAGTGACTACATCGTT
>BLFK01000266.1:316497-324544 GCA_014634185.1 Astreopora myriophthalma
TTGGGTTTATAGTGATTATGTTCAAGTGGTTTTGTTTTTTGTTTCTTAAATAGCACGCTGGCCGATCTTGTCAAGCTAGCCGTTTTCCAGCTGATCTCGATAACTACCTCGCTGGGCGATTTTAGCCTCGCTGGGCGATTTTTCAGCCTGCTAGGTGTAAGATTTGTGACACTCTGGCTCCCAAAAACACTAAATTAAAGTACACGCAAAACGACAACGCTCACGAGTGAATAATAACATTTCCACTTACCTTTTCCTACCTGCTAATTGATAACCTCAAGCCATACCGCGATGCCATTGGCTAACTCGAAAACAATCACCGATGATGTCACTCTTACATTACCTTATGCTAACTTTTTTCATTCGAGACTTCGTCTCCCTTTACCAAAATCAACTCACGCACACGGCTTTATATTGCTGCTGGCTCGTTGGCAATAATTAAGTACAAGGCGAATAAAGGCGTGTTGTTGTGTCGCGAAAATAAAAAAAAAACTTGTGATGCGATGATTGAGGGTGCACGAATCTTGTACAATCAGAATACTGACAGACATTTTCCATTTCCAATGCCTTGGTAACACTTTCACCATTTAATATATCAGACAAATCCAAAAACGCCAATCGCCGGAAGGGATAGGCGCCCTTGGATTTGACTGATACATAATGCAGGCGTTTAGGTACACTAAGTACTTCGCCTCGGCGCATGAAATCAAACTGTCGCTTTTACACCGTGTTGACACGTTCTGATAACGCTTCATTACTTCATTATTGCGGACGTCCTGGGAAACACACTTCGATTCCGTTTCAATCGAAATCTAAAAACAACTTTGGTGAAACGGTCACATGTCCCGGCCAACGCCCTACTCACCCTCTCTCTCTCTCTCTCTCTCTCTCTCTCTCTCTCTCTCTCTCTCTCTCTCTCGTGTTGGCCTTTGTTATTCTTTCGCCCGTCCAGTTGAAAGTCAACGGGGTGGGGTAGGGTCGGGAAGCATAGTAGCTCTAAAATTAGCTCAGAAACAATTCGCTGGTAAGGAAACGAGTAGAGGCCTGTGTCCGAAATGCGACCGCAAAGCATGCATGGATTGTTTGGCTGGACAGAACGGCAGAAAATGGCCGAATAATGGCCATGTAACAACCAAACATGGTCGTTCCGTCCAGCCAAACAATCCATGCATGCTTTGCGGTAGCATTTCAGCCACCGGCTTCTCTGCTCGTTTTGTTACCGGCGAATCAAACCACGAAAAGAATGGACCGTTCCCTTAACAACAATTGAACTGTGCGCGACTTAGAAGCTCCATTGAAATAATAGGTTGTAAGGAGCTACGTGGTTTCTGGAAAGGAGAGGGAATGCTCTTTGTGAATTTTGCTATAGCAAAATATTTTTATATAAAACAAATTTTATATTAAGAAAGGATTAACCGCGAGGAAAGTTGAAAAATTTGTTTTTGCCATCACCTCCTTTCAGTCCTAGAGCAGGAACTGCTTGTAGAGTTCACGATCAAATTGCTTGCATTGGAGCGTTCCCACCTCTTCCACAATGGAGTCACTGACTGACAAGCGCCCCGCACCCTTCTTTAAAATTAAAATGACCTTTGAAAATCCTTTTCACGAGACTATGATTTTTGACAAGGTTTGGGAACACATTGTGCGTATAAACAGCGACAAGGATCACTGATTTCAATAATCCTTTGAACAAATGGAGGACTGATGCCAAGTTTAGTTATCATATAATTTGCCTTAATAGCGCATCATGGGGGGTAAGTAGCCTGGTTATACAAGCGTTCAAAATTTTATTTACACAGTAGCATTGGAAGTCAGACAAGTGTGCAACAACCAGTCCGTAACCAGCCATTTCAGCCAAAGGTAAAAATGGATGCCGGGGATTCCATGGACTCAAACGGTTTTGAAGAAAGGAGCGAAGTCTTAGGAAACGAGGTCGATGACTCACCTAATTTAGAAGATGGGAAGGAGATCTTGCATACGGTAGAAATGGAGCTCACGAACTCGACAGATTCCGAGGATGGAAATCCTGTTAAGGAGCCAGCGAACATGTTGGAAATGAAAATTCTTAAGAGATATTCCCCTTCGCTGACACAGTGTGACCTCCTGGAAGAGACCACAGAGGAAGACCCCGTGAAAATAGTTTGTGTTGGGGGTTGCACAGCCGGAGTTCAAACGAAGGGAGTTCTCATCAAGGATTATCTTGGGATTAAACCAACATTTAGAATTCACCCTTTTCATAGCATCGACTTCTACTTAAAAAGAGTGAACTGGCGACGTCGTAACAACCTGAAAAACTATTATTCAATTGTCCTACAGCTCTGCGAACTTTCTGACCTAAAGCGATTCTCCGCAATGGCCAAGGTGTTCTTCAAACATAGCCAAGGAGCAATGGTGTTCTGGGAGCCGCGAAATCCGGCTTCGCTCACGGAGGCCGTGAAGTGGAGAACGAAGATAAAACAAGATATTTGTTCTCCGATCCCTTGCGTTTTGGTAACTGAAAATCTTGTTGATTCATGTGCCAATTCACAGCGTTGGATTGGTCCGGGCGCGATATTTCAGAGCGAGCTAAAATTGGATCAGTTCTGTAAGGATCATGCATTTCTGGGTCATTTTGAAATCAAGTCACGCGACTGGGAATCCGGTGAGAAAAGCGTTTTCGGACAAGCTGTAAATTGTCTGCTTGATGAGATTTTCGAGGACAGTGGACGGGAAGCCAAGACCTGCATATAATGGATTTTTGCCTCCGACTACTCGGGAGATCTCATTCTTTAAATCTACGGAAGAAAACCAAATGTAAACATCAGCTTATTGTTTTGCTTGTGTAAATTTTTGCGCAAGAGGTAGATCCGCGCCTGTTTAAACCTCACTTGCGCTTGGAGTGATCTGTAGCTCACCTGCGAATATCGATATTTTAGTCCGGACCTTACTACGCCAAGCAACGACCTTACTGACATGCATAGCGAACAGATATTGTTCGTTATTTTACGACTGATTAATCGGAATAAATTTGTGCTGGCTCCATCCTTTCATGAAATCTAAATTAGTTCTCGCTTTCCTCGCAAAACTAGTTCTGGCTAGAGTGGAGCCTGAAGATAAAGAAAGCTTTACATTCAACACGAGGGCAAACAAGACGATAACAAGATGAATTAGGATAAATGAGATGTTATCAGGAGGGCAGAGATAAGGGAACTTTCGTCATCACAGCAAGCTGTTTCGTATCCAACGTCATAGCGAATTGTCTAATTTTTTTTTAAGTATAATGCTCTTTGCATACTGCAGACGGTGGACACGCGAACACGTTGGGACCATATAAACAACGAGGAGCTATTAAAAAAAAAAAGAAAAATATATTCATAGTATATAGTGTTTCGTTTCCGGAATGGTAAGGGCAGCAGAAAAGATAACATATGTTGATCCGGCTCACTGGTTACGCGACTCACTATTTTAAGACTGTTTACATTACCAATTAACTTTGGATTTTTCAACAGTCTATTGCTTAATTCTAACCAAAATCATTCAGGTAGTCAAAGCTTTTTATTTATGATCCATTTCCATCGCTTTTGTGTTCGTCACATTTATATTTTGCCATATTTCAGGTTTACGTGTTCTCAAGTTGCTTTTGCATCTCATCTCGAAGCCTGTTTATCTATCAATTAGAAACTCTATTAGTATTTTGATTGGCCACTATAGCTCACTGTGTAAATAGTTTACCATGAAGTCAGAATAGATACGTTTCGTTTCTGAGGAAACGAAACAAAACACCTAGCAAAATTGCAGGCGGCGATCGACTGTTGTTAGTTTTTCGATTTCGGACCCCGTGAACGGGCTCTGGGAATGTTTCTTTAAAAAAGGGGAAAGAAAGGATAAAACAGTTCCTCTGATATTGTCACGTCATCTAGAGTTGGAAATTTCCATCCAGAGCTGGAGAGATCTAATCTAAATGTGAACAAGAAGAATGTCAAGGAGCCCACTTGTTTTTAGGTATAAAACACGCTAATATGATCAGTGTTCATCAGTTCCTCCTTCATCGAAGTTCCTCCATGATACCGTAGACCACCATTTTCTTCAAAATCAAACTCATTCATAAGAACCACCACATTTCAACTCGTTGCCATGAATGATAAAAAATAAAATGCTCACACGGTGTTTCGGAAAATAAGGTAGGGCCTTATTTTTCGAAACTCTATGGAATGCATAATTTTATGTAATCATTCGTTATTATGTGATGCCGTTTCATGATTACGCGATGTGGTTTTATGGTTATGTGATGTGGTTTCATCATTTTGTGACGTGATTTTACCATTATGTGATGTGGTTCCGCCGTTGTGATACATCACTACATCATGATGAAACCACATGACATAGTGAAACCACATCACATAATGACAAAACCAAATCACACAACAAACAAACCACATAATGAAGGAACCACATCACATAACGAAGGAACCACATCACATAACGAAGGAACCATCTCACATAGTGACAAAACCACATCAAGTAATCATGTAACCACATCACATAATGGTGAAATCACATCATACAATGATGAAACCGTATTGGCACATAATGGTGAAACCACGTCACAAAATTATGAAACCAAATCACATAACCATAAAACCGCATCGCGTAATCGTGAAACCACATCACGTAATAACGAATGATCACATAAGAAAGTTATGGCTTTCCATAACCTCCGTGTGAGTAAACGACAACCACCACTGGCCATGTGGTAAGTTTCATCGATTTTTGTTCACAATTTCTTACAAATTTCCAGACTTGAACTTCACCCCATATGTGCCCTTTATTTTCCCATATAAAACCTGCACTTGACACAAATAGAGACCCAGGGTTACCTGTGTAAGAACTGGCAACAGGGTGGGTAATTTGACCAAAGTTTTTCTAAAAATTCAAATGCCAGGTGGCGGGTGGGGCACTTTTGGAATTGATCGAGACATAAATATTATTGTTTCTCCGTTCTCAGCTAAACTGATCGATATAAAATAGCTGGTTCTGTTCAGCTGAACATCAACTTGCTACCAGCAACCTTAGATATTCAGCGCATATCTCAGTATCCAACAGTAGCTGTTGCTGAGAGGCAGGGTGTCTACAAAACGAAGACGTAAGACCTAAGACCTAAGACCTAAGACCCAAAAACGAAGACAATTTTTTTTTTACAAGTCTTTCAAACCAGAGACAGTCAAACCGGGTCAACGCTTTTCCTCAGACACCAAATGATGCGAAATCAATGGGGTCTTCGTTTTGTAGATAAGACCGGCTCGAACTACAAAACGAAGACCCCACTCTACTGTTGATAGGAGATAACTCAGGGGTCAGCGGTATTCCGCATGGTTGGTGATTGTGGTGTAGAAACGAACATGGCTGCTTGTGAGCTAAGATTATTAAAGATGTTGCGTTCTCGGAAGCTGTTGTTCAAGGGAAGTTCTCCCAGTCGGTCAACACTACCGTGTTCAGGCTGTTAGCCAACTTAAGCAACCACCATAGCAGGGGACGATTGCATCGGCGAGAGGCTTGGTTACAACACACAAATGCGGCTTTTGAAAAGAGAACGAGGTTGACGAATGAGGCTGGGAGATAAGCACATGATCGCGCCGGATCAGTACCGAGTTACCGTGCAGGCCGCCACGTCCTAAAGTGGATATGCCACCATTTATTCACCACCAAGGCCAGTAAAACCACAGGCAGCCCAGACTCACAATATGGCTTGTGCTTAGTTATCGTATTGATTTATAAGGTTTATATGGGATAAATCAAATAACGAAAAAAAATGGCTTCATCTTAGCTCATAGCGAAGAAAGTAATTAAAATAAACTTACTTTTGCTGTATCTTGGGTCTTATGTCGGTTTGAGGCGTTCTGGGCTGGTTTTGTGATTCACTCCAAACCTCCACTTTCACCTCAACTATGCCGCTAAGGTCTGGTCTTACAATTCTTGCACGGTAATTTTGTCACGAAACAGAGATCATTTTGATAGTGACTAAAAACTCTTGTGATACAACTGTCATAAGTTCCACATTGTCTTCCAGTCCTGCTTTAACCGTGCTTTATTTTGCTTTATTTTCCTCATTGCATAAACTGATAAAAGAGAAAATTGTTTGAACCCAGGAGTGACATACCTTGATGTAGTTTGATCCGGGGGGGGGGTAGTGCCATATACGGGCTATTCGTGTGTGCTGCTGCGAAGGGTATGGTTCTCAAGCAGTTTACTCTAGGATAGGGTATACAAATCAGAGCGTTTGGGTCTAGAATAGGGTATCATTTTTCACGAAACTGACCAGTTGGTTGAAGATTTTATCTAGACTAAGGAAACCACGAATTGCCACTCAAAAGTATAACAAAATTAAATCGGCCAAATTTAAATTCTGAGAGAGAAACGACTGTGGTATAAAGTTTTGCTTTGGCTAGACTGTGCTAGTGAACTCAGTAGTTTCTGGAAAACAGCTACTCTAGGATAGGGGGGATTTGGGGAGTTTACTCTAGTATAGAGTAGCAAAATTCAGCTGAACTAGCTCTGGTATAAGCTAAGGGTTCCAGGGTCTCAGCGGCACATCCCAACCCAGAAACTCCTAAAGTACCCTCGCCCACCTGGAGTTTGATCGTCCGGGCCAGGGCGTAATCCTGAGAAGGACTGTTGTTGGTGGTGACTGACGTTTCGACAACCTAAGCGGAAGTCATCTTAGGAGTCTCGAAAGTGAAGATGACTTCCGCTCAGATTGTCGAAACGTCAGTCCACCATCAAACTACATCAAAAGCTCAATTGACCATGAACAGTTTATGGAGCAAAAATTACAGCCTTAGTGTTCGAAAACGGGCAGTGTAAACGGTTTGCCGATAACGGGGCCTTAAGGCCATTGTCTTCATGAGCGAAACCTAATTGTCACCTGTGTAAACGAGAAAGAAAAATTGGTCCAGACCACTTTTTTAATGGATCCGAGCCGGGTTTCTCCGCAGTGTACATGGGCCTTTTAAAGGCAACTTTTAATAAGAAGAAAAATTCTCTCTCAAAAAACTTAATCGCAACCCCCGAGGTTACGATTGAATATCCAGCGGTGAACAAACAGTTACTAAACTAGTGTCCCAAAGAACACCTGATAACAAGCATTATGCTGCTCGTAGACTAATCTTTGTCGGCTTTGTCTAATCCCCGCATCATTTGCTCAGTGCAGGAAACATGACGACATGGTTGATAACAATCTGTGATCGGGGTATTTTCCTCAAAAAGACGTTTTTAAATGGAGCGACAAACACAATATACAGAGGTTGTTGTTGTTCAATAGCCTTCTCCGGAAGTTGGCGCAGGGTAAATATCATGTCGGATGTTAACCTTCAGGGCCGGAAGCCGCATTGGCTTTTAGGGAGAACACTTTAGCCTGTTTAAAAGGATCCTTGCGAACACTTTTCCTGCAGTTGATAGAAGGGAAATACCTCGATGGTTGCCACATTCACACCTTTCACCCTTCTTCTCGTAGATGGTGACCATTAGTGCGTCCTTAAAATCTTGAGGTAGCCGTTTCTTGTCCCAGCAGAGGTTGTACAAGCGAAGCAGGTGGTCTGCAACCTGCTGTCCTCCATGCTTCAGGGCATCTGAGGGGATGCCATCCAACCCGGAGATCGGCCAGATCGAGTTTGCCTTAGAGCCTTTTCCACTTCGTTGGCAGTGATTGGCAGTGCCTTGTTGGATGAACTGCCAGCGCGGATGTAGCATCACTTACAGCTGCACCTTGCTCCTTTCAACGGTCCGTGATGTCTGCCAAATCCGTTAGAAGGCAGCTCCCGTCAGCTGTTTTCAAAGGGGTGAGAGTGTTTGTTGGAGGACCGTAGATAGACTTCAGGGCTGAAAACAAGCCCTGGGAGTTGCCTGCACCAGACTGGTTCAGTGACAATCAGAATGAAATCCAACCCTTTCTTCTGAAGAAACAGAAAGCTTACAACTTACATGTAAACGATAACTCTGCAAGGAACAAGCAGATGCTGACTAATGCCCAGTCGAACTTCCAGCGAGAAGTAAGGAGAATGAAAAATGCCTG
>BLFK01000266.1:324912-376676 GCA_014634185.1 Astreopora myriophthalma
CACATAACGAAGGAACCACATCACATAACGAAGGAACCACATCACATAACGAAGGAACCACATCACATAACGAAGGAACCACATCACATAACGAAGGAACCATCACACATAATGACAAAACCACATCAAGTAATCATGTAACCACATCACATAATGGTGAAATCACATCATACAATGTTGAAACCGTATCGGCACATAATGGTGAAACCACGTCACAAAATTATGAAACCAAATCACATAACCATAAAACCGCATCGCGTAATCATGAAACCGCATCACGTAATAACGAATGATCACATAAGAAAGTTATGGCTTTCCATAACCTCCGTGTGAGTAAACGACATCCACCACTGGCCATGTGGTAAGTTTCATCGATTTTTGTTCACAATTTCTTACAAATTTCCAGACTTGAACTTCACCCCATATGTGCCCTTTATTTTCCCATATAAAACCTGCACTTGACACAAATAGAGACCCAGGGTTACCTGTGTAAGAACTGGCAACATGGTGGGGAATTTGACCAAAGTTTTTCTAAAAATTCAAATGCCAGGTGGCGGGTGGGGCACTTTTGGAATTGATCGAGACATAAATATTATTGTTTCTCCGTTCTCAGCTAAACCAATCGATATAAAATAGCTGGTTCTGTTCAGCTGAACATCAACTTGCTACCAGCAACCCTAGATATTCAGCGCATATCTCAGTATCCAACAGTAGCTGTTGCTGAGAGGCAGGGTGTCTACAAAACGAAGACGTAAGACGTAAGACCTAAGACCCAAAAACGAAGACATTTTTTTTTTTTTACAAGTCTATCAAACCAGAGACAGTCAAACTGGGTCAACGCCTTTCCTCAGACACCACTGAAATGATGCGAAATCAATGGGGTCTTCGTTTTGTAGATAAGACCGGCTGCTTTGTTCGTTGTCGGTTGACGCGAAATCAGTGGGCTCTTCGTTTTGTAGATAAGACCGGCTCGAACTACAAAACGAAGACCCCACTCTACCGTGTTCAAGCTGTTAGCCAACTTAAGCAACCACCATACCAGGGGGCGATTGCATCGGCGAGAGGCTTAGTTACAACACAAAAATGAGGCTTTTGAAAAGAGAACGAGGTTGACGAATGAGGCTGGGAGATAAGCACATGATCGCGCCGGATCAGTACCGAGTCACCGTGCAGGCCGCCACGTCCTAAAGTGGATATGCCACCATTTATTCACCACCAAGGCCAGTAAAATCACAGGCAGCTCAGACTCACAATATGGCTTATGCTTAGTTATCGTATTGATTTATAGGGTTTATATGGGATAAATGAAATAACGAAAAAAAATAGCCTCATCTTAGCTCATAGCGAAGAAAGTAATTAAAATAAACTTACTTTTGCTGTATCTTGGGTCCTTATGTCGGTTTGAGGCGTTCTGGGCTGGTTTTGTGATTCGCTCCCGGCAAACCTCCACTTTCACCTCAACTATGGTAAGGTCTGGTCTCACAATTCTTGCACGGTAATTTTGTCACGAAACAGAGATCATTTTGATAGTGACTAAAAGCTCTTGTGATACAACTGTCATAAGTTCCACATTGTCTTCCAGTCCTGCGTCAGCCGTGCTTTATTTTGCTTTATTTTCCTCATTGCATAAACTGGTAAAATAGAAAATGGTTTGAACCCAGAAGTGACATACCTTGATGTAGTTTGATCCGGGGGCGGGGTAGTGCCATATACGGGCTATTTAGGTGTGTGCCGCTGCGAAGGGTATGGTTTTCAAGCAGTTTACTCTAGGGTAGGGTATACAAATCAGGGCGTTTGGGTCTAGAATAGGGTATCATTTTTCAAGAAACTGACCAGTTGGTTGAAGATTTTATCTAGACTAAGGAAACCACGAATTGCCACTCAAAAGTATAAAAAAATTAAATCGGCCAAATTTAAATTCTGAGAGAGAAACGACCGTGGTATAGAGTTTTGCTTTGGCTAGACTGTTTTCAAAGGGGTGAGAGTATTTGTTGGAGGGCCGTAGATAGGCTTCAGGGCTGAAAACAAGCCCTGGGAGTTGCCTGCACCAGACTGGTTCAGTGACAATCAGAATGAAATCCAACCCCATCTTCTGAAGAAACAGAAAGCTTACAACTTACACGTAAACGATAACTCTGCAAGGAACAAGCAGATGCTGACTATTGCCCAGTCGAACTTCCAGCGAGAAGTAAGGAGAATGAAAAATGCCTGATGGGACAAGAAGGCCAAGGAACTGCAAATGTTTGCAAAGTTCACGTGTTGCCTATATGAAAAAGTCATGCTTTCTAAGTCTGTTGAGTGAATTTACATTTTAAAGACGTACTCAACGTCAACAAAGATCCTCTTATTGAAAACAAAGGAGACGCTTTGTTTCCCCTTCCAAAGTTCAAACCCAGGCCTTCACGACTAGCCTAGTGCCAAGCAAGTACAAGAAGCACCTGGCAACGTCAAATAGCGAGCCAATTAGTTATCGAATGCTCTTTTCATCGCCACTTATAGAAATTGATCGAACTTTGAAAGGACAAGAGAACACACTTCTCCCCACAGCGTATCGTCGACAAAGTTGACCTACATCGAGCCGTATTTAACCATCGAATTGTTTAGTGATAAACTCACTCGAGGAAGAATCACCGGAAGTGCGTACAAGTATTGCTCTGTGGCACCGACCCGTGTTAGAGGTGTAACGATACGTTTCGTAAGGAGCTACAAGTTTCCTCATGGCTTATAAGTGTGAACCACAAGAGGAGTCAAACAGAACACTCTTGAGGGCCCTAAGAGATGAAGTGGAAATGACGGCGTTTGAAGGAAGTTTGGTTACGGAAGAGGAAACGAGTGAAGATACTCCGGCGTTAGACGGAAAAGCGAAAGAGTTACTTCTCAAGATTATATGCGTTGGGGGTTTTACCGGTGGTGTTGGGACTAAGGGGGTTTTCATCGATGACTACCTTCATGTTTGGCCTCCCGTTAGGACCTATCGGGCTCCTTTGATTGGAGTGAAGTTCTATTTAAAAACGATAAGGTGGCGAAGAAGCGAAGAGCACGAACCCATCTCCATTAAGCTCCAGTTCTGGGAAATAGCGGAGCAGGAGCGATTTTCCAACATGGTGAGGGTATATTTTAGAGACAGTCTCGGGGCGTTAGTTTTCTGGGGCGCGCGTCGGCCGTCTTCGCTCGACGAGGCACGACTGTGGAGAGCGAAAGTAAAGGAATTCTGTCCATCGATACCATGTGTTTTGATCACTGATAACATCGCTAAGGAACCGCAAAAGTGGATCGGTCCCGGGAAGATATTTGACAGCAGTTTAGCACTGGAGCAGTTCTGTAATGATCACGGATTTGTGGATCAGTTTGAAATCAAGGCACGCGACTGGGAATCCGGCGAGAATAGCGTTTTTGGGCAAGCTGTGAATTGTCTTCTCAATCAAATTTTCAAGAGCTAATCAAGCGAATCATGACGATAACTCAAAAGCAAACTCTTCAGTCGTAGAATCTTTCAACAACATATCACTTTGCAACTTGGATTGACCGAAACTGATCCGTTACCGTTACGGGAATCAAATTACGGAAAGTTTCTCGCATTTGGCAGGAAGCGCCCCATCAAACTACCATCGTCTGCGCTTCATCAGTCGAGACCTCTGCATACACTTTGCTGCGTGGTGCACTGATCACACTGAAGGATAGGCCTGTATCACGTACAGAGAACATAAGGTCAAGTTTTTCATTCGTGAGCACCGCTGAAAGGTTTAGTGTCGAACATTTTTTTAATTTAACGATGCTGTGCTTACACAACACCACCACGAACACTCCTTCATATGCGACTTTTCATTCTGTGTTCATAGATAAAAGGCTATTGAAAAAAATTGCATTGCAATGAACTTGGAGGGCATCATGTGATGTGCTCTAAACGTTATTGTGTGCGAGGAAACTTTTTCCTGTTATCTCAAGTACTATTTAAAATACATAGAATATATTACACAGTATTCATCTATTGACTCAAAGAAAACTCAAATTCCCAGTCTAATTGTTAATTAAATGTTCGGACCAAATATTTGACATTCAACAAAGCTGGAAATCGGAGGAAACATGACTTATGGAACGATACATTACACTAGCAAGAGTGAGATATGGGAAATATGCCAGGGATGTAGTATATGGAATGTACGAGTGGTTCAGCAAAACAATGTCCTTCATATAGAGTATTTTTATGACATAAAACCCCAGTTTCATCAAAAAAGAATTTTAGTTTTGTATGCAGAAAAATCAGTCATCAATAATCAATAAGAAACTCATTCATTTGGAATTGCTCATCAACACTAGGTAACAAAGCATTCAATGGTAAACAAGGTTTAAGCAAGTATGATATCGTTCATTTTGTCTCAAGCAAACCCTCTTCCTGAAAAACAAAGAGCTCATCACTGCATAGGCGAGGACACCGGCACAAAGAGAAGGAGGTGCGATGAGCAGATGTGCACCATCTTTTACCCCCCCTGCCCCCCTCCCCTAACCAACAACTAAAAAGAGGAAAGCAAGTTATCATAAAACTGCAATCAATGTATGTCTAATCATTGTGTAGTTTGCAATTGAAAATTGTTTAGTGTGGGAGTTCATTCTTCATTACTGCCTGCCATACACAAAATTTCTTAATATCTCAAAAACTCTTAAAACAGTTTTGAAACATCATTTTCATAGCCTAACAAACACACAATGAAGATATAATAGGACTTAAAAAAACAGGTTATCACCCAATTTGCCAAGATACTCTGCTTCTATAGCTGCAAGCTACCACATAGCTCAATAGGTCATTCTACAGTTGTGGCTGAGTCACCTGGCCTACAAATGAAAGTGAGGCTGTCCATGACCTGTTTTAATACGAACCTCTTTGCTTTTATTATGTAAATGCAGACTAGTTAGTATTACAAGAACTTGCTGTAAACGACGAAAGCAATGCAGTCTATATCAATACAAGGTAATCGGCAGCCTCGCTGCCATTCATAGGCCAGATCACGGAGCAAACAACTAGTGAGTGGCCTAATAGAAACAGCTATACTTTATTTGCCACCAATAGTCATAGTTTAGAGTGGGAAACTCCTGATTGCATTCTTAACACTACTGTGATGATGAGCTCTTGATTTAGTCAGGGACCTGTCATTATTTAGAGGGGGGGCTGGTGCAAAGCTGGAAGAAGGGTCATGTTCAAATTTTACTGACCCTCCCCTTGTGAAGGTCATTTCTTACTGAACCCCCCCAAAACCCTTACCCATTCAAAGTTTACATTTGTATCCTTAAGCCTGGTTTTCACCAGCAACACAAGCACATGTGAGAGCAAGCATAAGTGCAGGCACAAGAGTGCTTATTTCACCATAATTTTTAACCCTTTTACCTCCCAAGAGTGACTTTATACATTTTACTCTGGCTAACGCCAGACAATTTTACTCGTCAAATGGAGACCCCTTAGGGCTTAAAGGGTTAATAATATACATTTAAAAATTTTTCGATTCTGATCGGCTAAAACAAATGCAGTTTTCAGGAAACATGATGTAGAAAAAAGGAAATTTGGTGCAAAAAGAGAAAAAACTTTTTGCAGCTTAAAAAACTTTGAAAACGTTGAAAAAAACTGTTGTTTTAACAGAACGCGCGATGATATATTTGCAGGGGTTAAATAAATTATTTTTGCACGTGATTTACCTGTGTTGCTTTTGCATAATTATGACAAGCTATCTCGCAACAATTGCGAGAAAGGTATTGACATTGATGAAAAAAATATTTTTTCATCAATATTATCAATAAGTAATCACATGATTTTTCTTGTGCATTTTGGAATAAATAATCACTTGTAAATTTTTTCAAAGATCACAAATTGCACTCACCCTACGGGCTCATGCAATTTTGTTAGTCTTTGAAAAAGTTTACTCTTGCTTATTTATTTCAAATTGCACTTGAAAACATGTGGTTACTTGTACGAAAACAGGCTCAACACAAGCACAAGCCCAAGGATAAACTTTTCCTTGTGCTTGTGCCTATGCTTTCTCTGGCTGTGCTTGCGTCACTGCTGGTTTTCACTTGACATGAATGTCTTCTGCTTGCCCTCGTACTTGAGTCACTAGTGAAAAACTGGCCTTATTTACAAGCCCCCTCTTTTTTTCCTGCATAAAATTAATTGACCCTCCGTCCCTCTCTCTATATAGTAATATTTTCTGGAATTTTTTTTTCATGACCAAGATCATTTATAACAAAGCCTATTTTGTTTCAGTGCTGTTTAACCGATTCACAACAATATGTAATACTAGCAAGTAGTTATGTAAGTGAGTTGAATACCATTCAATTTGTTTTCAACTTCTCCCTCACATGAACACCATGCAGAAAATGCATGAAGTTTACGTTGCAAGGAAAACAACTGTTCGCAGGTGTTTCGCGTTACGACTTTTAGCAGCGAAGCGAACGGACACACCCTCCCATGATCATTAACTCTTATTCACCTATTCAAAAAAAAGCCCGAGGGGTGGTGGGCGGGCATGGGGTGGGGATTTTCACATTTTCTATAAAAAAAATTCAAATTCCCCATCCCCGTGACAAAATAATTGGTCAAAATCCCCACCCGGGGACAAGTGAAGCTGGTTAAATGTCCTTCAAGCCTTGTTGCACACAAGAGGAGTGTAATAATCAACCTACAACAGAATCCAAAAATATATATAGGTAACAGCAAAAAGTGGTTTACTTTTCTTTTTCAGCATCTTTCCTGGAAAGAAAGCTAGCTTTTTAACCAACTCTTCAAAATCTAACAGAAAAAACACAGTGTTCTAAATCTTCAAAGACAGTTAACTGATGGGCTGATAAAAACGACAATGTAAATGCATTAATAACGACAAACACATGTATCACTCACCTCTCCTTCAGCCATTGCTCCGACATGAACGCGGGAAGCTCATTCAAATGCCTGCTGGGTATTTTCCAAAATGGCGGAAAGCTAGTTTCCAGGCCAAGATGGCAACCATGTCAGACTTCCCGACCGGATCACTTACGATCCCTACCCTGAGGACATTGCTCACGATAAAATTCCTGTGGTTAGCCCGACCCCACCCCCACTTGGTCTTAACAGGGCAACCCTAAAACCTGGAAACCGGAATCCGGAATCCGGAATCCGGAATCCGGAATCCGGAAACGGAAAACCGAAATCCAGAATCCGGAATCCGGAATGCGGAATCCGGAATCCGGAATCCAATAATAAAGCAAAACAAAGTTCTTCAAATACGCAAAAGTTAAGTTGTACATTTCTCGCACGCAAAAGTAAAAAGGTCAATAAAAAATGGCTTCAAAGCACAACTCTTGAAAAAAGGATCCCTGGTATTTCAATTCAATGTTCGTGCAACTGTTATTCCTTGTGAGGGCTATGGATATATGGCACTTTCGTATTGTACGACATAATTTAATTCTAAGCACCCTCAAAACGACTAAAGTGCGCTTGCTTGTAACTGCTACGTTGTTAAGTGATCTGCATGTAATTTGCCAGAGGTATAATTTGGCCTTCGCGCCTAGTAGATAGAGAACAAGTCAGCAATGTCATTGAGAATGGGACTTACTTCCGTCTCCTCCTCGCTTGTGCATGCGGACGACATGTTGAAAGATTCATCACACGCAAAGAAGACAATGCTGTAAATTTTGTGCTTCTCACCAGTCTTCTCTGGGCAACGTGAGTTTAACATGGACAAGAACCGCGCTCCTCAGTGTAGGAGCCAGGGTGACTAAAAGGGATGGTTAACTCTAGCCACTCGAGAAATCACCAGCCCTGACTTAATAACGGTTTATCAAATGGATAACGTTATCCACCTTTTGAAAAACCGGGTTGGATATATACCGTAGGGGTTATTGTTGAAACCTAGTCATGTTTTTTACAGTTGCAGTTTGTGGTTGAAGTTGAACAGAAAACGACATTTTTCCCTTTATTTATTTATTAGAGATTGCTAAAGTGAATTTTTCTGTCATCATTCTCCATTCCGGTTTCCGGATTCCGGTTTTTGGTTTCCGGATTCCGAATTCCGGTTTCCGGATTCCTGGTTTTAGGGTTGCCCGTCTTAACATTGATAGGTGCATTATTGTCTTCTTTCCATGTCTTATAAAAAGCCAAGGCTTCGCGCCACGTCTCCCCTGACAGCAACTTAGTTACTTACCGCATAAATGTTCGATTTGTCACATAGAACAGAAAACCTTCGAATTCCAACAACTTCGAACCACCTGTGCGACTGTACCATCGCCGTTGCTTGTCCCAGACGGAGAGGATCTGGAACGTCCAGATTCTGATTGGTCGATGTGGTGTCCATGCCTATCCTGTGTCACAACAGGCCAACCACACAATACGTTCGTGGAACCCTTGATATATGAGATGTATGAGATTTACCGAAAGCGACATCTCGATAAATGTATGGATCAATGCTAAATAAACGGGAACAAGAGAGAGACCCTGGGAACGAGGTTATAAATTACCTTGTCTGTCCTGTCTTGTCGTCCTTTTTCCTCGGAGGCGGTATTTGAAAGGTTTTGAAATCGCTGTTGACTCTCACTCTAGAATTGGACTGAGAGTAGGACCTTGTGACTCAAAGGTACGAGAAGTGGGAGAGCAGGGTACGGGAAGACCGAGACCCTCTTCCCCCCACCCACCGTATTGGGAAGTGGTGGCTGTGATGCTTTATGTTGAGCTTCTATTTAATTCATGCAAACACCGAATTCCTTAAAACTGGAAAAAACACGTACATGACGTCACGACACTATCTCGGCGTCTCTGAACAAAGGAACGGTGGGCACGTCGTGCCCCCTTCTTAGAGCGGTTTTCCATCGGGCGTCGTAAAACCAACACCAATGTAATTACATCTAGCCAATCACGTTGTTAGGGAAATGCACCTCTCAGCCAACCACGGATCGAATTAATTCATGACTTGCTTTCACTAGCCAATAAGAACGCAAAGCAAGTAAAGGCAGCCGGCGCTAAGCGCGGGGAAGTTTTGCATCTTGATTGGTTGAAAAGGTCGCGCAAGTTTTTTTAATTCGATCTTATCCATTCATGAAACAAACCCAAACCAGGCCCCAGTTGTTCGAAAAGTGGATAGCGCTATCCACAAGATAAATCAGTATCCAAAGGATAACTCAATTGGATTCGCTGGCACTTATCCGCTGGATAGTGTTATCCACCTTTCGAACAACTGGGGCCAGAGCCCTTGCCTAACTCATTTCGGCACTCAATTGAAAACTGCTCCATGTCAACATTTTCTTTTGTTCCGGTTAAAAGACACGGTGGCTAACCTTGTGAATGAATAAGCTTCATCGACAATACTCATCGGGCAAGAGCTGAACTCATTAAATTCCAATGCATAAAGAGAGGCCAACGAACAGGGACTTCGATTCAACAACGTTGAGTTTATTTCATATTTACAAGTATTACATTTGTTTCCATTACAGATAGCTGATAAGAAAATTCATTAATTAATTAATATGCTCCCAACAAGGAAGCAAGAATTCACAGGAATTTTATATGTTCAGATGTAAGATTTAAAACAAAGGCAGTGAATTCTGAAGGATTTCACGTTATTCCTGTACATAATTACAGTCCTCTTGCAACATGGCGCATTTGTAAAACCTTCCCCTCCTTGAGATGCTGCCTGACTGCCTGTGCTCAAAAGCCGAGTATCATAAATGGTGACAACCAATGCAATCATGCGTAATATTTGTCCATGTGACGGGAAAAATGAGAGCTACTGAGTGATACTCTCGTGATGAAATTAGTCTTATGCTGGGCAAGGCGTTCAGTTCCACTTTAATTCTGAAAATATCATCACTCAAAAGGATGCTCCTGTGGTGCTCAAGTTTTGAGTTTGTAGATCAAAATTTCGAAGTGTCAACATAGATGCGCCTCATAAATGGAAGCCAATGTTTATTCTTTAATATTAATGTCAATCAGTGCTACTAGAATCGTTTAATAGCAAAAACGCCTTTGGAAATTTGGACATTAAAGTGATGCCAGCAAGGGTCATAAACATGAAGGCAAAGGAACATATTTTATGCCACCACTTATTTAAGGCCTATTCAAATGAAGGCTGCTTTACAGCGCCCTGCTTTGCACCACTCGATACCACTACATGTTGTATTTATGATGTGGAAATCTTTCTATATGTTGAGGTACTCTTTTTTTTACATTGCCAAATGAATTGTTTCTTGATGAAGGCTTTCTGAGGAGGGAAAGGTTTCTTACAACGTAAAAGCATGATTGGACGCAGATTTTCATGTGTGTATTCATGCAATTAAAAAAAACTCAAACAACTTGTGCACCTGTTAACAAGCCAAGCATTACACAAACTTCAGGATCTCGGACTTTCAATCGAACGTCGGGGCCCACAGAAACATCAAGTTTTGTCACCTTTTCCCCAGTTCTAAACTTTGATTTTAATACAAAAGCATAGAAAATGGAGGAAATTGTCATTAGTTTGTCTACAAGTAGTTAACATTTAAGTCATGACAAGTCACTCATACAACAATAATGACACCATTGATATGAAGGTGGGGTGGTGGTGACCCCCCAAATAGGAGTACAGTCTTCTAACATCTAAAATAACCAGCATTAATCGCCACCACATGAGCCAGACAGAGAGATACGAAAGAAGAGATCACAACTTGTTAGAATTGTACACACCCGGACTCCGATTGTGTGGTAATTGGAATTACACTTTCCCTGTTTTCCTATGAACACAACACCCATCACTTTTCAACGAGAGCTAGGGTAAGGAGACTGAACAAGAATGTTATTTTTGATTACTGTTTCCCGGCACGTTGTGGTCATGGCCTTCGAAACTGAAGCATACCCAACAATAGTTCTTTCTCAGTCAATATGAACTTGATGCCACACTTTCAAAACTAAGCCGCTCTTTAAGCACATTAGCACATACCTCCTGTTGCACTAATGACTACTTTCAAACGAAATAAGAAACATTTTGAACCTACTTTCGTGTTGGACTGGAAGTCTAGCTAACCGAAGATTCCCTGCACAGAACCATGCTTTCTGCTATTCATATTCAATTTCAAAAACTAGTCAATTCATAGATTCTCGTTACAAAATGAAGGGAAGGAGGAGAAATCAAAGGAGAACTGGGGGGGAGGGGGTTAACCTAAATGTATGAAGCTCTCTAACAGGGGTCTCATGTGAAAAACTGGAGAGAACTGGGACTGGCAGCACTGCCACATATGTCACTTGGCCTCACTACTTGCACTCCACAGAAATCTTGCGTGAGATCCCAATCAGAGAGTTTGCATGCAGGCTGGCAAAGTTCTTCTAGGCAGTGCCATTGACGAGGCATCTAAATCTTCAATCTAACACTGAGCCATGGGCCCAGTCAAGCTGTTCTCTACATCCAGACTCAATTTGATGCCCTTTTAATACCTACTAGCAATATCCTCTTTCTACGTGGAGGTAGTCTTCATAACATAATCACTGAGGGATGAAATGGGGTCTGCAGATGATGTGGGTGTGGTCATCCTTGTCACTACTGGACTAGTGGTGCTCCCTGGTTCCTTGGGTGAGCCCGCTGTTGGAGGGCCCCCTCCCTGTGGATTGTCCTGGCTGTTAGCCTGAGCTTGTTGTCCACAAACATGATGATGATTTTCCCAGTCTTTGTGCTGACAGAATGGGCCACAATATCGCGCCACGTTGCAGCCACTACAGGTTTCAGTGGCCTTTCGACCGCAATTCCAACAACTCTACGGGAAGAACAATATATATCCCCATAAGCAGCTACTCCCATCATACAGCAAACAGAATGACACCCCACAGTACACTGGATATGAACAATTTGTGTGCACAACCTGCTTCAACCTGCCTTAATATTTCCTTTATTCTTCTTCTTTTTTGGAGGAGCAACAGCAGAGGAGGTAGAAGGTTGTTCAAAAACTCTGGTTTTCACATCAGTGGGAAGTAACACAATACACCATGCTCACATGATCAGTATCAACGTTTTTTTTGTTTTTTGTTTTTTCCTCCAAGACAAAGGAGCATGTTGCATAAAAACAAAGTTTAATTACCAGGGATTAACGGTAGTTTAAAACATCATTCAGAATAGCACTATTTGGTTGAATGCACCATTAACTGCACAATTTTGAAGTAGTTACTTATGCTCTTGTTGCACTTTTTTCGAAAACATGCGGACTCTCAAGTTCAAATTATAATCAATGGTTTTGTTTTTCACATTAGCAGTCCAGGTCAAAGACCACATCCCACATTGTGAGTGGTGGCTTTCTATCCACTTGTCGGTTTCTGTTTTAAGTGGTCAATCAACTGCCCCTGTAAATATGATTGACAGCTGTAAAAAACGATAGCATTAATTACATTTTAAAGTCTAGAGTTTGCATGTCTTTCAAAGCCACCCTAAAGCAGCCTGACAGAGTGTTTTTTCAAGAAAACCTGATGAAAATTTCAAAAGCTTCCCTACCTCACTAGAATCACTCTGATGATTGGACATAGCTAACGTATCTTCAGTGGCCTGCCGGCGGGCCTCTAGAACAGCCTTCTCCATTTTACCATGCGCACTAGCAACTGCTTCATTGGCCTTCTCTTCAGCAGCACGCACAGCTTTTTGTAGCTCAACCACAGCTTGTCTTTTCACATCACTGACAGCTTCTTCGGCTCGACGCTTAACTTCTGCTACACGTTCCTCTGTTTGTTTCAGGGTCTTTGCCATTAATTCACCTGAAAGACAGCAACAACAACAACCCTTGACTATCTAAGGTGACAATATCAAAGACGACACTAAGATGAGACAATCTAACACCCCGCTGAACTAATACGAACTTCAAGACCATAAGACCATGAAAAATAGTAAATAATAATTTAAAAAACAGCAAGAGTAGTCACAGGCGAGTCAAAATGTTTCCAAGTGGTACGCAAGTTGGCTGGATTAGTAGGCAAGGGAACTTAAGTGGAGAACCGGTAGAGACCTCATATTTGTCATCAAATTAATTGACTCTACTGTGAAGTAGGCAGCAGATATTTCGTTGTAGGGGGCAAAAACGGGGCCAATGTAGGTCAAGAGCAAAACTTCATACAAATACAAAACTAAATGTATAATCTGCCAAGCAGTAATAAGGGGATGACATGAGAATAAACATCAATTATTGAAGCCTATTTCAAAAGTGCCCTTTTTAACTTCCAAAAGGTCAATCTCTATGTGTCCTGGGTTTTTTTTCTTTAATTCATGCACAAATCTTGGTAAACCATGCTTGCAATGTAAAAGTTAAAATTAATGTACTTGGCACTGACAACAACAATCACTTAGAAGAATTTGATGGACAGGTTGAAAGAAAAAGAACTAGAGTCCTTGGCTAGACACCATTCACTGCAGTTAGGACTACATTTATGTCTTGCTACTGCCACAAAACAGCCCAAAGAGAAAACTCTATATGGTATTATTCCAACCTGCCCGTCTCTTAACTTCGGCTTCTGTTTCCTCAGCTGTTTTTCTTGCCCACGCCAACAGCTCTTCCCGATCCTGATTGCAGCGTGTTTGAAGAACGGAAACAGCTCGCTTGGTCTTGTCAACCATTCCAATAATGCACTGCAACATCTAAAACAAACCACAAAAAGTATGCTTACAATCAGCAATCACATGATTTAAAACTAAAGATAGTTCCTTTTACCTACCATTAATTTTGCTAATTTTCAAGAAGCAAAAGTCTACTCCAATAGCTTTAACTAACAGCACAGTGCAGTGTCAAGATAGAAAATTAATACCGACTGTGGTAGTAAAGAGTTAAATCCTGAGAAACCAAGCACACATTGTACATGTAAGCTTTGTAACACAGTGGTCTACAATGTATGAGCCATCTTTGGATGTTATTGTAGGTTAGTTCCAGGTTTGGAATTATTGTATCGGGCAGTCTGGCATTCCTTGCAAAACACTCTGCTGGGCCATCAAGCACGTACCGTATCCACATGCCTCCAGTCATCCACAATTTCATGCTTGCTGTCAAGGAAAGCATCTGGAATTGTGGTTTCCCCATCACGTGAACTGCCTGCTGTGAAATAAGCCACTGAGTGGTCAGAAAAAAAAGTACAAAAAACTTCTTGCATCGTCAGATAATAATAATAGGGAGCTTAAGCAACAAATACGTTGACAACAACGAGAACGCCACGAAACAATAGGCTTAATGGGCAAAAACAATGGCACCTGACCGCATGCTCTGCACATGTGTTTTACATTTTGGTACATTTGGCGTTATCGGCTGGACGATATGAAATGACCAAATTTGAAGTTTTGTGTAAGACAAGACTGCAAGACAATAAATTTTCCATTCTTTGTCTTAACCTTGACAGCGTGCATACCAGTTCTGTCCCTGGACAGTTAGTAATTGTTTCACACACGGAAAGAGTTGGAATAGGCGCAAAGTGATTACAAATTTATTTTTTCAAGTGATGTTTTCCTAGCTGTCGTCATCGTCCTTGCTTAAGCTCCCTAACAATAATCTCCCAACATGCCATGCACGTGTATGTGCATACAGAACAAAGCAAAATCAATATGTTATCCGGTACATTGAATTTGACCCCACAACAGGAGAGTTAAGCATCATAGCTTTACATTGCAGAGATGTAGCAGGGAGGGTGAAGCTCAAACACTCGAACACAATTTCTCCCACATTCCACAACTGCAGCCAATGTATCATGTAAAACCAAGCAACAGAACCTAAAAGTAATCAACTAGGACTTGAGTTTGTAACACAAGTCAAGCCTTCATTCTATAACCAGGGCTCAAAGTTTATTTTTGGCTTTGGGAGCATTTGTGCGACCAGGTGTAAATTTTTAGGTGCACTGCTGAAATTTTAAGCGCAGAGTTAAAAATTTTAGGCACACAGCTTCAAATACTTGGAGCACCTACTCCAAAAGAATACTTAATTAACGCTCCAAAAAGAGCAACTCAGGCTTTGCGTTGCAATATTGGCCTATTCTGGCAGTATTGAACACAACGAAAACAAATAAAAGAATCAGGATATTTCACAACTTTATTATTTGGTGCTTGGTTGTGTTATATTTATGTTAAATTTATATTTATCAATCGGAGTACGTTAGTATGGTCAGGTGAGTAAGCACTAGAGAAGTTGCACTGTATTTTGGCTTTTAAGGCACGGTGGTGCGACCACACATGATTTTTTAGGTGCACAGCCAAAATTCTAGTTGCATATGCGACCAGTTGGTCATTAACTTTGAGCCCTGATAACAGAGCTGTGTTTTCTTAAAGAGCCTTTTTCCTTTAGCACATAAATAACATTTTGTAAAATCCTCAGAGGAAGCACAGAACAAAACATCCATGTTTATCAGACAGAAATTAGCTGATATTACCTTGTGGCATTGTAATATCTTCCATTCTTAACTGACTGGGTTTAGTTAGCCCACCACTGTTACCTATAACATGAAGTTTGTAACATGAGTTAAGTCCGACTACATTCCTGCATTGTTCTACGAAAATGGTCTCATTTTCAGGCTTGATTTCTTGGCTGCAGTATGAAATGATTGTGGTTTGAAGGCAAACTACTGCATTTTGCATGCATTTTGATGTTTCAAACTTAAAGAAGTGAACTCTGTGATCTTATGTTAAAGTCTGAGTGACTGTGGCCTGACAAACACTAAAAAAAGTTTTTTGAGTAAATGCATGATTGTTTTCTGATGCACCAGCAACTGATTACAGGTAGGCACTCCTCTATTTATTATTTATTACCATGGTACTCACTTAGAAAAGGCCTCTTTGGTATGGGTTTTCCCAGTTCTGCCATCATTTGCTGCAAAACAAAGACAACTCTGAACTCTCATCATACAGTTATAAAAGCCAGAAGTACCAATGCGTGTAAGAATACAAAACAGAGAATACAAAACTTCAATCACATAATTAATAAGTTACCAACCATGGCTAGGTCAGGAGGAGCACCATTTTCTTTGGGCCTGTAAGGATTACAAACAATGCAACATTACAAATCCCTGAACCACATGAACAATGAACCATACATTCCCACTTATTGGACGACTGCCTTGATGTACACGTAAAACTGACAACTGAACAATGTAGGGGACGTAGTCCCTGGTGTGATGGTCTATCACTCATTCTGTTTGGGGGGCACCTGTGAATTCTACTGGTTATTCAGATTTACGATTCTGAACTGCACCATAAAGCAGTACGGCAAAGTCACCCAGAAAGTGTTGTAAGGCGCATTTGAATTATACCCCATAGAAAAATGCACTACTGGTATATACCTAAATCCTATATCATAACTGACAAAATTAATCACTAAACCATAAGATTGCTCTTTGAGAAGTGGCCAGTGACAACAGCCACCACTGAGTTATAAACCAACTCTACATACAAAAAAAGAAAACAGAGGTCCGATTGTTTGTAAAGGCCAGTTTACACACTACAATTTGTCCATGTCACATTTCAGCCCGACAGCATTGGGACGCAAATCTTGGGTGGATTTCAACGCATGATCCTATGGCCCAATTTTGAATAATGTCACCACTTGTTCTATAAATTATTGCCAGTCTGATTTGTTAAACTGCAACACATTTTTGTAATTGCATTGATTTTCATCCCATGAATCAGACAAAAAATGTGTGTCAATTTAAGGAACACTTACAATAGGCCATTTCCGAGTTCATGTCAGCCTCTGTTTCAAAGTGAGTCTAAGTGCAAAAGTGTTTTAATGGTAATTAGTTTAACTTTGCATATGAATTAAAACTAATTTTCATAAGAAAGACTTCACACTTAGCCTTGCCTTGAAAAAAAGGCTGAAATGAATTCGGAAATGGCCCACTTGTGCCCTGATACTGCCAGGCCAACAGATCGGACCAACAAATTGCAGTGTGTGCACCAGCCTTAAAGTATGTACCTTGCACTCTAAACAGCCCTACAATAATTATTTTAGAAGATCTACAGTGTATGTGTTTAAAAATTGGTTTATACTGTTTCTATTGCGGTGAGTTCAACTTCACATACTGCACATACTTTTGTTGATCATCAAGGCTGAGTTAAACTCAATACGTGCTTGCTATTTTATGATTATTTTAGAGGTGATAAGATTCCTAGTTTTTCTTTGACTTTAAGCTCTGAACAGCATAGTTACAATACTCGCAGTACATCTCTTCATCAACTAGTTATTGAATCTTATCAAACAAATCTCAGGAAATTTTCTCCAAGTATTTGTGGCAAATATTTTTGGAACAATATCCCTCTGTCTGTTCGAAATAAATCCTCGAAAAATGCATTTAAAAGTGCACTAAAACGCTATGCTGCTCAGTACTAATATACTTGGTCGACTTTCTTGCAAAATACGCGATTATTTGTGAGTATTTTTGTAATGAATTAGTTGTATATTTTTTTCTTATGTAACTTTGTAACTTCACATTTCTTTTTCTTTTTCTTTTTTTTCTTTCCCCTTTATATAGTAGAAGTTCTAATCAAGGGGCTCAATATTAGTTCTACTAGATGTGCCCCACTTCTCTTCTTTTCATACAATATTTTAATTTCTTATCTTATATATATACATGTATTTAAGAACTAGAGAGAAGGAAATAAATAAATTAATTTTTTTAAAAAATCAAGGCTGAGGGCTGATGAAAAGCTATCCCATCTCTGTTTACATAACTCGCATGTGATATATTATACGGCTATAGTTCATGAAAGAAACATACCGCAAACTTTCAGAGGGAGCCTTCCGCTTTCCATTCTCATTTATCTCTAAAGGATTCATTTCTTCAGGGTCTAGAGGTGTTGCATCTCGCTCGCTTAAAATATCTTCATGTTGCCGCAGATATTGCGGTGGAGTCTGTTTTGCCATTTGAGCACATTGTAACAGTTCTCTTTGTAGCAGTGGTAAGTTCGCCTTCAGGAAAGGTATTACAAATGGCCTAAGAGGAAAGTTAGTTGCCTCTTGAAGCTGAGCATGGAATTCCTCAATAGATATGGTTGAGTTCTAGAACAAAAAGAATACAGTGAGTCAGGTCAAGGCCAGAAGATGCTAGACTTGCTTAGGGTGCCAGGCTGAATACATGCATGGTGCATTCCCAGTACTCTAGCCAGGCCTAAATGAAAGGGTGTCCCACCCTGCAAATAGGGAGTTTATGAAACGATGACGATGGCTACAAGGACGCCATTTAAAAATACAAGTTTGTGTTATTCATATCACTATGCAACTATTTCATGTCATTGCGCATTTGAAATGTTTAGTAACTGTCAAGGAATTAAACTGGTATGAGTGGGTTAGAAGCGTGTAGAGAGAACTGAAAATTCAGCATCATGTGCTAACATCCTCCACAGAACCTTAAATTTGGTAATTCCACGTTATTATTTTGAAGATGACGGCAAAGAGATGTACCAAAATGTAAAACGCATGTGCAGACCGTGCAGAGCCATTGTTTTTGCTCACTAAACCTATTGTTTTGTCACGTCCTCGTGACCATTGGCGTCGTCGTTTTGTAAGCTCCATATTTTCTCATCCACCCTTTCATTTCACAGAGCACCCTGTGATTTTTCTTCACCCTCTCATTTCTCTTGTTATTTATTATGAGATGATCAGCTACACAAACAGGAAAGCCTTAACTTGAGGAAAGTGAAAGAATTGAGTGAGAGACACTCGACTTGTAGACTGTTCACTTGATGAAACACTTGCTACTTTAAAGACATGTGAAGAGATACTTTGTTCATTATGCATATTAACTTAAAATCAAATGTCTGGAATTGACAGAATATTCATATTTATGAAATGCAAATGTAAAAATTATAATAGGTAAATTTCCACCCTTTTATCTTTTTGCCCTAGAAAGAATACTGCATTCCATCAATAGCTATCACAGCATTGGGATACATTTCTGTCTCTTCAAGTGTGTGTGTGTGTGTGTTCAAACATCAGTACCTGACCCAAGTTATCATGTGTTAGTCTCCCAAGTATGGGATACCCTATCTTTTCAGCCTCTTCCAGGGTTTGTACCCTTTTGAGCTTCTCAAACTTCACAACCTTCAATTACTTTACCAGTTTTCCATGACCTATCAAAGTTGAGCTGCCACCTTCTAAGCCTCAAAACTATCCTTGTTTAAGGGTATTTTATGACATAACTCACCTCTGTTTTATTTTGCCATTGTTTCAAAATTTGCAATATTTTATATACCATACATAACTATAACTTTCCATGACTTTCCAGACCTGGAAAATGAACTGTTTTAGTTCCATGAGTTTCCAGGTTTTTTATGAACCATTTGAACCCTGTCTTATGGTTATTTTGAGCAGCCCATGTTTTGGAAAAAATTGTCGCCACATTTTGGGGTCATGTTGTATATCAGCGAAACCCCTTGGAAGATTTCACTATTCCCTCTATCATTTGCCATTTACAGCAGCTTCTTTAGACATATGTATTGGAGGCTCATATTTTGTTAGGTTGATCACACAATACAATGCAATAATTTTGCAACTAAAATTTGTGAACTTGCAACTAAACTTATCATATCTAGTCAAAATTGCCACTGGATTTTATTTTAATTTTGAGCCCTGATAACAGTGAAAACCACTTACCACAAGATTCATTACAAGCCCTCTGACTCTTTCTCCAATTTCTGGGGATATATCAGAACCAAACTGTTGTAGCGTTGTAAGAAAACGCTTCAACTTGCTCAGTTGCCGAGCACCACAAGCAGGGGGAAGTTGCGTCACACTGTTTCCTATGCTACTAGGAGAGACAGGTCCAGTGGGACTTGTGTGCACACCATTGACAGCTGGTGAGGACGAATTGTTTGGTAGTGACCTTACATCTGCTACCACAGCTACAGATGCAGGATTGGAGTTTGGCGATGATACTGGTGCTCCCTGGGGAGGATGTGCTGCTGGGTCTGTCGGTGAATCTGGCATGCTTGCCTCCCTTAAATCTGCAATACAGGAGTTCACTCACTCTTCATCTGTTCATTGACTAAAGGGAAAGTGACTAGCTGGAGTGATATTCACCATACAAAAAACTGAAGCATCACAGGTAACATTTGCTTGACCACCACCCTCGCCTCACATTTCCAGAGTAACTACATTCATTGCTAATCAGCACTTGTATGTTCATGATTACAGGTAAATTTGCAAAACCTAAGATTCCTATAAATTATTTTCACCAGGATTTGAGCATTGTACAAAAATTGCCACATCACAAGCACAGGACCTTCCTAAAACGTTTGTTGAGTTGTTGCTAATTGAGGGGGCATTGAATGCAGTACTCTACCAAACTGGTTTTAACTGGGTTTTTTTCCCTTCAAATCGTTGACCAATTTGTAGTTACCAGGGATGTTTAGCCACTGTCACACACAAACACACACACAGACACACACACACACAGGTTCACACTAACATTCCGACAAACAGTTGATTTATAAGGAAATTTGCAAATCCAATGATGCCATACACGTTCTTCTGACATAAAAACTATGGATCATCACTTCTTACTTGGGAAAACTCAATTCTTTTGCCCCTTAATTCAGTTTTTTTTCTCCAATCTCCAATCTACTGGTACAAGTGTTCAAAAATTCTTCGAGAATTTATTTAAACTTTTGGAACAAAGAGAGCTAGAGAACAGATATGAAGAGAAGCAAAAAGTGTTCCAAGAAAGTTCGTAAGAAAGATTTCTACCTGGAAATTTTGCTTGACAAAAGCTTCACTTAAAGGTGTCTCTTTCAGAGATTTGTCTGCAGACTCAAAAGCCTGAGCTACAGAACTATCATACAGGCTACCATCATGCACAATATTTTGGCAACCTTTGAACACATTCAATATTGCATGGTACTAACACTGTAAAATGCAAATGCATCAATCAAAAAGCTATGTTTTGACATAAAAAAACAAGACCCACTAGGCTGACACCTTTCTCAGGTTATCAATCGCCAGTTCTGTCATGTAACCAGTCTTCATTCTACTGTATATCAATTTCATGATCCTGATTTAGCTTGCTAAACTTGAATGTTTAAATTAATTAAGATGAAGCTTTTGGCTCATTTGTTTTTCACAAACAATTCTATGTTTTCCCTCTGCATACAGTAAGATTGTATATTATTTATAGAATGTCCAATATCTCCAGTAATCACAAATGCCTTGTATTCATAGAGTAAAAAAACTATTAAAATGAAAACATTGCCACCCATTCACTTAGGAAATAAACTTTCAAAAAAACTGTCACACAATCATTTGTTTTAACATCAATATAAATAGCAATTTGAGGCTAATACATCAATGATTGTCTTTTTTCGGAATGGAAGGATGCAATATGCAATATTATCCCGAATGAATAAAGCAAGATAATATTGTTATCACATGACTTAATACAAAATGATATAAATAATTATCTACAAGCTTATTCTGATAAAAATAATGACTTGTAAGGAATACATGAAAGAAGCAGATGCCGCATCAGCTTTGAAATACCTGTAGTTACCTTAAAAGATCAAGGAACAAAATCATTACGCATGGAAAAGACCCCTTTGGCTTCATTTCTATTGCCCATGGTTACTGACTGGATAAGAATGCATCATATATATTGAACTCAATTTTAGTTACGGCAATAAACAATACTACAGTTGTATGTCAAATCCACAACTATATTGAACCAGGTTTTTTATACAGACTGTATGTACATGTGGATGTAAAGAGGAATGTTTTTTAGTCAAACTGATTTGCATAGCAATAGTTTGACCAACCCACATCTACTACACAATTTACAAATCTGACAAATGTGAGACCCACTAAAGAGACCCCAAAAAAGCATTTTAAATGGCTGTTTACGTATCATGACCTAAGAGGGTAAGAAAATACTTTTAACATAACGCTATTATGATCTTTTCTTTCATTTACACCTTGATCTGCATTAATATGATCACTGTGACAGGGTTTCTCAACGCAGTACACCCTTTTGACTGACATAAACTACAATATCACCGCTGAATTGATCCCTTGCTGCAACACAAACAGTTCATCAAATCAATGATGACGACCGATCGATTAATTAGAAGACACTGGATTGTGTGCACAGTGTTTTAAAAAAGAGAGTCGAACAAGCCTGCTTAAACATTGAACGCTTACATTTAAAGCACTTGCGGCGAAAAGACATCATTCTAAACAAATGAACCGTGATCACATCTCTCGACATCGTTGCAAGAATGATTTTTAAATGCTTCCCAATTTGTAACAAACCACGGATAAAATTAAGCAGGTGGAAAACGTAGCGAACCACCTCGTTGGCTATCTTATAAATCCAGAGGAGAAGGAGATTAAATAACCTGACAAGTGACCTAACTTCACCAGACAACTCTTGCGAATATCAAACCTTTTTATACATTAAAGAAATATGGATTACAATTCCCAGTCTTTAAAGACCAGGGTGCCGATGACGCCACTAACTTCCAAGATTAGTTTATTATACAGTTGCAACAAATTTCGGTAACGATATGCTGTTCCCCTCGGTTTAGACATAAATAAATAAAAACTCATGGCTGTGGTCTAAACATTTGACGCACGACGTACGAAGACATTCTTTCAATCGTCCTTCGAATCGTAGACAGTCCCCACGACGGTCGGCGCTTGGTCGTTACAAAATCATCAAAACAAATCCCACGATTTTTTAAGTGATAACCAAGCAGTATTCCGTCGACCTTCTGTTTACCGGTGGTGAAACAATAGACGACGAAGCGAGTTCAATTGAACGCCATATAAAAAGACACCACTACAGCTCAAGATTTAAACCCCAATGTAACTAGTCACACACGCTCCATGCCGGCACGAAAGCGGTTCCCAAAAGGACACAGTCGATTTCTACAATTTATAGTTAGTGCATGCGAGTTCGTTGGATATAAATACCTGAAGTTACAGCCGGCATAACCTAGTCTTTACTATAACTGTAGAAGAGCCCTTGGCACTCAGTTGGACTCCCATGAGAAACAAACCACCAGTGAGGTAATTAATTAGTGACGTCACCGCTTTAGTCACGTGAACCACCTGGTGTTTATGAATAAATACATGAGGCTGACGCATGAAATTTTTTATGTATTGTTTTCCATATTTTCCTCGCACGTGCCCTACCGTCGAAAAACCGGGGAAGAACAAGTTCAACATTCGTGCTGAAATGTCATTCGCTCGAAAAAACAGCATAGCATCTTGTTTCCGTGAATAAAACAGTTCTCATCATAAAAATATATCTTAGTATCTTGCTTAATATTTAACAAGCTGTCACCTCACACAAAAGTAATTTCAATTTTCATTTTCTTGTTTGAAAAGCGAAAACAACAAATTGATTTCGATTCCGTTCGGAAGCAGGTTTCATTTTTATTAATTTTTGTTTCGTGCGCGCATTAACTCGTACCGGCTTTGGCAGGAAAAAAGTCAAACTGCATAGCGGTCGATAGATAGGTGCGGCGAAATACTAAATTACTTGAAAACATGAGCTAAGTTCACTGAGATTTTGCCAGCCGTTTCAAACGCTGTAAGCAATATCATCGACCAGATAACACTTCTTATCAACTGTCAGGTGGTGTACGACTGCCGACAGCTGTGCATACGGGAACTTAGATTCGTGTCAAACAGGTGAATTCACCGGCTCAGTCTAAATATGGACATCGGCAATAATTGCTGAGAAAAACGTAGAGACTGGGTTTCAGAGTAGTTTGACCGATGCCCTCAGTATGGTTTACTTCCCTTTAGGGACTTCGTTGTAAAATGGACAAAAAAGAGATCGAGATTGATAGCCGTGGATTAGCAATTTCAACGGGGTGAAAAACCAAAACAATTTCGTGTTATCCGTTCGACTTTTACAGAAATAAAAGGGAATTATATGATAAGCTTTCAGTTGCTAAAATAATAAATAATTGAGTTCGGATTCATTAAAATAGCTCTCTCGCACACGTGCCCTTGTAAGAAATAATTATTATTCTTACCAAATCCGAAAAATACATTTTCCTGAAATGTGAAATATTATGCCAACTTGCGCGAGACGGAAAATAGTTGCATGACGCTGTGCCTGCGAAAACGTTCAAAAAAACAAATGATCCCCAAAAAAATCTTTAAAAAGGTCTGTTTAAATTGTTTTTATTGTTATTTTTTGGTCGCATCTGTGATGCGCCGATGAAGACTTGACAACGATGACGGGTGAAACCCTGAATACGAGTGATCTGAGGGGCAATTGGTTGATTTCTGCACGTGCTAATTATTCAATTGTTGGTGTAGTTATTGTATCGTGGTACATCTGCTCCCCGGCCACTCACTAAGAGACATTAGAGAAAGCGAGCTGTTTTCTTCTGTCGAACGTTCCACTGACAACTTATGTTTTATTTACACAAGCTTTTCTAAGTGGTGCCGGGGCGTTGTGGTACTCAACGAGGCCAACTGTGGGCCCGTAATTACTTTCCCAACAAATATGGAAAAATATCGACCTCGCTGCAGTCTTTCCAAAAATTCAAACAACTTCTCACTGATGAAAACAAATTAATTCACCACTTTAAAGAACCCTGAAATAAAATCTACGAAATAATGGCTGTGGAGATTTTACCTGCTGGTGAAAATTAATGGCAGAGAAAATATATTTACGAAATAGTGAAAAAGATAAAATGAAGAGAGAAAAATTCTGCTCTAAATACATTGAAGACGCGAAAAGTTCATACCATTGAATTTGTGATGGTGCATTCCTCCCACAAGTTTCATTGATCCGTTGATGAAAAGAAAAAAAAGCGTGAAAAAGGGCCTTGTATTGAAGACTAAAGCGACAGTGTCTCGCCGGGCAGCAGACTTCTGCAGCACGTAAAGGCGTAACGCAAACCGAGAGGTTTTCACAAGCCATGCACCTGCTCATCCGGGACCTTTAGGAAGCTGCAACAGCTGTCAACAAAGTGCATGTCATCTTTAATTAACGAGAGCTCGGCATTTGACAGATACGACTCTCCTGAATTTAATATTTACATCTGCCTGTTTGGCATCGAGCGCTACTGGGCGAACTAAAACACTAAGGGCAAGAATCAGTATACGAATGACTCGCTTGAAGTCGCTCCCAGTTCGTTCGCCATTCATCGAATCAATGTATCTCGTGTTTCTGTCATCGCACGCCGATAAACAAATGGTGCGCGTGATCTCGCGCGATGCGTGTGATGGCAATGTCGCGAAAGTTTACAGATTTTGTCATGAAAAACTATTTTTCACTCAGTATTTGCTTCAGGCACACCTGTATAATTCACAAATGAAAAGCGGGGATTTTCGGCAATTTTCGAGGTCAGCATACTAGCGACATAGAACTGGTCTCCTTTACAGCCACAATTTGCAATGACATTTAGGTAAAACTTAAGTCAGTCCTCATCATTAAAAGGCAATGGCAGTGAATGCAAATTATTTTTCTCTTTTTCTTTAAAGAAAGTCATAAACTGTACACAAAAGTGATTGGCAGGCTTAAGTGAGAGCAGCTGCCCTATATGCAAAATTTATAAATGAAGAGAGACTCATCAGGGAATTTGAAATCATTCTGCAGGGTGCCATGTGTTATGAATTCATATTTTTATTTCCCCCGAGAATGTAACTATACAACAGTGTTAACACCACATCAAATCAGAATTCAAAAAGCTTGTATAGAAGGCGAAACCCTTGAATTCTAATCTTAATTAGGTTTCAATTGAAACGAATCTGACTAGGTGGTGTTTTGGTCGCGAAGGAAGAGAAATGACGTGCTTCTGATGCGAAAACGCGTAGGCAGGATATAAAAAGCTGATTACAAAAATGAATATGAAAAACATAATAATGAAAAACTTTTTCTCCATTGGACCGATCTAAAATTCAACAATAAAAGGCCGTCACACTCAAGTGCCTTAAGCTCCGAAATGCCGGAATGAAGAGACGCATTTTAAACAAATATAGGCATCTCTTTGTCTACATATGGTTAGTTCCACTCCGACAATTCGGTGCCATAATTAAGCTGGTCAACTTTTTTTCGCCTGTTCCAGTTTCCGCGGATATTTGCGAGTTGAATAAGGTATATTATGCACAATTAACAAGATTTAACTCTGAGAGAAATATTTTTGTTTTTAAGGTTTGGCTTTTTCCCAGTTGAACAGATTTTTTAGCGGTTTTCGTGAAGGTGTCAGTTCCCTAACTACGCCTCTTTCGAAATATTTCAATTGATAACCAAACGTCGTTCTTTTTTTCCTCTAGCTCGCTGAATTTGACCTGTTGCTAAGGGAAACTGTCAGTTAGACTCGAATTTCCTTTTTAAAAATGAAAAAGGAAGCCCCACATTGACAGGAATCACACTCTACTCTACACTAACAACTAAACATACTCCGAGTGTGCTTCGTCGTCCGAAAGAAAACGGGAAAAAAAGCATTAAGGTTTGCTTTCAAAGCCGCTTAATGAAACAAAGTAGTGAAGGAATAGCAGCGTGATCCGGCGATATTTTACGCTGCTAAAAATGTGACAACGAACAATATTGGTGTACGGTACGATGTATTAGTGCATTAAGATTTCTCTCTCTCTTATCTTGTCGTAAAACGATTTTGTCACTCAAGAGATAATTATCTCACGTCGTGGCACAGTTATGTCGACTACACTCTTATTAAGAACATTGTACGACGAGCTCGACTACAAACTCACCGTCAGATGTTCTTCAGTGTATCATGCAACAAGAAAACTACATTGTTACCATTGAAAAAAAAACATGTCCCTAAGTATTTGGGTAAATTCGGTTGTTAGACTACAGTATGACATGTATTTTCCCTTTATTTATATTAAAAACGAGCAAAATAAAAATGTTATTAACAGACTCTCAGCCTGAGGTACGTTCCTAGTATGTTCTCACAATTTTGGTTAATCTCAGCTTCAACGTTCTTATAAAAAAAGGTTCTTATTAAAAAAATATGTTTGACGGCGAAATCAATGTTTTAGCTTGAAACCTGGAGTACATGGTAATGACGGATTTAATGAAACAGAAAGAGGTCTCAGAAAAAGTCCAGGCCCTTGCGAAAAATAACGCAGACTCCCTTGGAGGGATCCCCGATAAAAATGACGGGGGAGCTTGATGGAAGTTTTTGAAAACAACCCCGAAAGTGAAAGGTACCAGAATCTCGTTTTTCTCGTTTTGTGGGCGTGGCCCAAGGTCATTTTCACTCCTGAGAGGTGCTATTCGTTACACAACAAATCAACTGGCACTGACGATGGGCCTTTCCAAGGGTATGGTTGAATGAGTCCTGTACTTGCCAAAGTCTCTAGGGAGGAACTGGGGAGGCTTTAGCCCCCCTCCCCGAGAGATATCTCCAGAATTGCCCCTTATTAGACTTTGATAAGCGTCACGAAGTGTCCCCTTGCTCTCGAACATCGCTTGTGTCCAGAAATACAGGCAATAAACGTCACAAAGTGTCCCCCAAACTGTGTTTTTCAATTAAACATAAACGGGTCAGTACGCAGATATTACAACAGCCCACGCGATTGGCTCAGAAAACAATAGAATCATTCAAACAAACAACAGGAACAATGAACCCTAACCCTAAAAACAATAAGGCTGCGTCCTAACCACATCCAATGAGAATTAAAGGTTGTAAACAGCTGCGTGGTATCTGACATAAACAGTTGCATTTACCCTAACCTAAAAACAACCCTAATGCTAACGCTAACCTTATTGTTAGAAATGGGGACTTAGACACGTGATGAATATCAAAATTGAGCGTGCATCTAATTAAGTGCAATTCTGGACATAAGTGCCCCCCCCTCCCCTCTTTTGTGCAAAATAAACAAATAAATAAAATAAAACAACAAATAGTTTTCAAGCAGTTCCCCCACCCCAATTTAGCTCACGTTCTCCCCTTTAGCCTTCCCCCACCCCTCCCACTCACTGAGCCATGTACTAATCTGACACAGAGGACCACGGAAGGATTAAACAATGAAGCAAAAAAGAGTGGTCCATTAAGCGACATAAAATTTACATAATTAGGGACTTTCAGATCTACGACGGCGACATCCATGAAAACGTCATTTAATATTGCTAGTTGACGTTTTGCAAAGTTTTTCGTGATTATTGTAGTTCATTCGACCTCTACAAACTATCCGAACTATCCAGGAACTGAATTGGGAGGAACGACAAGCTAAGAAATCAAGATTCTCTATTTTGTGCTCACGTTTTCCTTAGAACTTGAAATTTGGCCATTTCACGTCTTAGATTGGCAGAGGACGGGAAAGAAATGTACAAAACTTCGAATGCACGTGCAGAGCCATTGTTTTGCTCATTGAAGTTTATCGTTTAGTGGCGTTGTCGCTGACGATGCGGTCGTAGATCTTAAAGTCCATAAAGGACCTTAAGATCTACGACGGCGACGCCAACGGAAACGCCACTGAAACAATAGACTTTAATGAGCAAAACGGTGGCTCTGCAAGTGCGTTTTGAAGTTTGATTCATTTCTTTCCCGTTCTCTGCCAATCTACAACGTCAAATGACCAAATCTCAAGTTCTAAGGAGAACGAGAGCACACAACGGAGAATTGTGATTTCACTTCTTAGTTTGGACACTGTTCCTCCCAATTCAGTTCCTGGATAGTTCGGATAGTTAGTAGAAGTTGTACAAACTGGAGTAATCATGAAAAACTTTGCAAAACGTAAACTAGCAATTTTAAGTGACGTTTTCGTGGACATTGCCGCCGTAGATCAGTCACTATTAAGAAACTGCTACGATAAAGAAATCGAGGCTTTGGCAAGTACGGGACTCGTTCAACCGTATCTTGGGCAAAGGCCTAAATAGTGATAAAATCGCGGGTTCTGTTAAACAGTTTCTACTAGACTACTTGTTTATGTTTTAGAATGACGATGATAGGAAAGATGCGAATTTCGTCATAGTAGTACTTTAAGAAGTTTTTGAATCTATTGTCTTTAAGCCTCTATCCTATCTAAGATCGAGAAGCGCTTTGAGGGCCCATAAAAGGTACCCCGACATCTCTGCCAGCGGCCATTCTAAGCATCATAAGCAGTACTAGTCCACAAATTTTACGCTAAAAAGTACGGCCAGCACCCCCGTCATTTTCATACATTACTTGCAAAAAATTTCGGACGATTCTAATTTCGGACAAAAATAGTGTCCGAAAATAAAACCGTCCGAAATTTTTAAGCGTCCGGAAATTTTAAGCGTCCGAAATTTTAAGCGTCCGAAATTTTTACAGCATAGTATAAAACTTTAAAAGTACTTTCTGGGCGACGGCATCACATATTCAAAGCCAATATACGCCACATTAAGCTTCAAAGCCCTCAGTTCCCTTTCTGGACCGAACTCTATAGTTGAGACACTTATGCTTGAGACACTTATGCTTGAGGCATAAGCTTGATTGAGTTTGTGTTATTTTCTCGTTGGTGTATCCGGCTTTAAAACCTTGAAGGTACAGTAAAACTATCATTTTCACATTTTATTTCAGTCTAATTTATGTTTTTTTAGTCGTAAATTTACTTTAGGCATATTTCAACGCAGTGTCCGAAATTGTTGTATGAAAATTGTCCGAAATGAGGCAAAAAGTGTCCGAAAATTAAACGTCCGAAATAAAACGTCCGAAATTTTAACGTCCGAAATTTTTTGCAAGCAATGTACTCGCGCCCACCCCACCCCCGAGGGTAAAACTGTGTGATATTAAGAATGCAAAACTACTTACGTGGCAAGAACTATGCGATTTCGATGTCTTATTAACTTGAGGCTCTTTTGCTCGAAATTTAGGGTCTTCAGGCTCAGAATTTGAAATCACATACCTCAAACAAAAAATAATCTTCTCCTTCTAATTTCACTGCATAGAACGAACTACAGAACGACCAGTTAACATTTGGGACTTCCGATCATCTGGAATTACTGAGCCCGCATCAATAGTTATCAATCTGTTGGTACAGTAACTTCGATATTGGTTCGTTTGCAGAGTTAAACTAACAGCATAAAGCTATTTTTAACTTTATTTTTTCTCCCTCAGTTCTTCATACGGTGTGTAATCCCTTTCTCTGACCGTTTAGCATAGTAAATAAGAGAATATGCATCACTTAATTTAAATCCACAAACGTTTGGGTGGGCACGAGAATAGCAAGCTAACATCGGTCTTCTGTGCCAGTGAAAGGAAATGAATCACGTGTTTCTTGTTATAATTGCAACCAAGGGAAAAACATTAAACATTTCAAAGTAAGAACTTGGCCAGTTATAACACGTGTGTGTAGGAATTGACACCTGCTCAAGAGAAGACACTACAGTCGGTTGACAAACTTTGCGGAGAACGTTTGGCTGATGGTTTAGATTTTCAAAAACGGAATTTACCTATTTAATTTTATGTTAAAAGAGAAAATACGACAAATAATCACTTTCTATAGGACACCTGTGTGAAGTTTACTAAACACGTGTAGGAAGTCATCAACGAAATTAATTAAACTGGACTTTACATGACAACTGACTTTATGTGACTGATGTCGAAAAAATCAACTTAAATTGTCTGTGGTCAATTGTTCCAGTTAAGCAAAACTGACATGTCTCAGATGTTTAAATACAATTTAGCTTAATGCGGTTAAACGAGTTTAGCAGCAATAGATTTTTCAGATATTTCGCCCTAACAAATACTGAAACAAAAAAGCAAACGTCCGGAAAAATTTGGATCGCAAAAACTATCTTAGCGCGCTAAGCTCAAATTGGAATTTACTCCAGGAACAAAATGCGCTATATAAATACCATAACATTATCACTTTCGCAATGGTTTATATTAATTCCATCTCTTCGTAAGGTTCGTAAACTGCCCATTAGCCTGGAATTCATGGGCTGGAATCTGAATTTTTTTTTTTAACAGTTTTTGTTTTGTCACGGCACGCATGCTGTGGACATTAATTCTTATTTCAGCATGTGTCCATCGCGACAACCTGTACTACACCTGTGCATTGATGTGGTTTGAAAAAAAGCTTTGTCTTTCTACCAGCTTGAAGTTTTTTGTGTCCATCAAGAAGACGACAGCTCGATCGTGTTGCGGTAGAGCTGTTTTCAGCCGCTGCCGAAGAAGGTCTGCTTTTATGGAATTATATCACCAAAGAATAAAAGTCATCTGTCAAGTGCGATTTAACGGGAAATAGGGACTTATTGGCTGCTGGGAACGAAAGGTCTTACCGGTGAACGTGTCAGTCCTGATTTCAGTACTGCGCTTCATCATGACTGAGGGTTCAAAACTTCAGCTCACAGTTTATTGGTGTAGCAATTGATTAGGTAAATTAGGGAAGAGTTGTCTCCGGCTTGTGTTCAGTTGCTGAGTAATTGAACATAAATTCCTTACAGTTCATCAACTGAAGATGTTTTCGTTTCTAGGACAGAATGCAAAAAATGACATGATCTTATTCAAAAGCCATAGCCCGCGAGCAGGCTTTCCTGTGTTACCCGGAAAGACTTCGATGCAGCGAGCGCCGTCAAAAGCTAAGGGATCACCCCAATCTCTTAGCTTTATTCAGCGCGCTCTTTACATTTTATTTCCGTGTAACCCAACAGAGCCTGTTTTCAGGCTACAAAAGCCAAAGCACATCTGCCCCAGCGGCCTACTAAAAAGGCGTTGTATTATCTTAGTGGTAACAATACAACTGGCTGGCAAAACAGGTAGTAGTCGCAGCTACAGAGCTGCAGGTGTGTTGGCTAATAATTTTGTTGACTATGTTCAGGCATGTACGCCACCATTGTGAGGCAAGACAGATTTGGGAGAGCTGAAGACGTATGAACACGCCCGATGTTTCGCAGCTGTGCATTTTACATGACATTTTTTTTTCCCTAATTTTGCAGCTGAGGCTGGACGTTCTTTTTTTTTTTTTTTGGCGATTTGAGCCTGAAAGTTTCTTATAGTGTTCTTAAAGTTACATGACTTCGATGGTGTGGAACTTATTTTGGAAAGGTTTTAAATAAGAACTGATCAATGAATTGCAGTTTTATCAAGAACACTGTACGTCGAGTTCGACTACAAACTGAGATGTTCTTCAGTATGTCATGCGATTCTTCAGTATGTCATGCGATAAAAACATTTTTAATATTGAAAAAAAAAACCTGTCCTAAGTATTTGGGTAAAATGTTGTTAGACTGCAGTTTTACATTTATGTTCCTTGTAGTTACATTACAAACGTACAAACGAAACGGAACATCAGCTTGGACTAACAGACGCCACACCAGTGGTAACCTGCAGTGGTAATCAGACGTATTTTGCAACGTATGAGAATTTAGCCTTTCGGATTGGGTTAGACAGTGGATTAGACACTGAAGAAGCAGACTGAAGAGCGTGGAAAAGTAGCCAAGGGAGTGGGTATTAGGTAAACAGCTGATGGAAGTAGATGAAGGGAAACAGGACAAAAAATCGTGTGCTATCTCCTGGTTGAACATTTGATATCTTTCTCGTAATTCTGAAGAAGCACGTGGAAGTATGTGCGAGTATAATGGGAAGAAACTTCAGTCTCCTCAACTTTTGGTTCAATAGCTAGCTAACATTTGCTCCTGAATATAAGAGCAAATAAACTCAACACCTTGAGCTCCACTGAAATCAAAATCAGTTAAATTTCTATGAAGGCTTTCCTCGCCTCATGGAAAATAGAGATCATGAGAATAAAAGAAATGATCAGCAAAGACAAGGCTAAAGTATCTTATTGTCTCTTAAACAAGCAATCCTTACTAATACAAATAACAAAGATAATAGACCCTAGGTGAATACTGGCCGTGAGAAAGGAGCAGTAGTGGCAAACTATTGAAATGATATTAAATTTATTCCACTACATGTCACACAAAGTTACCTTTTCAAATTGAAGAGTCTTGTTACATATCGTTTTCATGTTCCATCTCGATTGTATGAGGCGTCAATCCACCTAATTTGTTCAGAATGTCCGCGGGACCCCCTATGGATTCCCGTGCCTCTGGCGCTCGCAGCCGCCTTCCCAGGATCTCTCTTCTTTTCTCGACGGCAGTGGAGGAAAAGAAAGAGCCTGGGAACGAGGCTGTGTTGTTCGTTCAGGTCAATGATCAAACCACACAAACTCCTGAGGGAGGTCTCTGTTCCCTTATTCCCTTTAATAATTTACTTGTGTTTCCTTGTTCCCAAAATTAATTCCGAACTTGTTCCCAGCTTTTTTACCCCCAAAATGGTTTATGTTCCCTTTCTCCCCAAAACATTTTGCCTTTGTTTTCCTGTTCCCCCAGTTCAAATTAGCCATGTTCCCTTGTTCCCCAAAACCCCTGGGAGACCCTCAATCCTGCCTACGGGCCTGGAATATGCGTGTCGATATTGGGACTTCAAGAGTTAAATGGGCTTTGAGCGTGAGTTTATCCCTAATTCTCCTTTTGCATTAAGGAAGGAATGATCTACTTCGAAATCAGACCATCCAGACGATGTTGCAGGCAACAAGTTTTACAAAAAGTTTTAGCCTTCGTGGGCAAACAACGACATTCCAAAACGGGTACAGGTTCATTATTTATCACAAAGTTAGTAAAGGGGACTGACTGGCGAGGAAACCTCTCTTCTAACTACGTATATGATAATCCAATATGAGACAATCTTCTATTAAGCCAGAAAGCGGTGACATTTACCTTTTAATCCTCCGGAGTGACTTTAAAGGCGACTGATTTCTTAACAGTGACCAGCGAGGTACCGTGGCAGGCTGAATGAATAGCTCTGCAGTCCACCTTGAAAGAGTCCGGCAGCCTTTGAAGCCATTTAGGCTCAAAATCAAGACATTTTAATGCAAGCACTTAACTTATCAAAGCAGATTATATGGTATATCATGCACCCACTTTCAGTGCTCTACAGGTTAAAAACCTAACGATATCTCAGTTTGAGCTCCAAAGTTAGCATCTCAGTGGAGTCAAATGTCCCACATGACACAGCAGTTACCTTGAATAGCGGTCAGAAAATTAACGATCACATTTGAGGTGGACGACTGATACAAAGATTAATTTTATTGCTTATCTTACGTTTCCGAACATTCCAAGTTTATCGTGCTAGCAAGCTTAATTTTTCAACTGTCCGCATGAAAAAGTTTGCAATATCACCTCCGCCAACGCTTTACTTAATGACACATCAAAACACGTACTTTGAAACGGATGACAATACCAAAGACAGTGGTAAAGGCTATTTTCGTGACTCGTGATCGGCCCTTTTTTTGTTGTTGTTTCCCGTGAAATGTGAAATGGCTAATTTTTTTCTCGGGAATCTTGATTTCCATAGCAGCCGTGCATTAGGCGTGATTTGCAAAATTATTTTCCGTGAAACGATAAATACATGTTTAATTCGCCTTGAACCGTGGTTTTTATTATGTCTTCCTTTTCGTTCGTGAACTGTGAAAGGACCGTTTTATTTTCCGTGAAACGTGATCTAGACCCCCTTTACCACCCTCACCAAAAGACCCTCTTTATACTCACTTCACCACGCGAGCCTCGAAAAGGGAGGAGTTCCTATGTTGTTTTTCTTGCAAGTTGTAGTAAAAAATTTCATAAAATATTTAGGATAGGACGCGCGCTTTCATTGGTCAATACGTCTGTTTAGATGAGAGTATGTAAGCACGTTTGTAACATCACACGAATTTTGATTGGTTATGTGTTGTTAGATGTGCGTTTTGATTGGCTGGTAAGAAATATGGTTGTCGAGAGCTTGCAGTAAGAAAATCTATTTCAGTCAAGAAGTAAATCAACAACATTTTCCTTCATTTGTGGAATTATTTTTTTAGAAATATTTTGTAAAAGCAATATAGGACTTTTTTCCGTGTTTAGATAGCCTCATCTAAACACAAGGAGGGGTTGGGAGGATTCTGCCAACCCCTCCTTGTGTTCAGATGAGGCTATGTAAACACGGAAAAAGTCCTCTATTGCTTTAGTGAAACTTGGTCACCACTTCCGCCAGTTCCCGTATTACCAACCGTTCACACGTCCACAATATCGTCTTCAGGAGCCCATGACCCGGAGCGTACAACTCTCATGCTAGAGCTATTTCACGACATTTTTACAGACCGAGCTATTTTTAGACATGTAACTCCCGCGAAAAGTTCAGTTCCAGTCCGCACGCATCCAAACAGTTAATTATGCAGGGCTCATGATTGGCTAGCAAGGCTCCTTATGCGAGATCGAATTCGCCGGAAAATCAATCTAAAAATAGCTCGGTCTGCGAAAACGCCGTGACACAAATATATTGAAGTTGTACAGCCCGGGTTATAGGATCCTGCGTCTTGAGCAGTTTTCAGTAAGTGTCGCAAGTAATTACGCAATTGCTCTTGTATTGGTCAGGGTGTTGAATTTAGTGTACTGCATGACCGGATCAAAAAACCTGCGCGACCTGACCTTTTCAGCCAATCAGATGCAAAACTTTTTAAGACAGGTTGCCACTAATTTTCCCGCGTTTGGCGCCGGCTGCCTTTACATGCTTTGCGTTCTGATTGGCTAGTAAAACCAAGTCGTGAAATGGTTCGATTTGTGATTGGCTGAAGAGTGTGTTTTCTTTAGTGCGTGATTGGATCTTGGATTGCTTTGGTTTGGGCACGTGACCAGCGGCCATACTGATTCACTGAAGCAGATTTGCATAAAAATACCGAAGCATATTTGCATAAAAATGAAGTTCAATTCCCCGAGGATTCTTTTGGGACACCAAAACGGCCACCGTTTCTTTGTTTAGATACACCATTATATGGCCGCCATGACGTTATGTGAAAGAGATCTACAGGCCAGTTTCCGAGTTCACTTCAGCCCCTTTTTCAAAGCGAGTCTACCTCGGAAGTATTTCTTATGAAAATGAGTTTTGATTCATATGCATGGTAAAAGTAATTAGCATCACGAACTTTCGCACTTTGAAAAAGAGGCTGACGTAAACTCAGAAATTGCTTATTGAAAAGCGCTCTATTAAATTACAATTACACAGCAAATAGGTAGACTGCCAATGGTCGACGTGCGTCATTACAGTACATCATCCTACTGAGTGTGAAAACCAGGAGGACAGGCAGGAAGTGTTTGAACTCTCAAAGAAAGGGTAGCTGGTCTTAAATGACAAAGAAACTGCTGTGATGACCCTCTTACCCTGCTTTTATGGAAGGATTTATGATTTCCTTCCCCCGTTAAGATATTTGAGACTTCACCCATCATCGCGACAATGTCTGGTAAACATAAAGATATTTCTATTCACAAGAGAAACTAGGTTCCTTAAGAGGGGTTGAAAATGAAATTTAAAGCCACGTCCCGAGAAAGAGCTATTTTGATATTTTCTTGTGTCTTTTCTGTACGCGAGTCACCTTACAAAGTGGACCGGACCGGCCTGAGTCTGCAAGCAAAACAGCGAAACGAACAACTATCATTATGCGCAAACGCATTATATGATTGTTCAACGAGAACTTGCAACACTTTGTGCAAGAAAAACGAAATGTTGACCCGATTTACAGAGTGAACTACCATGCGTAGACCGGTTAATAGGAAATGCAGCAAGTCTGCTTATTTTTCTATCTAAACATTCTAGCAGTATATGATATTTTTAAAGTACAATTTCCTGCCGAACATGGACAAGCACCGCCCGAACAGGATATTGTTATGGTAAATTTATCCGCTGTGTAAAGTGTTATCGCTTTAGACTGAGAAATAGTGTTTACCGAATATTCCCAACCCGGCCTTAGTTGCAAACCAAATTTGTGTTTGCCCATGTTAATTGCTTTTATCAAGATCTGTTGGTAGGAGGACGCATTTCAAAAATGTTCCGTAAACATCAAGGTCAGAATGAAGCTAAGTATGTTAAATAGGGCCGTGTGGTTAGAATAGAAATAATCTTCATTCTTTTTTAACGAACTCTCCGTCAACGCCGGTATCTTTAAGTCAAAAACTTTCGATCGTGCGATAATATCGCCCACTGATCAAGAACCGTGTGCTTCAGATGATTGTCTAGTTCTTTCTTAAAATTGATATCCATTGTAATTTTAAGCGACGCTTAAAAAAAGACTCTCACACACACACACACACTGACGCACATGCACAAACTTGCCGATGAAAACCCTTTCTTCACTGATCCCTCTCTTTCAAGGCAACTGTCATTGTTCTAAGTGGAACAACACGAAGTCCGTTAACCGAGATTCGCGCGTGGGTTACATGTGGAAGAAAATACATCAGTTAAACAAAGAATTTAATTGTGAAATATTTCCGAGACCGTGACGTGGTTATAGTTACAAATAGAAGCGGCCCAGTTTCACTCTGTTCCCGCCGGAATTGGCACGGATTGAAGACTTTCAAGGGTGTCTAACAAAGTGTGCAGCCATATTTTATCACGCGCGCTTTCGAGGTGAAGCGTTTTTGGTGGTCAATTTCTCACCATCGTCTTTTTATATCCGCAATTTATTAGGTCAATGCAATAAAAGCGACCAAGATCAAAATAGCCTATATTAATTTGTCAGAACCTGTCAAAAATGTTCAAGTACAATCGGCCAAAAAATGCTTGAGTTAATTTCTCAATACGTCTTATACCCTCTCACGTAAGAGTTTTTTTTTATATATATAGAAAACTTTAAAGTTTTTTTTTGCTAGGGAAAAGCGCTCCACATCATGTGTCACTTCAATATTGCCGCATATTTACAGTAAGGTGCCTTCACTCTGGAAACCCGACGTACAATTAAACACCTTGTTAGAACAAGCTATGATACATCAATACAAGGGCACTTTAAGAGTTATCGTGAATAACACAGTGAAAGAAACGGATAGTAAAAAACGTCAATAAAGGCCGGTAGTATATATTTTGAACAAAAGACCAAATAACTCATTGTTCCGAAGGCAAAGCGTGTGGTCGCCACCAGACATCATGCTATTCCACGTCTCCATAACAACTTTGACTGACAGCTCGCAGAGTGTTTCTGTGCGCGCTTGCCTCTTGTTATTGCGGAAATAGTCAGCAGCGATCATTCGTTTGTTCAGGCCGCCTTGTTATGTGATCAGCTGCTTCGCTGCTTTTGCGCACGCATTCATTAACCGTTGCATGATATTCAAAGTGATTTTCACATGAATCAGTCGGCGTAAATGGATTGTCAGGAACCGTCCGTGAACAAAAGACAGCTTGCTCTCGTGTCGTTGAAACTTGCAGCTATGCGCGTCGCAAAGGTAACGAGGCCATACTGCTGGCAAACAAGAGTCGCCCGGAGACCAGATTTTTGCGTGAATAAACGGTTTCGAGGAAACTGTTTTTTTAATCGCCGCTAAAAATACGGAATCTCCTGGTGACAATTTGACGAGTGATTGAAATTAGGTATGACCAAACGGAAAAATGGTTATAACAGAGGAAAATACAATACGTTTGCTAACGTGATGACAACGAACATCAGCCCTCGAACAATGTGCCTTTGCTGTACATCGCTCAGACGTTTTTCAAAATTCCAAGTGAATCAACCTGTCTCAGCGAATGCATTCCCATTAGAACCTTCCTATACTATGCCATGTTCTGGCGCGGGCATTATTAATCTACGGCTCTCCTTCCAAAATTCAGGTCTCATTTACGACTCTAATTGCACGGGGATCCTCTAAATCAATCAAGCAAAAAAAGTGGGGGAAAAACTTCTGTTGATGACACATATCTATCAGGGAATCGTCGAGGCATTAAAAATTTAAAAGCCTTATAGTGATGTGAATTAACCCTAATGTCTTGGTACGAAAAGTGTCTAACAACCTTGGAAAGTGCCCTCACTCATTCACGAATCAACACGAACGTTTCAAGGTCATGTTTTAGGAACTCATTTTGCCAACATGAGGATACAGTCATGACATGAATACGATCCCTGCTCTAACGAAAAGCAGAATTGGCGAAAAAGTAAGAGCATGATCTTAGCCATTTTTTAGTCAACATGTCCATTAAATTCTCGATGGAGTAAATTATAATTCAAAGCTATCGCCGACTGCCCACCTTGTACTGTAATACAATCTTGCAGGATTTCGTCTTAGGGTAATTACACAACTCTAGTTTTTCTCTTTTTCCTTGTGTCCTTTGCTTTTTTCTTTTTTGGACGAAGTCACAAATTTCTATAATTTCAATTTCACTCTCATATTTTGTCTTGGCATGAGCCATATTGTCCATTGAAGAAATGTTGAAATCTTCCTTTTACGAGACTGAATCAATTGAAACAGGTTTTGTTGCGCACAGCAGAATGAAGAAATTGTCCCTACGCGACTGAGACATCAATCCTCCACAAATTTTCACCAAAAACCTTATACCAAAACTGAACCATTCACCAAAAACCTTGCACCAAACAACCGGTATGCTTAAACGGTATACAATGACAACATTTCATTCTAAGAACATTTAAATTGTGTAAGCTGAGTGTAAAAACCAAGTTCGTGAACAGAAACAGTGAGCAACACTGAAAAGTCTTCGTGGATAAACTGCTAAAACTAAGTATCACGAATTCCTTTTACTTACAAGATCTTCTCGGGCCAGGATAAAGCTTTGAAATATCGCTTTCCAACATGGTAGGGTGTTTTCGAACTTGTACCAGATGAAGCCTGTGTCGAGACGAAAACATTCGCCGTTTATGTGCGCTTTGGGTAGCTCATGTTCTGCATCCGAGCGAGGGTTACCCGCAGACAAGCTGTTTGCGGTCAAAGCCCGAATGTACGCCAAGAACGTCAAACACTCCAAAAACAACCTTGGTCACAGTGAGGCGCAGGTGTTCAGCGAAATAAATGTATTCACGTCTCACAACAACGCATATTTGTGTTTACATGTGGCGCGCGGGAGGGATTACATTTACTATATAACTTGGCATGGATTGTTAAATTTCAGAACGCTGTTAGTCTGTTCATTGGCGATATTGAGTGGTCACGTGACCAGTGACAGGTGCGTTGCGCGGGAACTAAAAACCTGCATACAGCACATCAGCGAAACAAATTCCCCACTGCAAAATCGACCTGTCGTTCTTAATAACATTGACGGCTCCAACAGACTTAAATCTACAATTATAAAGAGCCGTCGCTGAAGATTTTTTTTTCCTTAGTCTCAGTACGGTGAAAGTTCGAATTTAAAGCGGGAAATGGAACTCCCTTTTCTGAATTTAACGCGCCAAAATATCGTGCCGTATAGCGATAATTGTGATTTTCAATATCAGTCAATATTCCGAGGTATAAATAATGAAGTTAGGTGGCAGGTGCTGTGTTTATGTCTTCACCTGACTGTAGCGAAAAGGAATACCCTGTTGTGAGATGAAAGACGTCGCAGGTGCCCTGAAAGGATATCAGAAAGAAAACGAATATAAACGCACAGAAAAAATACTCGTCGAGTTTCGCTCACTTCGATAAGATTAAACGTTTCTTGGCGCTCTGCGGTGTTGCTTCATTCGCCAGCTCGGTCGTCAATCACCGGTTAGACGAGATCTTTACTGAAAAGATATATGGTTCTAGCACATCGGCGTCAATTTAGTTGTTTGCATTAATTGCTTAGAAAGCCCTCATAATGATTTCGTGCGAGCGAAGGCTTGATGACGTCTGCGTAATTGCTCTTTTTGTAGCGCAGTATGAAGTCAAAAGTCAATTTCGTCTTTGACATTTCACCCAAGATTTTACCGAGTTCGCATCAATCGTTTCGCAGCTTTCGAAAAATAATTAAAAACGCGCGCTTTCAAAGAACTCTTTTGAGGTTCCTGTCCAGAAGTCGAATTGAAAATACGCGCATGAAAATAGTACTTTTTATCATCCCGCTTAAAGTGTTTTATGCGATGTAATTAGAGCACAGAAAAACATAAAAACAACGCAGTGGGCTGTTAGCAATCAGCTTTGAGCGTATTTCATTAATTTCGATAACTCCAAATGTAATTGCTATTCATTCGAGAGAAATTGGCCTTGCAGCATCATAAACGGAAATTTGGGGAAGGAACGTCGGTTGGCGATTTCAGTTTTTCTTTCGCATGTCTTGATAAAAGTGCTCGGTTACTTAAATAATATGCAAAACAAGCCTCTGGGATAAGATCGTAGACGAAGATTTTAAAACTCTTCGTTTTAGATAAGGTATGCACATTTCGCAGGGGAAAAATATATTCCTCAACCAAAATTTAAGCATCTCTGAATTCGTATATTCAAGCACGTGTATACAACGGCAAGCGTTTCTCTCTTGTTCAAGGTGAAATGCGAGCATGGAAATTGAAAAAGTGCTTTTGGCTGAAAGATGCATTTCTTTACCGCGAATGTTAGAATCAGGTTTTGCCGGTCAGCTGCATGGTAAATTGTAAGTTTAAATTGTAAATCTGTGTACAAGTTTAAGAAAAGGTGTTTCTTTATTTTTCTCGGAAAAAAAATGTAAAATTAGTGCTGTGTTAGGACCCTATGGCGAAGTACTTACAGTTCTTTGTTCTATTTTGTGATTAAAGTTGACAAAATACGACTGCTTGCTCAAAATTAAACACGACAACCTATAAATCTCGAAGGCACTGGATGTCATTAATTTAATTTCGAGCAAAATAAATCATAAAAACAGCACATAACACATACACCTCACACTACACTATTGTATAGTACTATGTGCTATTGAAATAAAGCTTTGTATAAAAAAAAATCATAAAAATCTCTCACAAAGATCAAAAGAGAGAGATAAAAAGACAGATTTGAAGACTTCATAAGTTTTCAACACCAAACTCGCAAAACCAAAGACCGTATACATGGCGCCAGTCGGCATAACTTTCAATATTAAGCACTTATCGTTGTGATTGCAAAAGAATCGCATCTTTCACAAAATATTAGATTGTCTCTTCGATAAAAATGAGCACGATTACCTAATTAAATTGTAGATGAAAAGAAGCATGATTTTTATATTTGTTCCGTACGTTGCACAGAGTGCTGTGATGCAGAAAGCTGATGGATATCAATGATTTTTTTTTAAGTAAACGATCCTTTCATCATTTTCGACTTTCGTTTGAGTCATTTTCAAAATGGTGGGGATTTTGAACGCTTCAAAACTCAGTTATCGCTCAGGGATAATTCAGCCCTATATGATGTCTATTTTTGGTTTTGGAACTTTTGCCTTATCTCAAGGAGGTAAATCTTGAAACGAAAAAAAAAACATAGATCTGTTTTTAAGCCAATTTTAGCCATTGCTAAAACAAGAATGATTCACCTAACAGGTCGTGAATGAACATACTACTGAACTCAACAGACTTAATTATTTACTCCCCGTAACTTATTTTAATACTAACCTGCATTTTACATTAACAAGTACTTACAGTTATTGCAGTGAATGGATTAACAAGAGCCTTGATCAAACTGGGAAGCAGTGTTTCATCCAATATAAAGTTCAGATAAGCTTAACTCAGTCCATCCCACAGTAGAAAACATCAACTCTACTTGTGTGAATAAGCCCACAACGCTAGAAATAAATGGGTCAAAAACCTACCGGGAAATGAAGTGATGCTTAGTAACCACGCACTGTCCTTTGCAACCAAGCCGCATCACCATGGGAGATGAGTCAATCGAAAAATCGGGATGCCAGTTCTGAATCGCGCGGAAAGGGGAAAGAGCTTTACCTTCGTGTAAGAATGGCACAATTATTGGCAAAGACAACTGCAAATTTGCGTTAGAGTCCTGTGAGGCACTTTTTCTTACAACAAAGGAATTAAAAAATTCGTGCAAGAGGAAGAGGTTTGCCGTCAAACGTTCTAATTTTTTGCTGACGCGCGCGCAAACGTACGTAATAAACGAATCCAAGGCAACGCAAAGTCTATTCTGCAAGTTGAGATAGCTGTTGACACGGTTTGTGCAATCGCAAATAGTTATCGTATTGCCAAAAATACTAGAGGTATCAGTTTATTTTTTTCCAAGTTTGACTGATTTGGAAAAATGTGCGGATCGCTTTTGTCCAAGTTTAATGCACGTAAGAATGCTGTTCAATCAGTAATGATTATCCCTTCAGAACTCGGGCGGGTGAAAAATCAAACGACGCCTACAACTGAGGACACGGCAAGCTACGAAGGTAGAGCGTTTTGGAAGGAGGGAGATCCTTGTACGGATGCACGTCCATGCAAAACAATAGCGAAAGGTGAATTTCCGAGTAAGGCTAACTGTTCGTTAGAAGAAGATGAGGCAAATGTATTGAATTCCTCAAGGCCAGTTCTGCCAGCCATCAACTCTGGAGAGGAGGCGAAGCCACTTACTGTACGAGACCAAGATCATCTTTTGGAAAGTGCGCGAGAAATCCTGGCATTCCGAGCAAATGGTGAATCTTCCAGTTCTAACACCGTAGTGGCCCAACCTCTGAATTCAGTTTATTCCACTCTTCCAAATATAAAAACAGCAGTTGCATTCGACATTCCTGCTACCGACGAGATGCCCGTTCGCACATCTGCAAGAGCACCGCGTCGGTTAAGGAAAAGTCGAAAAGTCGCTCCCGAACTGACTTTGGACGATGTTAAAGAGAAAATGCGCGCTGCTGAAGAAAGAAAGCTAAAGGAATTGGAGCGCATTAGAGGATGCGCGCGCAGCAGGGCTGGAGTAAGCCGACCACACCGCGCTGATGTTTTCGCACGAGTTACAAAGGACAAACTTGCTGTCAAACAAGCTACAGCACAGAAGAAACGAAACGAAGAAATTACGAAACGAAAAGAAGCTGGCAACCGAGCCTCTCGAAGCCGAAACAGAATTGCAGCAGCCAGGGCGTTTGCCAAGTCGCAGCTTGAATCATCCATTGGAAGGAAGATGGATGAAACTCAGCAAAGAAAGGAGAAGAAACAGCAGACGGTTGACAAGCAAAAGAAGCTAAAAGAAAAATACGCCAAGAAAGTGAAGGACAGGGTAAGAATAAGAATTTTAAAAAGAGAATACTGACACCGTTTTCGACACCTTGCTTCCATGCAAGTCATGATAATTTACCCTTGTAGGTTACTAAAATGCGGAGAGAGGAGGAAGAAGACGCTCTTGCTGGTCTAAAAGAACTGGAAACGTACGTCGCCTCTGACAGCGATGAGTCTTGGGGCGACAAGGATAAAGTCGTCTATGAATGGCAGGATTTCTTCGATGATTAATGCTCTTAAATAGAATTGACGTTCTCTGTTCTTTCTCCAACAAATTCTACCAAGAACTATCATAACTTCATCTCAGGGTTTCTACTTTTGAAGATCAATCCACAGGAGGGACTAGAATGAAAGTTAACGCTCGTTTTGTGTGATATCTCGTTATTTGAACTCAAACCTGTGTCGGCCCTGGTCTTTGGGGTTCGTGTAAGCCTGGAAACGATCTACACGAAAAGTAGAATATCGAAGGTTACGGAACCGGGGTGGCGGGGAGGACATCTTGTCCTCCTTAGCTAAGGATTAATGCCACAATGCATTAGACGCTAGGTTTGAATTTTACACAGCTAATGATCTGTGAAAACTGGGAATGATTTGCGAAACATATTGATTTCGGGAACGATAGAAAAAAGGAGAAAAATGTCTTTCAAAGACAAATAGAAAGGTCATTAGCATTTTGAAGTTAGTTAGAAACGTATTTTAGTACCTTAATTTTGGACTTTATGGATATGAAAAATAAATAATATAACGAACTTTATTCAATTGTCAATTGATTTAGCGTTGAAGCAATGATTAGGGACACTGCAACTGAATCACTCGTTCTTCGTTAGGACTGTCAGTCCAGCATGGATCTCTCTGCCCGCGGTAATTGTTAAAGCAGAATCTGTACCTGCCTTCGGAGCCGGGGTCTCTAAAAGCGTTGAGTAATAGCACCAGCTCCTCTCCATTATTTCCAAATTAAATTCACTCTATATACTTGGTAAATTTTGACAGCCGCCGGAGTCCGGGTCCGAGTTGTTCGATGCAGGGTTGGCGCTAAGCCTGGGATAAGTCCGATTGAAACCTATAGGTTGTCATGGTACTTAACCCGGATTACGTTTCCCTTGCTTCGATCAACTCGGCCCAGGAATCGAACCTGGACCTCAGTGGTGGAAGACGAGTTCTCACCAGTACTCCATCCATGCCAACCCGGCCATAAAGGCCCCCAAAACAAACAAACCACTCTGTCCTCCAGCTGGAAGACATTCCTACATATATAAGGCAAACCCCATGAATAGTATGATAACAAGCACCACTTTATTTGCAGTGGTTTTGAAGGAAAGGATTTACATACAAAAGAAAAAAAGAAATTAATACTATGTATATCAGTAAATAATACTGGCTGCCCGGGTAACCATGACCGTGGGGGCTATAAGAGTAGATACGATTAGATAAAACTGTTCGACTAATTAAACAGTGGTAGGCTTGGGTGACACTGAAAAACTAGGTCGGCTTTGCAATTTTGGATATTTAAACTTGATGACGTCACCATGCAACGTCGTGGTAAAATCGTACGCTTCTGAGCCGGGTGAACGCGGGTTCGAATCTCGTTTAAGTAATTTTCCCCTACAAAACGAATAATTTGTGCAGCTGATCAAATTTCTATTAAATTATTGTCACAGTTCCCGACGCAACGACTACGTAATAAACAAAAGGCTATGCATTAACAAGTGACTTTCGGCCCGACTTATAACACCCACCAATATGTCCTTCCCCAATTGTCCTCAATGCTTGGCTCGGTCAACAAACATGTCTGGGGAAGGACGCTGGTTTAACAACTATGGAGTGATCGGATGCAAAATCTGAACCTAAAGGGCGATGCCCTTTTTCTGGGCATATTTCAGGGCAAGAATGCTTGCCTTGGTCCAGTGTGCTGTTGACCCAGAGAGGGCCACGAAGTGCAGTTAGAAATCAGGCCCAGCCCGGGGAGACAGTGGCAAACTCACTAGAGACTCTTGGAACGAGGGGACACATTGTATAAGAATCTAGATAGACGATTGAGGTTAAAGTTAAAGTTAAAGTAGAGAACCAACGGACTAAACTTACATCTGATGCTTGCCGTGGTCAGAGCATCTGACCCCCGTTACGGAGGTCGAAGGTTCGATTCCACCTGAGACCCTGATTTCCTTTTCAGTTATTCCTTCCCCCGTTGCCGAGCAACTAGCATATCATCTTTCTCACGGGTATATTATACCATCGCCAAGAATGCGCGGTGCAATACTAAGGAAAAACCTTTTGCACCAAATGGCTAAATGTGGGAATGTCATACATCTAGACTTCAGGAAAAACTACCGAGAAAAAAATACCCTAGTTGAAAAACCACGATGCCGGGCTTGATGGCTGAGTACCAAAGAGTAACTTCGTTTTCAAGGTTTCGTATTATCAGAGAAGATCATTGTCAGTGCTCAACGCAAATGTGATGCCGCCAGTTTTTATTAATTTCTAAACTGAAAAGAATCCACGTCTTCCTTCAGACCTGTGCAACTAACATACAACATTGATGATAAATTTAGAATGTACTTCGTCAAGACTGCCAAATAAACTATAGATACTTCCAGTATCGTTGCTATTTGAATTACGAGAGCGATTAATACTATGGAGTTCCTATTTACACGTTTGTTTTAAAATATCACTTTGACAGTCAGTCCTCGACAATGCACGTCCGTCATTTCTTCGACCTTTTCTTGCTCGCAGTCACTCAACTGGATTTCCATAACCAGGTCAGCGGACATGTCTGTACGAGACAGGAGCTAAAGCATCGCGAGTGCACAGACTTTTAACCACAAACGCCTACGCGGCTTACATAAAAAAATGCATCATGGATGCAAAAAGCAACATGTTGTAATGATGCACTGCTCTCAAAAATAACGTTATTTGTCATTTGCTCATATGTGCTATTACACTGCTTTACCTGCCAAAACTACTAGTTGTCCCATGTCCCATGTTTTGAAAACATGGGACATTTCCTCTGTTCTCTTCATCTCACACTCGCAAAAAGATATTCTAAAAGTTCAGTTCCGATACCTGTGATGAATAAGTTGCGCGTAGTGTGGGGCTGTCACAACCGGTTAGAGCGGTTTTCAATTGATTGTCGTAAAACCTAAAACAAAGTAATTACGGAGAAAATCACGTGCTGAAGGAAATCCACCTTTCAGCCAATCACAAAACAAAGTAATTCACTACTTGGTTTTACTAGCCAATCAGAGCGCAAATTAAGTAAGTCAAGGCAGCAGAGGCGAAGCGCGGGAAAACGAGTGACGAAGTCGCAATTGGTTTCAGTTTTGTATCTGATTGGTTGAAAAGTTCGCGCAAGTTTTTTTTTTTAATACAAACACAGAGCAACCCAAAGCCAAGGCCAAAGCAATCAGATACCAGGCAGCTGTTTACAACCTCGAATTTCATTGGTTCTGCTTACGACGCAGCTCTATTGTTTTTAGGGTTAGGGTTCATTGTTTCTGTTGTTTCTTTGAATGCTTCTAATGTTTTCTAAGCCAATCGCGGGGGCTGTTGTAATATCTGCGTACTGACCCAAAGCAATCCTGTAATTATTTCCGACAGTCAACTGAAAACCGCTCTAACGGGAAAAAAAAAACTAATCTTTAGACAAATTTGCGTCGACCCCCATAGGCCATAATGTAGTTTCTTCAATATAAATGTTATGAATTAAGGTAAATTCTATGAATGACCTATATCTGACCGATACCTGCGGTGAATAGGTCGTTTAGTAACTTACGGGTAGAGTGGGGAGGTAGAGGGCGAACGAACCGTAAAAAAGGGGAAGGGGAGGCTGGGGTATACAATTTTCACTTCGTGAATCGCATTATGGTGGCAAATCAAGATCAACTTGAAAATACAAAGCAATATAAAATCGAGAATCACATCAAATCAGTGACTTGGACGAAACGCACTGAGATATGCACTCTATCCATATATATTTAGTATAACTCGCTCATAGTCCTCTCGTAATTTTATGTTCATGGTCTGTACATCGAGGGTTTAGAAGCAATTTAACATTCACTTTAACATTCATTCTTTCCACCTAATTGGCTGGATTAATTCGTAAGACCTGTAGTTATTAAATAGTCACCGCAATCTTGTCTGCGTGACTGCGGCACGATCGTCACATCAAAGCACTATGACCAAAGTAAAATCTTAAAAGCTACGTAAAATCAGGATTTGTAATAACTTAGGAGTTCATCTGAGTAACACTCCGAGAAATGAGAAAATTAAAAAGAAACAAAGATACGCCGTATTAACAAAGACTGTACATACCTTAAACGAACAAAAATCAATCAAAATATTTGACAGCAATTACTTTTCACCGTTCGCATCGTAGGGGTACGAATTAAATTCATATTATTTTTAGTATCTTCAACCAGTTTCACAGAATCCTTGGATTGAAGACTCCTGTCAGAAAGCTCAAAAGAAACCATACCCTCCAGGGAATTGCCCTCGTTCGGGTTCATTGGCTTATCATCGGAATTGCTCGTGAACGTTCTATTTATATCGCCATCGCAGTCTGTTGTCCGAATATATTTCGAAGCAATATTTCTTTTATCTCTGCAAAAGCTGTTTCGATCCAGCTCACCACCTCCTTTGGAACCTAAGATATCGCACTCTTCGATCAGCGGGCTCCTTTTGCCGTTACAGGCATCGATATTAGCACTATTTTCCATTTCCTTCACGGTCCTAGTCACATTATTATTATCCACATTTTCCTTGTTGCTTTCTTCAATAACACCAAGATCTTCGCACAGAGGGCCAAGCCCATTTAAATTTAAACACTGGCTTTTCCCGTTACTATCTTGCTTCGATGGTGGGTTTTTACCCGACGTTGACTGCTCCCCATTTGATCTATTCTCGGCCGAGGAGCCTGGACCTCTTTTCCGCCGACTACCGCCTCCTCCGACTCCAGTCCCCCCGCCGCTATCGCCGTCTGAACTTGGATCCTCACTATTTCCCCGCCTTGAATTCAGTTTACAACCAGAGTTGGTCTTAAGCCGGCGCATGTGTCTCTCTATTTCATCTTCATCGGAACTACTGCAACTTGACGAGCGTCGGCTGCCTCCAGAGTGGACCGGTGACAAGCGACGTGTTGTCCGCTTTGACTTCAACAACCCTCCCCCGAGATGTTTTCTAGTTCGTTCAACGCGCGGAGAATTTACTGGACTATCATCTAAATCCGACTCTCGCTCCTCGTGGATTTGATTTAGCGAGAGCGGGGTGCTCCTCGCTTTTCCCAAATGACCACAGCGCCCTCCGAACTTTCTTTCACGTGGTCGTGACAGCGATGGGAAACTGGGGGTATGCATGGACTCAGTCGAAAACTGCAAGTTCGTCGACGTAGACGGCTCATCTGGAAGTGCGCTCGTCGATGGAAACTTTCCATGCGTTCTGTGAAGATTGCTGGGCACCAGGTCGTCCTCCTCCATGGAACTGTGCAAGACTTCATCAGCCTCGATCGCATGCGCCTTGATTGTCTCATTCAGCATCTGTCCTTCTCTTGGTGCCAATCTCCCAGAAGAGCTACGCCGAGATCTCGGAGTGTTTGAGCCCGACTCACTGTCAGAATGAGCTTCAGAATCGTTTCCTTTGTCTTCGATCACCTCTACAGTGGGGATGCTATGGGCAAATAGAACACCAAAATTAAATTTTCATATAAGAAGTGCTATACAAGCAATCCACTTCCAGTAGACCTCACATGTACCGACACCTGATTTGCTGGCTCTCTGATCACAAAATCTGCTAAAAAACCGAGTACTGCCAAGAATATTTTAACACGAGAAAGCTGATGAAGGCCAGGGAAAGGAGGCCGAGGGCTTTATCGTTTTCAAGTGTTTAGAAACCTCGGTGAAACTAGACTGCTTAGCGAACATTTCCGTGCGGTTTCGTTAAATGGGTGCTTTTTGACCGTGCGAACGTTGGCATAGAAGCGAAAATAGGGGCAGAGCAGCCTCCCCAACGCCAGATCTTTATACTAGCGTTAATTTTCGTGCGATCAAACAAGAATATTCCACAGAAAAATGTATTCCACCGGCTGGGGCAAACCAGGAAGCAAAATAACCTGCGTGGAAGGCGTTCAAAGAGGAAGGGGAATGGGGAATTTCTTCGTGGATAATCCCCCTTTCCCTTTCCCATCGCCTTCCCCTCCGAACGCCTGCCAAGCAGGCTAGAAGCAAATGGAAAAGGTTCTCAATTAACGCCCCTCAGGAACAAGCGATAAAGGATTAAAAACATTCGTACCACGTTGACGAATTGCGTCAAACAGTAACAAAATTTGGAAATTCTATGGAACTGTTGAGCTTCGGGGGACATGACCTCCCCGGGAAAATTTTGAATTTGTAGGCTGTCGGAAATCGTGTGATTGTAAAATGAAACAGCTTTAACGCGTTTAGAGTTGATTGTTAGTTGACCGGAAAGGGATGGGCATTGTATCTGTCATCGAAAAATAACTGTAGCCAACAGAGAGGAAAACATTGTAATCGAACTCGGGACGTTGTGAAGGAGAATATATACAAGTTAAAAATTTATCGTGATTGAGTGATTTTAGCGCGAGCTTATCGGGAAAGCATTGTGTTGCCAGGCAAGCATCTAATTCCCAACAAGGCCTTTAAAACGCATTTCAGCGTATTTTGAGATACTGCCCCGTATTTTGCTCATACCAACACCGTCACTTTTCGATGGGCACATTTACTTTTATACACTGGAATCGTTTAATTTTACGACTGGTTTTGACACTTTTACCCCTCACTATGTACAACCGCTCAAAAGAGAAAACCCGGCTATAAACCTTACTGTCTCCCCCTTTGTGGCCGGCGTGCGAAGGGCGAGTCGACGGAGATTTTCTCCGGTCGCCGGTGCTTACGGAGAACACTGATTGAAGTTGAGGAACTATATTTGGAATACTGATAAAGGTGAAGCGGAACCCTCCATGACACACCAGTGGGTATTGAGTTACAAGACGAAAATAATTTCCTCTCATGCTGTCGGAAAAACGTTTTGCGTTACGTAACGCAACGGAACGCAACTTGCATAACGAAAATTAATACATGAACGGTGAATGAAATGAGGTTTAGTTGCGTAGTTGTTTTGTTACATGTATCTTACAATGTATCATTGACAGTTTAATTGTGTCTTAATTGTGTGTTGATTGCTTTTAAATGTATTGTGCATAAGATTTCACAAAGATAACTGGTGAAATAGATATTAGGAAATGACGTGTGCAGCCTTATCTTGGGCATAGAATAACAGATATGTATGTACCTTAACAGCAAAACGCAAAAACGGAGTATTTCATTACTTGGAACGAACAAAGGAGAGAACGAACGTGTATTGTGAGTGTGCGAAGGTTGATTGTAACGTGACTTCTCAGAGTTGGGAATAAATACAGTCCTAAGGAATTGAATGTTGAGTGTGGATATTCCCGAACACATGCCACAAAGAGCATATAACAGATGGAGTAAAAGACGACGCGGCTTGTTCTTGCAACAACTGAAAACGGTAAAGTACGAACGCTTTCTGCCAGAGGTTCAGCTTTTGTGAATCTAATCTTTAGCTAACGCTCCAACAAAATGCACTGTTGGATGAGGAAAGTATTTTCGTGACCATATAAAACGGCAACTTTGCCCTGAGATCACAGCCTCTCAGCGCCGACTGTTAGCTCCCAAACAGAAGCTTTGATGTCATCAGCCAGATGACAGATAACAAATTACACTTCCAATCTCGTTTCCAGATTCAGATGATACTGAAAACGAAGTTGACAGCTTACCAAATACTCAGCAGGGAATCGAGGAGCAACAAGTGTGGTCAAACTGGACTGAACAAATCGTCTCCCTTCGCGCGAACTTTTGGGACCACTGTCTTCATTCTTAAACATTTAGCTTTAAGATCATAAGAATGACCGGAATGAGGTTTTGCCAAAAAAAAAAAAAAAAACCTGCATTCAGAATTTG